>OU383776.1:18889110-19049574 GCA_910950805.1 Acrocephalus scirpaceus scirpaceus | reverse complement strand
TTCCTGTGTGGGTAGGAAGTCTCACCAGGGCTTTTGATGATCTTTGGATGTTTTTTCCTGGAAAGGGACATGTCTTTTCTTGTCCAGGTCTAACACTGAGGTGCAAGTCCAGCACAATGTGGCTAACTGGAGTTTTCTTCTTTTGCAGCATCCAGCCTTGCCCAGATGTGAAATATGGCAAACGTATCCATGTGCTGCCAATTGATGACACAGTAGAAGGGATCACAGGGAATCTGTTTGAGGTCTATCTCAAGCCCTACTTCTTGGAAGCTTACAGACCTATCAGGAAAGGTAATAATGCCTGTCATTGAAGTCCTTACAGCTGCAAGTGTGAACTAGTCCTGAGACTAAATACAGAGAATTTCTAGAAGCTTGTGCAGATCTCTGTGAAGCATTAGACCAACATCTGTAGGGAGAGATTTTGCTAGTGGTGATTTAAATTTTCTGTAATCTTCAGAAGGAGTGATTGCTGCTGCTGCCTGGCAGAGCAATTTGATAGTTCTCCTGCAATGTTTTTAGCTGTCTAAGATAGAGAACATCAGAAAGGCTGTGGTGGAACTTGGAAGAAAATATTGTTAAACTAAGTTGCTACCATGTGATGTAATTGGTAAGTTGCCTGCATATTAATCAGTTGGTTGGGTGTATGCTGTGCTTAGCCAGTTTCATCAGAGACCATCCTTCATTAATGTAGTAATTGAAGGGGACTCAGGTTCAGATCCCCACATCTGGAGCGGTGGAGTCAGCTGCTGTCGGGTGCTGAATGTGGTGATATGCATGTAGCTACCATAGAAGTGATCATATGAGCATTATGTAACAATTAACATTATGCAATTTAGTTAATTTCCTACTCTCGCCTAAAACCAAATCACCTTGACCCATACACTGGACTTTTCCATCCTCCCACATCACCCACAAAGCTCACCCAGATCCTTGAGGAAAAGCAGAACCATATGTGAAAAAGCAGAGCCATGTGCGGGTTTTGCCTTCACCTGAGGCAGTAGTGACCCAGACTGTTTATCCCAGCGTACTTTTAGTGTGCACTACAGGAACTTTGTCTCCTTCTACAGTATGTAAAAGTGTTGGCTGGGGAGGAGCAGTCATCAGGTGGCTTTTGCTAAGTGTGTGTCCCAAAGTTTGCTGGTCCCACCTTTGCTCTCCATGTGGTCATGAACAGTCCATTGCATCATTTGGTTTTCCAGAGGCTGGTGCACAATAGGGAATACAATACACCCTCTCGAAACCATGGTTTGGCTGTCCCTGGGATTTGAGTAGCCTCAGTGCCTGATGTTGTGTCATCAGATCCAAAGACTTTTCTTTCCTCTTAGAGTACAGAATAATATGGAACAGGCTTCCAGTGTGCCAGGCCAGGTCCCAGCACACTGCCGTGATCTGTGTCTCTCTGGAACTGCCAACATGACAGCACACCTTTTTCCACATATTTACTAGTTTTTTTTCAGAATTCTACATTTGTTCAGAAATGAAATTCCAAAATGTTTTAGGTAGTCACTGGCCTGGACACTTCCCCCTCTGGGTGATGTTCTTAAATATATTTAACTTTAAACAAGACTTGGATCACATTCAGCAATGTGCTGTTTTGCAGCACCAAGCTTGCCAGAATTCCAGAAGTGTTTGGATAATTCCCTCAGGTACGCGGGGCTGTCCTGGACAGGACCAGGAGTTGGACTCAGTGGTCCCCATGGGTCCCTTCCAGCTCAGGAAGTTCTGTGATAAGAACCAAGCTGGCTTCAGGTGTATTAAAAGGCTATTAAAAATCTTTAAAATGATCAAGTGCTACTGTAATCAGCCTGGCATTGGAAGACATCGGGAGGGAGATATAGGAAAGGTGGTGTTACCAGTGGTTCCCAGTGGATGGCTCCCAAAGTACAGAGCAGATAGCAGTGCTCAGTGCATTCCTCAGATTTGTCTCAGGACCAGTGATTCCATTGCATCATAAGCCAGTACTTAGGGCAAAGAACAACACAAAGATAACCTTAGCCCAGGCAGCAAAGACAATAAACCTCACCACAGGGGACACCTACACCGAGGTGTTAAAAAACACACCTTGAGAACAAGCATGTTCTGTCACCAGCTACTATTATATACTGAATGCTTAAAACAGATTTGGCTTAACATGCTCTGCTTAGATCTGTTGTTATGCCAACCCTTTGTCCCCATGCTGGCTGCCAAAAAGGACTGTTGTCATTTGATCCCAGCATGCGACTGAATATCATACAGCTGCTCATTCCCCACCCAGCTGTGGGATGGGGAGCAGATCAGGAAAAAGGAAACACTTGTCAGTTAAGAACATTTTAGTAATTGAAACAAAGTTAAATATAATAATAGTAGTAATGGAAAAGACGGGGATGAAACCCAACCAACACAACACACAGTGCACAACACCTGAGAGGAGGAGTTGCTCACCACCTGCTGAATGATGCTCAGTCTGTCCGTCGTCACTGTGTGATGTCTCCCAGTGAAATCCCCACAGTTTGTATGCTGGGCATGGTGTTCTATGGCATGGAATATCCCTTTGGCCAGTTTGGGTCAGCTCTCCTGGCCACGCTCCCTCCTGGTTTCTTGTGCACCTGCTCACTGGCAGAGCATGGGAAACTGAACAGTGCTTGAGTCAGGGTAAGCACTGCTGAGCAACAACTGCAGCAGTGTTATCAACATTATTCTCATACTGAATCCAAATCACAGCACTAGAGAGAAAATTAACTCTATTCCAGCTGAAACCAAGACGTGTACCAGTCGGCACTCTGACTAAATTCACTTCTTCAGAGTAATTTAAGGAATAACTGGGAGGATGAGTAGAAAACCAAGCACACTTTTGGGGTTGTGTTCGTAACACTTCGGCTGTACCACAGATGAAAGTACACTATAGATGCAAGTTGAAGTTATCCAGGGTCTGTAGCACAGTGCAGCCAGGAGTCACAGTGCAGTGTTATTTATTATTCTGCTCCTGGAGACAAACAATTATAACTAGTAGTAACTAGTTACAATAAATTCAAACCTAATTTTTATTAAGTTAACAGGCAAAAAGCCTGTTCTAGAAATGTTAAATTGAAACTGAATGGGAAAAAAAAAAAGATTTCTTGCTTTTGTGTTTTGTATTTGGGCAGGGTATTCTTTTCTATTGTTTGCTGGTTTTTGCTGGATGAAATTTAAGAACTGAAACAATGCTCAAGCTGTTGCAGTGGATGCAGTTCTCGAGTTTAACATGCAAAGCAGTGTTATAAATGCCACAGTGTCTGCCTGTGTGACCCACTGCCTTAAACTCTGGGGCTACTGGTCATACAGGGGTTGACATTTTGCAGATGTGGGTTGCAACATGCCACTGACTTGTGGGGTTTTACAGGTGACATCTTCTTGGTGCGTGGAGGGATGCGTGCAGTGGAGTTCAAAGTCGTGGAGACAGATCCAAGCCCGTACTGCATAGTGGCTCCGGACACAGTGATCCATTGTGAGGGAGAGCCCATCAAACGGGAGGTGAGCAGAGCCCTGCCATGTGGTTCTCCTGCTGGATCTCCTCTGTCCAAAGCCTGTTACTGGGACATTGCTTTAGGGCACCAGTGTTTGCAGTTCCTGTTTCGACATTTTGTCTACTGAATGTAATAGTCAGAAACTCTGGTTTCTGGAGATGAGTTGCTGCTGAAGGTAGTCAATCAAAGGTACTTCCAGTGTCTTCCTCATATGCTGAAAGCACCAGGGGGTTGGTTTGCTGATGAGATGCCGTGCTTTGGCAGCAGCTGTTTTGCATCTGCTTCCAGATATCTCACACTGTGCTTGGATGCATCTTTTAATTCCGGGGTTCCCTTGGTCCATAGCAGAGAGAGCTTAACAATAGTGCTAAATTTCATGCCATGTGAAAAGAGTAATAGGCACTTTTTCCAAGAGAAATTTGAAATCCCCAAATGGTTTACATTAAAATAAAAATTCCCCAGTCCATTAAGGTGTCTAGCCTTGAGTGTTGCAACCTTGTGGCTGCCTGAGGGGCTTGTCTGACAGGTCTTGGCAACCTTACTGTACAGAGTAGGAAATGAGCTAAGGTGGGTGTGTACTTAATAGAGTAAGTACCTTTTTTTGCCTGCAAATAATGTGAGTACTGGTTTGTTGTTAGCTACCTTCTGAAACACACCTCTGTGACCCTTGTGAGACTGCATCTGAGCAGTCTCCATGAATCCGTCTTGGCCTTTTCAGGCCACAGCCTAGGCCACCAAAATTATGAGGAGCTGGAGGTCTGGAGTGAAGGAGGGACTGGAATTATGGGATGATGCAGTCTGGAGAAGGGAAGGCAAAGAGACAGGCCTGTTGGCAGCATAAGCTGGATCAAGGGAAATTCCCAGCAGAGATACTTGGAAAAATGTTTCCCCCAATCCTGGAGCAGAGCCCAGAGAGGGCAGGAATCTCCAAAACTGAGACCTTCAGCACCTGTTAGGTCCAGCCCATGAGTGACCTGCTTGAGGTAGGTGGGACTTGAACTGAGCCCCTCTGAGATTCCAGACTATGTTATTATTTTAGTGTGGCCTAAATAACTGAGGCCAGTAAAGGTTTGGACAGATGAACGAATGGATACTGTGAAAGAAGAGTTGGTTACAACTGATCTTACCCACATGTCTGGACCTTAACATTCTGTGCTAATTGAAGTCAGTCTCAAAAGGTAACACTGCACCTGAGTAACTGGCAGATAGAATATGCCAAGTAGTTAGACAGCGTTTGCTCTAAGGAGTAAGTATATTTTATACTGACATTGTCTCTTGTTACTTCCATTAGCCCCATCAAAAGAGTCACAGAGCTTGTTTTGTGCTAGAGTCTGTAGGGAACCTGGCAGCAGAGGCTGTCATTCCAGAGGGTGGGCTTCAGTGAAGTCTGAGTACGTGCAGGCAGTTCTCTTTATATGTCTGGGAAGACAGCTAAGAAACAATTATAGAAGACATCAGGAAGACTTGAAAGGGAGAATCTCAAGACAGGCAAGAAATGTCTAAAGAGCCATATTCCTGGCTTCTGTAGACTGGTAGGGGTTGTTGAACTATTGTTTTCACTCAGATGTTTAATGTATTTCCTCGTGGGTAGGATGAAGAGGAGTCACTGAATGAAGTGGGCTATGATGACATTGGTGGCTGCCGGAAGCAGCTGGCTCAAATCAAAGAGATGGTGGAACTTCCCCTCCGACACCCTGCTCTCTTCAAGGCCATAGGGGTGAAGGTATGTCCCCACATGCAGCTGGATAAATGGGCTTGCCCTGGGAGATATCTCTCCATGACACAGATTTAGGAGGTATTGGAGAGGGGAATAAATAACTTGTGGTGTGGGTTTTTGGGGGTTTTTTAATGCTAGTGTTTGGAAGGTGTTTGCTTTCGTGTTCTGGACACAGACTGAAACACTGGCAGCTTGTAAAGCAGAGTGATGCTTTGAATCAGTGCTGCCAGTTATTGGCAAGATTTTTGTTGTGTGTCGTGTGTGTAGTAAGAGTGTTGATAGCAATGCTGGCATGGCAGCTGGTGCATAAGTTTGCATCACAATTTCAGACTGGCATTATCAAACACTTAAAAATTCACTGTGAAGCTGCTTAAGCAGTCAGATACTCACAACCTAAGTCCTTTGCCTTTGTCCTCAGCCTCCACGTGGGATCCTGCTGTATGGTCCTCCTGGCACTGGTAAAACACTGATTGCCCGAGCGGTGGCCAACGAAACGGGGGCTTTCTTCTTCCTGATCAATGGTAAGTTTTGTGGCTGCTTTGGCCCCAGGTCTGCTGTGTACTACTTGTCCATCTTACAGTAAGGAATGGTGTCAATAGGGCTTCTAGAGTCACGTTGTCTTCCTGACATCCTTCCTTACATTTTTCAAGCATGCCTCTGGGGATACTTGGAACCCCTTTGTGTGGAAGTATCTTTAGTTGCACTTCCCTGAAGCTCAGCTGTGTTGTAGCAGAGTGCTTAGACGCAGGCGTTCAGCGTCTGTCTGTCCATTTGTGTTGGTGAAGGCAGAATTGGCAGGGCTTCTGGCTTTGCTCCCACCATGTTCCATTGAGAAAAGAAGTGGCTGCTGTGGATTTCTCTTTCCCCTCAAGTAAAGCACAAAGACCTCTTTTGTTTCACAGTACACTGTTTGGAAGAGACTTCCCTGAAAACTATAATAAGATCCTTTGGACTTAGCTACAAGTGGCAGAACTCTCACCTGTAGCAGTTGAAGTGGCTACTGGTTGATACCCAGTAAAGACCAGATTCTGAACTTTGCACACTGCTTTTCTGTCCCATTTTAGTCAGTGCTGGAATAAGAGAACATTTTTACTGAAGGAATGCAGCTTTTTTTCTCTGGTTCCAATCATGTGACAGTGATAGTGAAAGCCAGTATAACATAGCACAGCAGTGACCAGCAGTAGGGTTGGGGGCTTGCTTTTATCTCAAAATAGTGGATGTAAATGGGCTGATCTTAGCCATTTGTCACCCTGTCATGTACTTACTCAAGTTTGTGGAAGCTGTCACTGAATGCTAATGCACCAGCTGTTTGTTTGGTTGCTTATGCATCTATTGCATAATGAAAATAATGCTGTCAGAGTTAGCGATGCATTCACTGCCTGCTGACCCTAATCCAGAGCTGCAAGCAGTGCTGTAGACAGAGCTGATAAGAACTGGTGAGTTACCTGTAATGAAATACTCAGAGCACCTGCCCACCCCTGTGTCTCTGCAGCTGGCAGCTTTTTATGCCTGAGGGACAGGTTTATTTTTCTTGGATCCTTTAGAAGCATATTTTCTCTTCCTTACCACTGCCATCAGCATGATAGCAAAGTCTGTAAAAACAATAAATCTCTAAACCTGCACTACTGTTCAGCAGTTGTAGATGTCAGGGTAATGCTGTCCATCCATTTGGGATCAGTATGCTTACACACTTCTATTTTGTATTTCACCTTTGCGAGGAGATGGGGATTGTGTTTTTGTTTGTGGTTGGTTGTTTCAACTTCTTTAAACTCACAGGATTATACAGAGGTAAATGTATACCTGTGTAATGTAAACTAAAGATGGCTTCATAGAGCTTTCTCCTTCCCTATCCTGATAATTCATCACCTTACAATTTGATTGCTTCTCTTGCAAGCTAGGACTGGCATTAACTGTGTGTGGTGGCACATTACAGAGAAGCTCACCAAGTGTGAAATAGGGTAAGGAAAGAGGCAGCTAAAGGTAGCTCGTTGACTAGTGCTGCATTCTCTTAGAGTAAACTGGATACACCAAAATAATGATAGAAGCTAATTCTGCATGCTGGTCTTGCCTTTCAGCTGCAGATTTAGTGAATTTGATTGATAGTATTTGCTTTGGCTTGAAATACGGCTTGTCCCATGTGGATGTTGTACTAAAAAAATTCAGCTGTGTGTATTTGGGGCTATCTGCCTCTCTTCTGAGTGGCACAGCATTCCTGTTTTTTAGGTCCTGAGATCATGAGCAAGCTGGCTGGTGAGTCTGAGAGCAACCTGAGGAAAGCCTTTGAAGAAGCAGAGAAGAATGCTCCTGCCATCATCTTCATTGATGAACTGGATGCCATTGCTCCTAAGAGAGAGAAGGTAAAGAGAGCCTATAGGAGGTAAATTAGTTTGTCCCTTTTTTTGGTAGCAGCTGGTATGAGTCTACAGGATAAAGCAGCATTTCCTTAACACCTGAATTCAGTTGGACATGAGGATGGTCAGATACAGTTCACATCGTTTGTTACCATCTTGTGGCTCCTGTATCTGCCAGCTCTGATGCAGTGCTGGCTGCTGTGCCCCTTGTAGAGCTGTTGGTCTCAGCGCTGCTTTCTGTCCCCACAGACACACGGGGAGGTGGAGCGTCGCATCGTGTCCCAGCTGCTCACCCTCATGGACGGGCTGAAGCAGAGGGCACATGTCATCGTGATGGCAGCCACCAACAGACCCAACAGCATCGACCCAGCGCTCCGGCGATTCGGTAAGTGCCCCCGCCCTCTCTTCCCTGTATGTCACACACTTGGTGACATGCCATGCTTCAGGGGTCCCATAAGGATTGAGCAGAAAGTCATGCTGAACATGTGTTAGATAAACTATTGACTTGTTTCCAGCTCCTTGCTGGAAATTATTTTCCAGGCTTGCAGCCTTTGATGTTGTTTTCTGTGTCATGTTAGATGAGAATGTGTAGAACTAAAATAATACTTTGAAGTGGGAAAAGTGTGCTAGCCTCTATTAGGTGAAGCTATTTCAGGACACACTTAAGGAGGAAATGCCAGAGGGGATGTTCATGCATTAGACTGCAGAAGGCCCGATTTAGATTCCTTTTATTAATGAATAGTACAGCAGTTTCTGAGACTCCGGTGTTTAAAACGTGAATGTCTGGTGTATGACCAGTTGGTAAAGTCTGTATTAGCAAACCTGTCAAGTGTGCGGGGGGAACTGGCCTCTTAAGTGTGTAGAGCCGTTTGAAAGCACGTCTGTGGCTGGAGGAAAAGTAGAGGTGCACATATCTTAGTCAATATTGCAGTGATGTCTTGTTTTCCTAATGTGTTGCATCACTTGGGTAATGCTGTGAAAGTTCTAAAAAGTTAAATCTCTCAGTATTTTTGGACTCTTGTGAGAAGGACACAAAGGTAGAAATAAACAAAAATGTCTTGTGATATGTTGGTTCAGTGAAGCCTATTTTCCTAAAAATTCGGCTCAGAAAAAGTTACTAAATGAGCAATCCTCTGTGTTGTATAATCCCAAGGTCTTACTGTTAGTTTCACAGTAGTCTCACTTTCCCTAAATGCCTAATGCCTTTCCTCTTTCTCTGATCTGTCTCTTTTACTGTGCTGATAGATGCTGCAAGCAAACCCAAAACTCTGTCATTTTCTGATATTTTGTGGAAAACATCACTTTGTTCAGTCAGAGGAAGGCAGCAACTGCAGCTTCTGTGGTGTACAGAATCAACAGCTCAATGTGTGCTTGTACTCCCCAGGTCGTTTTGACAGAGAGGTAGATATTGGTATCCCTGATGCCACCGGGCGCCTGGAGATCCTGCAGATCCACACAAAAAATATGAAACTGGCTGATGATGTGGATCTGGAACAGGTGAGTAGTGTGTCATCAGGAGAGCTTGTCTGATTCCCAATGCACAGTTTCATAGTAGAACAGCATGGAACTGCATGAATGTGTAATCTCTGGGATTCCTTCTGACCAGTTTACCAGTGACCAAAAGTCCTCACTCACTAGTTAGGAATGGCACGGCTAAGTGAAACAAGTGTGTATCATTCCAGTCTGGAAGTGCCTTGCCACTGTCATCCTGGGTTTGTTTGCTGTATCATTGCCTTTAAAAGTACAGCAGCCCTGAAAAAGCTCACACACACCTGGGTAAGCATTGTGGTGTCACTGGCACCACCTGTAAGCTAGATGGTTCATGTCATCTCTGTCCTGGATGAAGAACTGCAGTCCTCAGGATTATCTTTCTGCACACCATCTGAATTCCAGATGCAAATTGGATCTCTAGTAGGTAGTAGAAGGCAGTGTCTTTGCCTGAGTGTTAGCACTTGCCTTGAATGTGCAGCAAAATCCTGGTGTTACTTTCCTCCTTTCCTAGTGAGAGACCAGAGCATGTGTTGCCCTTGCTTGTATCCCTGTGAGTCATGGTAAGTGCTCTTCTTTCAGGTTGCAAACGAGACCCATGGTCATGTTGGTGCTGACTTGGCTGCTCTTTGCTCAGAAGCTGCTCTTCAGGCTATCAGAAAGAAGATGGATCTCATAGACCTAGAAGATGAAACCATCGATGCTGAAGTGATGAACTCTCTGGCTGTGACCATGGATGACTTCAGGGTAATGCAGGAGTGCCCCTTGTTCTTCTGGGTGATATTAATTGCTTCTCTGAAGCAAAAAAATTGTAACATGTTAGAATTCATATAATGCCATTTCTTCTAACAACAGTGGGCTCTGAGCCAGAGCAACCCTTCTGCTCTTCGGGAGACTGTGGTGGAGGTGCCACAAGTTACCTGGGAAGATATTGGTGGCCTAGAAGATGTAAAGAGAGAACTCCAGGAGCTTGTACAGGTAGGGCTTTACAACAGATCTTTTGCTTAGCCAGCTTAAAAAATATAATAAATAATCCAGAATATCTTCAGCTTCCCATTTGGGCTGCAAACAGAGTAAATGCTTTATGATATCTACTTGTAATGGACTATAAACACCATGCTGTTCCATCTTGGTGAACTTGGGGAAGAAGGTGCTGGGAAGCAGCATCAGGTTTTCCTGAGCTAAGTCTACAGTGACATTTTATGTGGGTATTGTGCAGCATGGAGAGCTGCACAATACCAGTTCTGCCAAGTTCTGCCTCTTAAGTGGACACCAGCAGTGAGACCACTGCTGAGAATCATCCTAGATGGTAGCTTTATCTCCCAGGCACTGGATGAAGGTACTCATGAAGAGAGCTTCTGAAGGGCTCCCCATCAGCCTTAGCACAGGGACAAGTGAGAAGTAATTGTGAAGCCCTCTACAAAGGGAAAGAACAGGACAAAATGCTACTCCACGTGTCTGCACTGACATGGTTTGGGTTTGATGCATTCCTGCTTTCAGCTGGCACTGTAGAAGCATCCTGTCTGTGAATAAAAGAATCCAAATTTTCAGTCTAATTTTCTGATGTTAAAATCATCACCTGTCTTGTATATGACCTCGTTGCTGAGGATAAAGGCTCACATCAGACACCTTGCTGTCTCTGGAGAGCAGAGCAAATAGGTTAGGTAATGAGCTGTTCCCTTTTGCTTCTGCAGGGCAGAGTGAAGCTAAGGTTAAGTGTGCTGGAAAGTACTGAACTGGTACTTAGGAAAGTTGTGAACTGTACTTAGTTCCTAGACGTAAATAGGTTGTTTTAGGTACCTTTCCAAGCCAGTGTCCACTAAAAAACTGCAGCGGCACCTGACAGGATCTTGTGTTTAATCCACCAGAAATCTTGGGTAGTGTTTCTGTAGAACCAAAACTGAATCAGAGAAATATGTCCCGTCCCATGGCAGAGGAGTTGGATTATATGATCTTTTGAAGGTCCCTTCCCACCCAAACCATTCTGTACTTCTGTACTACAACAAGGTAGCCTGTTGTAGCTCATCATGAGAGATTTTTGTGTTGTTCTCTTTCAGTATCCTGTGGAACACCCAGACAAGTTCCTCAAATTTGGCATGACCCCATCAAAAGGGGTTCTGTTCTATGGGCCACCTGGTTGTGGTAAGACCCTGCTGGCCAAAGCCATTGCCAATGAATGCCAGGCAAACTTCATTTCCATCAAGGGGCCAGAATTGCTCACCATGTGGTTTGGTGAGTCTGAAGCCAACGTGCGTGAGATCTTTGACAAGGTAAGTGTTTCTCCTACTCCCTGTGCTGTCTTTGTGCTGAGGTACCCCCAGAACTTTGTCTCCACTGCATCTGTCTTACTGGTTCTTGTTTGTGTCTTCTGTGTTTTCCCCACTTGCATTGAGAGCAGGAGCTCTCTCCTGGTGTTGGAACTAATCCTCTTCAGCAACATAGGTGTTGAAAGTCTTTTCTTTGACTGCAGTTGGCATCTGTCAGTAGAGGGTGACAAATTTCCCAGTGTCTTTGGCAGAGGGTATGGTTAGGTGGGCACATGTATGCTCCACAGCCCTGGAAACTTAGATTCCAGCACCTCATTGTCATCATCTACAGATTTTCTGAATATCCTTTGGGTTCTTGTCCTGCAATATATACAGATTAAAAAGGAGCTCAGTCCTGCTCAGTTGTCCCATAATGTCATCTCCTGTCCCAGAAGGTGTCTGCTTGGATTATCCTGTGAATGCTTGCTCTTGTGGTCAGGGATGGTGCTGTTAGAAAAAAGCTGGCAGGAATGTGGAGAAAAATTTAGGTGGGAGAGAACCTCAGAGACTGAATAGTTCAGCTGTTTTTCCAGAGCAGGGAGATAACTTAGAAATTTCATCAGTTCAGTGCATTGAGTCCTGCACATGTGTGAAGAGTGGAGAATCCATGATCTCTCTGGGCCTGTGTGCTGGTGTTGGAGCACTCTCACTGTGAATATTTTTTTTTCCTTTTTTTTCTCACTGGGATTTTCTCAGCTGCTCACAAGTCTCCAGGTCAGGAGGCTCCCAACATCATTCAAGGTGGGGGCTGGAGAGGTGTGCATGAGTCAGGGCTGCAGCAGGCACCCCTTATGCCTGTGATCTTTCCTCCTTTCACTGCACATTGTGAAGAAAGATCCAGTTCCTTATAACTACACATTAGGTAGCTGAAGACAGTTGGATTTCTCCCTTCCATTGGATATATCTCACCTGCTTGAGTGCCTGAATAACCAGTCGACATCTTCAGGTCTTGCAGGAAGAGTTCTAGTCCAGCAAAATGGATCTGTTTTTCACTCTAGGTGTTGGAGTGAAGAAAGATCCAGTTCCTTATAACTACACATTAGGTAGCTGAAGACAGTTGGATTTCTCCCTTCCATTGGATATATCTCACCTGCTTGAGTGCCTGAATAACCAGTCGACATCTTCAGGTCTTGCAGGAAGAGTTCTAGTCCAGCAAAATGGATCTGTTTTTCACTCTAGGTGTTGGAGTTACTACTTTTCTGCCTGGTTCACAATGTTCCCACTTAAGGGAAATCCAGCTTGTTGTTCAGGGGTTGTGTGGCAAGGGACTGCTCTGGAGCAGCTCTTCCAAGCTCTCCTTGTGAAGGGCTGCTGGAACTCCTGAGCTGTATTAATGTTAAGGAGGGCTTAGTGTGAAGTCAGTGTGCTCCTTGTTGGGAGGTATTAGCATGGAATAATGGTGCCCATTGTTTTTCAGGCTCGCCAAGCAGCCCCATGTGTGCTCTTCTTTGATGAGCTGGACTCCATCGCAAAGGCTCGAGGTGGGAATATCGGTGATGGCGGCGGTGCTGCAGATCGTGTCATCAACCAGATCCTGACCGAGATGGATGGTATGTCCACCAAGAAAAATGTCTTCATCATCGGTGCCACCAACAGGCCAGACATCATTGACCCAGCCATCCTGCGCCCCGGCCGCCTGGATCAGCTCATCTACATCCCCCTGCCCGACGAGAAGTCCCGGGTTGCAATCCTTAAGGCCAATCTGAGGAAATCACCAGTTGCAAAGGTAGGATCTGCACCTTGACTATTAATGGCTTGGGTTTGCTGTGTGCTGTTCGTGTTCCTCACAGGCTGTGGACAGCACAGAGGTCTGGAAGCTCATCCGTATAGTAGAATGGGAGAGGAAGCTGAAGCTCTGAGGTTAGGTGTGAGCTGGATTGGACTGCAGGCACAGCAGTTCTTTGTCACTTGATGGGGTTCTGCTCACGTTGCAGGATCAGAAAAGCCTACTTTGGTGAGGTGGTAAAGATTCTTGCACTCTGGGAAAAAAATACATGTAGAACACACAGATGTGAAATACGAATTGAGGAGGAGCCGTTGCAGTTGCTGCTGAACCCTGTCATAGGCAAGAGCTGTGCCCCTTGCCTGGGAAGAGGCAATAATGCAGCTGAGAGTTAATCAGAGAAAAACAGACATGAAGTGAGAGCCCAAGCTTTTTTATACCAAGCTTACCTAATTAGTTTCAAAGGAGTTTGTAGTAATACCCTCTCAACTGAGGCGGAGAGGGAGGAGGTCAGCTGTCTTGGTCTGCTTGTGCCCCATCTATTTCCAGTCTGATGGTGTTTTGCTTGACTGCTCGTGCTGAGACCTGAGCAAGTCATATCCTAAATCTGTAAGTGCAGAGGCATTTACAGTCTGTTTGTGGATTCTTGGTGGGTGTGAGGAGCATAGCCTGCTTTTGTGTATGGTTAACTTTTCATGAAAACTTAACAGCCGATCTTTCCAAAATTGGCCATAGTTAAGGCAGCACCTTGATATCCTGGGATCTAAAGACTGTCACTTGAGGATGTGAAGTGTAAAGGAAAGGCCTCTCTTCCTTATTTATTTTTCTCTAGGATGTTGACCTGGATTTCCTGGCTAAGATGACCAATGGCTTCTCAGGGGCTGACCTTACAGAAATTTGCCAGCGTGCCTGCAAACTGGCCATCCGCGAATCCATCGAGAGTGAGATCAGGCGAGAGCGTGAGAGGCAGACCAACCCTTCTGCCATGGTGAGTGGGACACTGAGCTCTCCCTACCCACATGTGTGAGGTGTGATGTGTTCCTCTGTCATCCTCATCAGGGGATGAGTGGGCTCTTGTGCAGAGTGTCGAGCTGGAGCACTTTTGTTCTCATCTTGTGGGAGGTTGAGGACCCTCCTGGGATGTCTCATGGTCAGCATTGCTCAGGAGGTGCCTTCTGCAGCCCTGACTCATGCACACTTCACCAGCCCTTGCCTTGGAGGGTGTTGGGAGCCTCCTGATCTGGGGGGAAACTGTGAGCAGCTGTTGGGCCCATTGAGCTTGGGCACGCATCTCACGTGGTCCCTGTGTCCTGCTGCAGGAGGTGGAGGAGGATGATCCGGTTCCCGAGATCCGCAGGGATCACTTTGAGGAGGCCATGCGCTTTGCTCGCCGCTCCGTCAGTGACAACGACATCAGGAAATATGAGATGTTTGCACAGACCCTACAGCAGAGCCGTGGCTTTGGCAGCTTCAGGTACCTGTGATGTCTGAGGGGTCAGTGTGACTGACTGGGCAGTGTGACTCAGCCAGCCCCTGAGTACAGCACTGGGGCAGCTTTCTGATGGGTTCTGGGCAGCAAAACTCTTTTGCACTGCACATTCCCATTCAACCTCATGCATAAAGCACCCCTTCACAGCATGGTGGGTGTGGGCTGTGCCACAGGTTAGTTGTAGCTGCTGTGTTGGTGCTCCTGAAGTCCTTTTCTTCCTTTAACTTGAGTGACAGCCAGCAGCCATGAGCCCCTTGACCTTCCCTAAGGCTTCATCCCATTCCTCCTTGCCCATCCTAGTTGCCACTGGGGTTGGTGCAGAGGGAGGGGATGGTGCTGACCTGCAAGGAGGCTTTTGAACAGTTTCTCTTCTCTCCTGTCCTGCACTGCTGCATGCAGGTTCCCATCAGGCAACCAGGGCGGCGCCGGTCCGAGCCAAGGCACAGGAGGTGGCAGCGGGGGCAACGTGTACAGCGAAGACAATGATGACGATCTCTACGGTTAACTCGCTGTCCTCCGTGGACCAAACTCCACATCAGGCCACGTTGTACAGGGAAAAATCCAATGTTCAGTGGACTCTTGGCTTCTTCATTCCTCAGTCAGAACAGTGTAGCTGCACATCAGACTTTGTACAGGGAATGTTTTCTGCAAACACAAATCCAGAGCGGTGTTCAGTTGGGAGGCAGACAGTGAATTAACAAGAAGGGGAACTGACTTAATTTCTGAGAAATTTCTGTTCTAGTTTATGTGGCAGAATCAGCAGCTTTAGCAAGGGTACAACGCTAGCCTGTATTAAAGAAAAATAAAACCCCACAAAAAATAATAAAAAAAATTAATAAAAATCCCACAAAACTCTAGCAAGGTCCTAGCAGTTCCTTTGTGTGGTGCTGGTGCTGTCTAAACGTGTGTCTCTGGTGAGTGCTGTGTGAGCACTCCTTGCTCCGGTGGAGCCCATCTGTGTCTGTGTTCCCCTGCTGTGGACAGAGCTGCTCTTCATGCTTAACACCTCTTACCTCTGTTAATGGAAGAAATGGTTTTGGCAGCGTCTCTGCTCTGCCCCGGCTTGGCAGGAGGAGCCTTGCAGCATGTACCTGCTGTTGCTTTTCTGAGCAATGGCCACATGCTCTGGCCATGAGCTCTCAGGTCTCTTGCTGCTGTGGCTCTGCAGCAAAGGACCTCTCCAACAATTCCCATCTCATCCAGGCACAAGGAGGCATGTGGGGTGTCTCTGGGGTTGTGGCACACTGTGACACTACTGTGGTCAGGGAGAGAGGACTTTCAACACATTCCATGTATCCCAGTTTCTGATGCCTGTCTTGAATCTCTGGTGGAAAGCTGGCCTTGTGTTGTGACCCAGACACAATAGCTGGGTTCTGATCATGGTTTCTCTTCCTTTTCACCTGTTTTGCCTCCCTGCCTTGCTGCTTCCTTTATTTTCCTTTCCGTGAGTTGAAAAGTTGGTCTGCAGGCTGTACTTGGTTGTTTTATGTCAAGGAAATCCTGGGTCCTAGGGAGCAGGAACAGGACAAGAGGCTGGGTATGTCTGAGCCCTCAGCCTGAGGGGAGCAGTGCCAGTAGAATGCACAGAGCAGCTCTTAGGGAATGCAGGAACTGAGGGTTTCTGCAAGGAGGCTAAAACGCAGTTTGTGTGGCAGAATGTTTCCCTGAGCCTTTGGGGCTGAGCCACGAGGGGGAGGGCAGGAGCTGTGGGCCTGGGCTGTGAGGTTTCTGTTGCAAAGACCGGCACATTTTGAAGGGCTCCATCATCCACCTGTATTTAAGGGGAGAGGATTTAATGGCAACAGGACAGGACTGGGCGTGAGAAGGGGCTTGTGCGGAGCCGTGGGGATAAGCACAATGGAATAGGGGACGCTGCGTTTAAATAGCACAATCTCCTGCGGGGAAGGAGGCGGTGCAGGCCCCGAGGGGCCGGGCTGGCAGCTCACCTGTGCTGTCCTATTTGGGAGCTGTCTGCCGGCACCACCGTCCCTGTCCTCACACCACCTCTGCTGGGGAGATTACTTCTGCTGGCTCCTGCGGGGTCACTTCTGGCAGCAGAATTGAGGCTGGGAGGGCTGGTGCTTCCCCTGCCTCACTCCATCGCGGTTTTAGGTTAAACATAAACCTTTCTGCTCTAGGGTTGATTCTCCTCCCTGAGCTCTGCAGGGGCAGAGATACCAACTTTGCTTTGGCCACAGGGAACCAGACCCAGATGCTTTCTGCCGCCCAGGAAAGGAGCTCTCCAGGACTCCCCCAAACTGTCCCCAGGGAGTTCTTCCTCCTGCCAGTGTGAGAACAGCAAGTCGTGGAGCAGATCTGTCCTGGCATCTTTGTCTGCTGTGGAGGCTGGGGCAAGGAGGGCATGGGATGGTGGGGTGTGTGCCCCAGCTCCTGGCAGCCCAAATCTTCCCCACTGCCTCTCCTGGTTGCAAATGCTAATTGAATCCAGCAGAGGGGCTAGAAAACCTCTTTTCTTCCCTGCCGTCTGTGGGACATGGCTTCTGGTGAGGGGACAGGCCCCACAGGATTTCCAAGAGCATCTACCCTTGCTCTGAGGCTGTGTGAACCTAGTGGGAGGGCTGAGGGTGTCCCCCAGACCAGCACTCACAGCCCCAGCCCCATGAACCTCAGCAGCCCCAGGCGAGCAGTTGGTATCAAGGACTGGGTTTGGCCCCAACCCCTTTCAGGACTCCTCCAGCAGAGACCCCGGTCTGTCACTGCCAGGGCAAGAGCCTTTCCACAGCACCCTCCTCCCAGGCCCAGAGCCCTGCTGGGGGGACTGGGCAGCTCCCAAAGGCCCTGGTGGGAGGAAGATGCTATTGGCTCAGGTTTGCCCTGGAGGGTGTGTGATTAACGAGGGGGATGCTGAGTGCATCCCCTCCCTTTGCTGACATGATGAACTCCTCCCTCTGCCCCCCTGGGTTCAGCCTGTGGCCTCAGAGCTCCTTCACCCCTTAACAGCCATTACAGCCAGGCTCCATGGGGACCATTGGACTTGATAGGAGCCACAGTCCAGCTGTGCTTGATGCACGGTGGGAGATTTCTCTCAGGCCACAGTGTTGGAATTAGAGGCTGGTCCCTGATCCAAAAGACTGGGACCCTCCTGCGCCACGCCAAAACCCTCTGGGCCTAGCAGGTGCTCCAATCAGCAGGGGGCCACAAGTGACTACTCTCTGTAGGTCCCCATCCTGCTCCAGGCAGGCATGGATGTGTTACAGGCACCCCTGCTCCACTGGCATCACTGGGCCCTAGGACATCCCTTCCCCTTGAATCCCCCAGGCCATGTGCATCCTCTCCCCATGCCTATCCTTGTCCTGAGGGCATCCCTCTTCCATGGGCATCCCCTGCACTATGGTTGTACCCTCTCCACTGACAGTTCCTGCCCCATGTGTATCGCTTCTCTATGGATGTTCCTACTCTAAGGGCTTCCCCTGCTGTGGAGGTTTGAACCCAGCTGGCAAATCAGTACCGCTCAGCTGGTCACTCACACCCCACAAGCCCCTGGCTGATACACTGAGCAAGGTGCTCTGTGGCATGAGATATCCCTTTGGCCACTTTGCGTCAGCTCTCCTGGCCATGCTCCCTCCTGGGCTCTTGTGCACCTGCTCACTGACAGAGGACTCTGAAATATGGATGATTTTTGCACTGTATAGCTCCATGACTTTAGGGTGCACTGTGCAGCAGAGAGGATAGAGGTGGAGTTCTTCTAATCCTTGTCACTGGATTTGCCACTGACTTCTTGCAGAAATGGAATCACAGAATACTCTGAGTTGGAATGGACCCACTGTGACCATTGAGTCCAACTCCTGGCCCTGCACAGGACACCCCTAGGGACACACCATGGGCCTGAGAGCACTGTCCAAATACTTCTGGAACTCTGTCAGGCTGGTGCTGTACCCACTTCCCTGGGGAGCTGTTTCAGTGCCCATCAATGCCTCTGAGTGAAAAACCTTCTCAACCTGTATCTCCCCTGACACAGCTCCATGTTTGGCATAGGATCAGGAATGCTACACCCTTTCACTCTGCCTGGGAAACAACCCACTGGAGACCAAGCAGCAAATACTCTGGAAGAACCTGCATTTGTGATTGTTTTCCTTTGCAATTCCCATACCTGCGTCTCTACGGTCAAGGTAGGTTTTCCTTCTAACATTCTTGTGTCCTCTCCACATTCTCGCAGGTAAAACCACCAGGTACCACTATCTCCTTCCTCTTCCCTGAAAGAATGCTTGCTGTTACCAGCCGGGGGAATGAAGGACTTCCAAAGACAGAAGGCAGGAAGGAATTATAGATGGGGATGACCCATCCCTAGGATTGTTCAAGGCCAGGCTGAAGGGAGGTTTGAGCAACCTTGTCTAGTGGAAGGTGTCTCAGTCCATGGCAGGGGGCTTGGAATGAGATGAGCTTTAAGATCCCTTCCAACTCAAATCTTTCTATGACTGATTCTGTGAAAGAGAGGAGATGTAGGAAAATGTTTCCACCATAGTTTGACTATCCAAGGAAAAAGGCCAAAGGTGCAGTTATGAATGGTTCCCAACAGATGGCTCCCGAAATACATAGGGAATGGCAGTGCTGTGTGCTTGTATCAGATTTGTCTCACAAATGGAGATTCTGTTGTACCAATGGATCTATGGGCCAGGGCCAATTCTGTGTGGTTCAGACAGGCCAAGTGCTGGGTCCTGTCCCTGGGTCCCAACAACCCCAGGCTGTGCCACAGGCTGGGACAGAGTGGCTGGAAAGCTGTGTGGGAAAGGATCTAGGGATGCTGGCCCACAGTGGCTGAACATGAGCTGGAGTGTGCCCAGGTGGCCAAGGAGGTCAAGGACATCCTGAATGTATCAGCAAGGGTGTGGCCCAGGACCAGGGCAGTGCCCAACCCCTTGTGCTGGACAGCAGTGAGACCACACTCCATATGCTGTGTCCAGTTCTGGGCCCCTCATGAAAAGAAAGACACTGAGGTGCTGGACTGAATCCAGAGAGGGGAAATAGAGCTGGGGAAGGGTCTGGAGCACAGGTCCTGTGAGGAGCAGCTGAGGGAGCTGGGGGAGTTTATCCTGGAGAAAAACAGGCTCAGGGGGGACCAGATCACTCTCTACAGTGACCTGAAAGGAGGGTGTAGTCAGTATCTTCTCCCAACTAGCAAGTGACAGGACAAGAGGAAATGGCCTCAAATTGTGCCAGTGGAGATTTAAGTTGGATATTAGGACAAATTTCTTCATGGAAGGTGTTGTCAAGCACTGAAGCAATCTGCCATGGCTGTGGTGCATCCCTGGGGTTATTTAAAAGGTGTGTATAATCAAATCACAGAATGTTCAGGTTGGAAAAGAACTCTAAGGTCATCGAGTCCAACAATTAACCCAGCACTGCCAAGGCCACTACTAAATCATGTTCCTAAGCACCAGATCTGTACATCTTCTTGGAAACTTTCAGGAATGGTGTAGATGTGGCACTTAGAGACACCTATAAGCCACTACTGCAAAGAACTCACCCAGGCCCAGGGAAGATCAGCATCACCACAAGGGGACACAAACCAAGCAAGGTGCTCCTGCAAGCACATGCACAAGAACTTTGAGTGCAAACAAAACAACTTTTGACCAGAAACTATTAAATTAATACAGGAAATGCTTATAACAAACCTGATCGAACAGGCTCTGCTCAGATCTATTGGTGGATCATGCTGGTGCCATGCTGGGCACCAGAAACCACTGTTGAGGTTTCACAAAGTGCCATGCCGCCACTCACTCTTTGTCGCAACTTTATGCACTGGGCATGGTGTTCTATGGCATGGAATATCCCTTTGGCCAGTTTGGGTCAGCTCTCCTGGCCATGCTCCCTCCTGGTTTCTTGTGCACCTGCTCACTGGCAGAGCATGGGAAACTGAGCAGTGCTTTTATCAGGGTAAGCACTGCTGAGCAACAACTGCAGCAGTGTTATCAACATTATTCTCATACTGAATCCAAATCACAGCACTAGAGAGAAAATTAACTCTATTCCAGCTGAAATCACCACTTATTCCATACCATTTACGTCATGCAAAGTCCCCTGTGTCCCAACACCCCATCAACCTTCCTGTTTTTGGTATCAGGCTTTTGATCCCTTCCACTGCCTAAAGAGAGCCTATAAGAAGGATGGGGAGAGGTTTTTGACAAGACCGTGTAATGACAGGACAAAGAGTAATGGTTTCTAAGTGAAAGAGGGGGGTTTGGATTGGATAGCAGGAAGAAATTCTTTACTGTCAGGGTGTGAAGCACAGGTTGCCCAGAAAATCTGTGGATGCCCTATCACTGGAAATGTTCAAGGCCAGGTTTGATAGGGCTTTGAGCAACCTGGTCTACTGGAAAGAGCAGCAGGGGGTTGGAAGGAGGTGAGCTCTAAGGTCTCTTCCAACCCAATTCTTTGATTCTGTGATTACATCATTCCCCCTGTCTGTCATCCACCCCTATAAAAGTCCCTTGAGGTTATCTAGTCCATGACCTTGGGCTTCATCTGTCCTAGGAGTTTTTCAGGGCAGGAAAGATGGTGTGTGGTGGTGTCACATGTAGAAATCAGTTCTGATTCCATCACTGCTGGGCTTGGCTGGTTTCACCAAGCTCATCCTTCATTAACATGGCAATCAAAAGGGAGTTGGGTTCAGATCCCCAGATTTGGAGAGGCAAGGTGCTCAGTGATAGTGATGGGCATATAGTGGCCAGGGAAATTATATGCAGTGTTATGTAGCAATTAACATAATCCAGTTTAATTTATTGACTATTATCGTTCAAAATCAAACCCTCTTGAGCCACACACTGGACTTGAGAGATGGGCACAAGTCCCATGGGTTTTCTTCTCATCTCCTGTCCCTGTGCACTGCTCCAGATGGAAGCACTGTGCAAACTGCCTGGCAGGACTTCCCATGGGTGCCAGTAATGCCTCTGGCATTACTGGGGCATACCCTGCCCCAGGGCTCTTCTGAGAAGAGATGGGCGCTGCTCTCTCCAGCCTCCTCCTGCAGCCCTTCACTGACCATCCCACTGCCCATATTAGCCACACCCTAGAGCCCCGAGGGGACAGAGCCCCTTACCAGCACCTCAGCAACGTGGGCAGCACAACTGAAGCCGCATTAGTAACAGGAGCAGCCATTCTGTGACCAACCAGGTCATGTATTCTTTCCCTTCCCCTTGTTATCAGGCCCTGAAGGTCCTGTGCATCAAGTACCAGAACAAATACATTTCTTCTTCCTCTCCTTGCCAGCCACAGGGGCACCTGGACAGGGTGGTGGTGGTGGCAATGACCCTGGGACAGAGCCCTCTCCCTGCTGTCTGCTGGAGCCCAGCCTGGCACCTCCCATCACAACACACCTCGAGAAAGTGTACTTTTCAAAATACTTCTTTATTTCTCTCAATACTGACATTACAAAAAAAAAAAAAAAAAAAAAAAAAAAAAGAAAAAAAAGAAAATTACAAAAAACCCCACTATAAAACATTCAGGTCTCGTTGAAACCGAGAAAAACAAATCAGCTTGCATCTGCGTGCTGGCCTGTCTTCTCGCTCACAGCGTCCACATTTCTCCACACTGAACTCCACAGGGACCAGTGGAGGGAACTGGTGGCCTCCCCTCGCTGGCCAGAGCAGGTGATTGATTCAGCAGCGCCTCACAGGTCTCCTTGCCCCACAGGGTAACACTGTACAGCTGCACCCCCAGCCCCACGGACACCCCACGCACAGCCCCCCCACCCCAAGGGACCCCCTGCTTCAAGTCAGTAATTTTTTTTTTTTAAGGAATTTTAAAAAAAAAGGTTTCCCAGAGTGGGAGGGAATATTTTGGCAGGGGTTTTCTTGGCAGTGCTGCGGTGAAAGAGGAGCTGTACAAAGCCAGGTCGAACATGTCTCCTGCTCCACAGCAGCCCTTTCCTGGGAAAAAAAATAGCATGAGGCAGAGTAGGCTGAGAAAGGTAAGAAATATAAAAATTCTCCTGATGGAAATCCAAAGATTTTAAAAAAATACAGTATTTGAAAATGAAGCCACTAAACAGGCTGCCTCATGCACCTCCCAGCTCCGCCCTGATGTCCAGAAACACCTCCTGAATGAATTGTCCCTGTAGAAAAATATATACACACGCCTCTCTCTTCTTACTAGAATCCCTAATTTGACCTGAAACACTAGTGAAACCCACAGCTCTGCTCACGCTTGGCTCTGCTTTTGCACCCAGATTAGTGCTACACGCACACACAACCCCACTCTGGGGGTTTGCTGTTCGTGCGGCTGAATCATCCCCCTTTCAAAAAAAGCCTGGGTGCGTCAGGCCAGTATCCCCAATACAGGCAGAGAAAACCCCTTAGAAAGTTTATCTAATGAGCTCTATATATATGTATTTAAAAAATAAAAGCAGCAATGCAAACTCAACACATCTGAAAAAAGAAAGCTCCACCCTGGGCTTTCCCCCCTCCTCCTGCTGGCTGGGGCCCTGTGGGCAGCAGGTGCAGGCAAGAGCTGCCCACGGGCACTGGGGACATCCCTGGGCAGGGGCAGGAGGCTGGATGGACCATCCCCACGTGCTCCGTTGTTCGGCACAGCCGAGGCTCGGTGTAGGCTTGGCACAGGAGGGCGGACCACGACTGGACTTGGTACCGTGGCCCCAGGTGAGAAATTGTCCGGCTACTGGGGGGGGCCACCGCAGGCAGGAGTGATCAGCGCCGCGGAACAGCCGGGACCCCAAACAGCAGCAAGTATCAAAGAGGGGAAGAGAAAAACCAGCAGCGGGGATGCCAGATCCTGTGGAGTCCTATTTACACAGTGCCGGACCCCGACAAGTCCAGCTTCTTGTGGGAAGAGTGGCCTGAAAAGCAGGTGACATAAAAAACCCACAACACAACGCACCTCCCCGGGCAAAGGGCCCCTGGCTCTCGCTCGTGCAAGGCAAAAAAATGGACCTCTGGGGAGAAAGAAAAGGTTTGGCAGCTGGGAGAGCTGTGGCAGATAGGAGTCTCCCCGTTGTTGGACTAAAAAACCGGCAAGAAGGATCGATGGGGGTGGGTCAGATGGGTTTTTTAGGAGAGAAAAGTAGTGTGAGGGGTTGGTGTTTTTTTTTTTTGCATTTAAAAGTGCTGTGGCACCTTGGCTCTGTGCAGGCCAGGTGCTGTGGCACATGCGTTTGGAGTATTGCTGCTTTGGAGGAGAGTCCCTGGGCTCTAGGAGCATGGGAGGTGCTGCTTGAGGATCTGTCTTGTCTGGGGAGCTATTCTGTCCGGGAAGCGTATTTTGAACTCCACGATTAAGTCTCCTCGCTGGCTGGGGGCCTTGGGGAAGGGCAGCCCCTCCCCGCGTAGTCTCTTCACTGTCCCTGGCTTGATGATGTCGTTGCAGGGAAGCGGGATCACCCGTCCATCAATGGTGGGAATGTTCACGGTGCAGCCGCACAAGGCCTGAGGAAGGAAGAGGGAACAGGCCATCAGATGGGGTTGACACCCCAAAGCATCCCGACAGCCACATCCTGTCCCCCCACTGGCTGCTCCCCTGGCTGAACCACCCAGCTCCCTTTGGATGCTGCCCAAGAACACTGGGGGATGCTCACCAGTGCAAGCACCGCTCTCTGCTGGCACCAGCCTGGTCCAACCACCAAGAACTGGGTTGCAGGAGCTGTGCAGGAGAGGGGTGCCCCAGGAGACGGGGGCACCCCTTTCTCATGGGGGAAAGGACTCTCCTCCCCACCTCCTGGGCTGCCCAGAAGGCACCACCAGCAAGCACCCAGCCACCCACAGCAACAGCACAGGCTAAATTTAGCCCCTTTCCAGCCTCGTTGCCCAGCCTTGGGCAGTCGAAAATCCAGCTGAGATCATGGGATGCTGCCACAGCCCATCAGCTGTCACCCTCCGGAGCACGGCAGCTCTGCCCAGTGCTGGGGTTATCTATAGCACAGCCATGTCCCATGTCCCATCCCCGTCACTGACAGCCCCCACAAGGCTACGCCACCCTGTGACAATGGTGTGGCTGTGCACTGAGCTTCCCTGGGAGCTGGGGTGCTGGAGGGGCTGGTTCCTGCTCCTCTCCCATTGCACAGCCAGGAGCTGGTGGGGGGGTGCCACCCTGCTGTGCCCCAGGCCCCGGCAGCAGCCGCACACCGGCCTGCATTGGAGAGCCACGTGATGTAGGAATGCAGCAAGAAAATCCTTGTGTCCTTAAATAACTCAGACAGCTCTGTTGTACATGTGGGCAGGATCGTCTCCAGGCTTTCGGCAAGGGCTGAGCGAGAGGACTGCGGAACGATGCTTCTGGAAGGGGGTGGGGGCTGGGTGTTGCTGAGATACAGCCTCAAGCTTCCATGTGGGGGCTGGCACAGGCTTGTCCCTCTGAACAGGGTCCTGGGGGTCCCAGCCCTCCCAAAACACTCTGCAAGGGGAGTGGAAAGAGATGCAATTGCAGTTTCTGGGATAAGTGGGGGAAGGTTCTGCATTCCTCTCCCCAGGAGAAGCTTCCAAAGGCAGAACAGCAACAGGCACCAGGACAAACAACTCATGCTGGTCACTGGCTCTGAGAGGATGGATGGGGCTTCTGCAGCAGAGCCAAGGCTTTGGACCAGCAGGTTTGCAGTGGGATCTGTGCCAGACCTGGTTCAGGGTCTCTGTTGAGTGGAGAACAGAGGAGAAGGTCCCATCTCCTTTGCATGGCTCATCAGCACAGGACTCCTCCTGGAGAGGGTGTCCTCCAGGGATGAAGTCTTCAGCCCACAGGAGGATGCCATCACCAACTCTGTGTGAACAGCAGGTGCTTGGCTGATCTCCAGCAGGTTGGAGGGAAAACAAAGGACGATCTCTCCACACCAAGGAGTTTGTGCTGTGCATTCAGGCAAGGATGCCAAAGCCCTCCTGCTCACTGGTGCCCAGTGCAGTGTGCCGTGGCTGCATGTGCCCACGTGTACCAAGAAAGGACATCTCCAGCCACAAAAACAGAAAGGAGAACAAGAACTCCCTGTGGGAACACATGGATAGGGAAAGAAGGCAGAGATGTGAAGCAGAAGCGGGCGGTAACAGCGAAGGCAGACAGGATCTTAATGTTTCCTTCCCAGAGCCAAGACGCAAGAATCCGAGGCGATCGCTCCTCCGCCTTATGTCCCTGTTTTTCATTCTTCTTGCTCAACTTTGCTGGCATTTGGGAAAACGGTTGCTGAAGTAACACCAGTAACCGCGGGAGCTACCCCGCATCCTAGAAAGAAGCTTGGTTTATCCCTGGGGATGAAATCACCCTGGGTTTGAGCGCTGTGCTGTGCGAGCAGAGCGTTATCTAGGTCACCACTGGGTCCTCCTCTGCTCACGGCGAAGCCATGGGGGAGGGCATTGCCATCGGCTGCATCCCAGCCAGGATAAGCCGAGGTGCGGATGCTTCCTTCGAGGAAGGTGAAGCCAGGTAAAGGATGCAAAGTGGGATGGTACCAAGGGCAGGCATTAGGCAGCAGCCAGGAGGGCACGACGCCCTGCCGGCAGCGCTGCCTCCCGGCAGAGGCAGCTGCTGGTGGAGCTGTGTGTCTCCTCCCGCCCGCGGCTCGCTGCTGTGGCACACGCCTCTGATTTTAGGAAGGAAGACAACGAATCCCTGGAAAAGCACTCCTACATCTGTGATTCTGCAGCAGATAGGTGGCAAAAAGCCTGCACTGTCCTGACCAGGCACTCAGCAGGGCTGGGAGGGTCCTCCAGTACCCATCACCTGCCAGCTTTCCTGATGGCACTATGTTCTCTCATGGCAGTGTCAGAGACTAAAACATAACCTAGAAAAGGCAGCCTTGCAAGGCAGAAGGTGCAAGGAGAGACCTAAGGCTACAGCCAGAGGCTGAGGAGATGGAGAAGTTGTGCTCTGTCACATACTGAGGCAGTAGCATACAGAATTGGAGAGCTCCCAGCATCTGCTCCTGCTCCAGAGCACTTAAGGAACTTCTTTTCCTGGAAAACAAATACAGCAGAGTATCACACTGCCCTGGAGAGCAGCAGGTTGGGGATGACAGCCAGACCAGTATCTCCATGAGGATGCCCAGCATGTTGGGTTTGTGCTGGTGGAGGTCAGAGACCAAAAATTCCATCTGAAAGAGATGAGGAATTTGCCTGGATCATCAACTTTCTGCTTTGTGTCTGCATTGTGCAAACTCACTGCCAGCATGCAGGCCTTGCTCATGAAACTCACAGGTGTCCAGTGCTTCTGGTGCAACAGTTTGTGGAGGTGGAACCTCTTTCTCCAGTTGCTGCTCAAAAGTCAGCTCCAGGCAAGAGTCCCTCCAGCCTGATCAGTACACAAACTTGGGCTAACATGGTCTGGTTATCGGCACAGCCAGGTCAGGGTTAACTTTACAGATAAGAGGAATGAACAGAAGGAAATATCTGAGATATGGCACGTTCAGCTCCATAAATAAGGCAGTCTCTCCCGAGTATTTCTGGATTGGCCAAGAGAACCAGCTACTGCAAGAATAAACCTCTGTACTTTGCACTGTGAGGGAAACTCTACTCCTGAGTCTGCAAGTTAAGTTAAGTTGAGTTGGCTTCACGAGTGCCCAGCTCTGCCTGGTCTGTTTGCTTTTTGGCCCCAGTACACCCGGTCACAGCCTGAGCTAGGATGCAGAGCCATCGCAGAACCATCACTGAACTCTCCTGACTTCTGGCAAACTTCACAAGATCACGTTTTCCTACCTCAGGTCTGGCCCACTGAGCTTATTTCTGTTAAATGCACTTGAAAACATAAATCTGCCATCAGGAAGGGAAAAAAAAATCAGCTCATTAAGGAGACAGACAGCGTCTACCGTCTGAAAGGAACAGCAAATGGCAGCTGCCAAAAATGTCAACGTTAAATGCAGCTGCCAGCTGGGATTTATTAAAAGGTAGTTTTACAGCAGCAGTGGCGAACGGCACATCTTGTACTGAGGTAGTTTCTCCTTTCCTCTCCCACCTTCATGCAGATTGCTAGATGATCTGATGCACCCATCCAGCCCCGCCGTGACCTCCAGGACTGGCAGCCAGGAAGTGTTGAGTTTTACTTGTTGCCTGGGTATTTAATTTGTTTGGTTGCTTATCTAGGAAAGCCAGAATCAAGGAAAACAGCTAAAGCACTGCTCAGGGAGGGCAAGGAATCACTTTCCTCCACGTGATCCTGCTCTCTGCCCATGGGAAGAGACACCTGGTGCTACCCTAGGCAGTAACTGAGCCACAGCAGGCTCAGCTACAAGAAAAGCAGGAATCAGACTGATGCCACCCAGCCTGAGTTTTCCCTTGTTCCTACAGAGGACGTGGCCTTCGTTCGACATGTGAATACCCTATGCTAAAACAGAAAAACAAGACATACAGAGAAAGGAGAAAATGGATAAATACCGCCTGAATTGGATCAAGAAGTGAGGTGTGTTCCACAGGGACCACAGCATTGGTGTCCCACAGCCACCACGGAAGTCAAAGCACCTCCAAAGCCAAGACCAAGTTGGCCTCTGTAGCTCCTTTCTTGTGATCTACCTGGTCTTTCCTATCCAGAGCAGAAGGACTTATCCCCATCTTGGCCCCAGTTGCCATGAACCAGTGTCACCTTACATCCCATGGGATTTACCACCCATACCTACCTCTTTAAGACTGATGTTTGCCGTGTAGATCACGTTCGTCCCATCCCTCTTGAAGTGCGAGTGAGGCTTGTCCTTGAGGATGAAGACGATGTCTGCAGGGATGTTGTCTGGAGTGGCATCCCCTTCTTTGGGGAATGTGATTTTGGTTCCCTCCTTCCAACCTCTTTTGATGACAATGTTTAGGATCTTGTCCTCAGTCCGCATGGTCCGGCCATCAGCGTTGAGCCTTCTGCGAGTGATCTTCATCCTCTTTGTGGATCCGTGGTAGATCTCTTCAAGGGACACCTTGAGCTCGTGGATGACAGGTGGGTCTTGAACCTTCCTCCGTGTGTGCAGGGACTCCTGGTGCCGCCGGTGAACCCCATTAATGCCGTTGAAGCCAAACCGGCCGAAGGCACTGAAAGGGTCGTCGTCATCATCCATATCCATGTCTTCCTGGTCAAAGCCATTGAACATCCGGGAGCGGCTGCTGGCGAAGAAGATGTCGAAAGGGTTGGAGCCTCCGAAGAAGGATGCAAAGGTGGCGTGGGGGTCTCCATGGAAGGTGTAGTGGAAGGTGTTCCCTGAGCCACCTGAAGAGCCACCTCCAGTTTTGAGACCTGGAAGAAAGAGGGGAAGAGGAGACATGAATGCTGCCTGTGGGAGAATGCTCTGCAAGGACTGCACTGCCCAGGTGGGAGAATGGCCTCTGCCACCTCCAGGCAGTTCTTCCAGCCTCTCCTGAGTGTGCAGATCACCCCTCCAGCCCAACCTATGTGAAGGTATCATCTCCACCCATGACACACAGTCGTATCCCTACACCCTGCAAGCTCAGAATCCATTCAAGTTTTGCTCCCTCTATCCCTACTGAAGGGCCTCTGATTCTCTCTACTCAATTCACCAAATTTTAATTTAAAACATACCCTGATCAGCCCACCTCCATTTTTCCCCATGAGCAGGCTTCTTCCTCCTGCCCCAATAGCCTTGTCTCTGAGACTGGATATTAGGAAAAATTTCTTTCACAGAAAAGTTGGTCAGGCATTGGAAAAGGCTGTCCGGGGAAGTGATGGAGTCACCATTCTTGGAAGTGTTCAAAAGGTTTGGGGATGTGGCACTTAGGGACATGGGTTAGTGGTGAACATGGCAGTGCCTCATTAAATGGTCTTAGTGATCTTCTCCACCCTCGATGATTCTATGGGCAGGTGGAGGTGAGCAAACCTCCAGGCTGGCATGCAGCTCCCTGCACAGTGGCTGTATAAAACGCCAGGTAAGCTCCAGGTTTGGATCATTTGGCAACCTTTTCCATGGGAAACGCCCCTGCTAGGTCCCAGGCTGAGCCTGATGTCACTGCAACTCATCCCAAGTCCCAAGGAGTCAAGGCACATGACACGTGCCCCCCAAAGAGGTCACACATGCTCTGCAAGGCTATTTTTGACCAAGAGGGTTGGGAAGGGTTAAGCCAAGCCTAGCTCAGGGACTATTTTCAGGGCACACCAGTGACAGTGAAGGACTATTTCTGACAGGCTGTCCTTTTTCCCAACCCCCCACACCCCTTCCACAGCAGGACAAGTTTGGGGGTCTCTTCTGAGTGTTGAAGTCAGTATTCTGGGTGGGTTGAAGGGGCTTTCCTGCTTCACCTTGCCTACACAGCATGTGGCACCCTGAAGCTTCTCAAAATGCTGATCTGCACTGCCCCAAAAAAAGGGGAAACAAAAGGTGTGGAGAAGGTCACGGAAGATTAGAGGTTCAACACTAATGGGACATGGGGGAAGATGGTCTTTAACTTGATGGGGCAGTGAGGGAGCTCTTAACTTCTTCTTTAATTCACTCTTGTTTTAGATGCCTGCAGGAGACGGGGATTTTGCCAAATCCCCAGTGAGCCCCATTTCTAATGGACTGTACAGCCAGGAGGTTTCACCTTTAATCCCATGACGCCAGCCTGAGCAGGGTCCGATTTCATTGAGGCCTCCTGGGAAAAGCTGGTTTCCCACTTGAGAGAGTCTGTTCTCATTTTACAGGGCAGCAAATCACTGTGCCCAGTGCATCCATCATATCCCTGACATAACTAATGGGTCAACAATTAACCCACTGCTGCTTAATCCTGCCAGTGGCTTTTGAGGGGATGCACCTGCCTGAGAGAGAAGCTGCCTCTTCCACCCAGCAGCCTGCTCCTGCCAGAACTCTTGCTCTTTTAAGCACCCAAGTCCTGGGCTGATTAATGCAGATGCTATTCAGCACTCTCCTCGAATGGGGTTGCACTCTTCCATCATCGACTAATAAGGCCGCCTGCGTTGGAGTGGCTCTCCTCCTGCTCCTCCTCCATGCCAACCACCAGACAACAGCAGCCGCTTGGTTTCAAAACAAGGGCCTATTACTTAAATTGGGAAAAGCTTTGAATGCTCTAGGTCAGCCTGTACCAGGGAGGACAGCGGGACCAGTGCCCAAGTACAAGGGGAATGTGGGCAGAAGCAGTAAGTCTCTGCTGCATTATTTAGGTCATTTAAAGAGCTGCTAACGAGTTACCCCAGGTGTGACCCAGGAGGTGAGCTCCTTCCATTTCTCAGCTGCCACCCACAGTTTTGCGGCAGAGGGCAGGGGGAGCCCAGCCACCCCGGGAAGCAAGGTGACAAATTGCTGGAAAAGTGAAGCAGCCTGGGGAGGGGTGGGATGAGAGGTGATCTCTGTCACCTGTGGAGCCTTCACTCTCTCCAATTCTTTGGCAACCAGTCACATTTCAGGAGTAGGCATGAAACACTGAAACACCTCTCTGTGAAAACCCTCCCTCACCTCTAAAACTGATTTGGACCCCACATCACTGCCTCCCAGTGGGCAGTGCTTATCCCCTTACCTTCCTCCCCATACTGGTCATACACAGCTCGTTTCTTGGGGTCACTCAAGACATCATAAGCCTCTGCAATCTCCTTGAACTTCTCCTCAGCACTGGGGTCTTTATTCTTATCGGGGTGATATTTCAGGGCCATTTTCCGATAGGCTTTCTTGATTTCATCTTCGTTGGCGCCGCTCTGGATGCCCAAAATCTTGTAATAGTCCTTCCCCATGACGGCAACGCTGCCGGGAGCCGAGTACTTATTCCTGAAAGGAGAAAGACAGCTCTTTGTAAGGTGAGTATCACACAGGGGCAGTTGGGGATGGGACTGGCACACACTTATCGCGGAGCCGATGCTCCCTGTGTCCCACGGGCCAGCAGCACCAGAGCCGGCTCAAGTCCACGCTTCCCAACAGAGGTCAAAGACCCGGCGGCAGAATGTATCCCAGCTCTGGTTTTATCCCGCTGAGCCCCACAGCTGGGATGCATAGACTCATCTCTGAGGCTGACAGGGAGAGAGAGCTCAAGTCAGGGCACGGTGCTATTATAGGGGCCACGCCACTGCTAACGTCAGGCCAGGACCACGTCCCTGTCCATCCCCCCACCCCGGCTGAGTCAGGAGGGCTGAGCTATGTCCAAATGTAGCTGCCAGCCTGCGTCCACCCCCTTGCCTGGTTCTTTCCCAGCTGGGGACCTGAGACTCAAGTTGGGGTGATGACAGCAGGTTTCAGAGGCTGAAAGCAGTGGCAGAGACCATGCTGTGCCTTCACCTTAAAGGAACTTCAAACATTTTGTTCCTGAAAGCAATTGGCATTCAGCTGGAGATAAGCGCCTCCGGCTGTCAGAGCCGTAATTTGTATTTAGCGGAGAGAGAACAGAGCCGTTAGACAGAAACATCTTGTGATGGTGGGAGGGCTTTTTTCTTTTTCTGTTTAAAAAAAAACCCAACACTTTCTAGCCTGACTTGCACTCCCTGAGAGCCTCCAACTGGATCTTGCAGCAAGCCAGGAACTTAGGGCTCACTCACTCCATCGCGCGGGGGCTGAGGCCGTGCCCATGCCTATACTAAGGCATGGAAAACCTGGTGGCCGTAATTCATTCCCCAGTCACCACTGGAGTCGCAGCCACCCAGGGAGCAGCCAGGGGAGATTGCAGGGCTGCTCCTCCAGGCAAAAGCTAACAAGTCCCATGCCTCTCCACAGGTGTTTCCCACTGCTCCTCGACTTTTGGTTATCTAACAGCAAACACTTGACACCCAGAACATAAGGATCTGGCCTGGCCCCTCTCCCACTCAGTGTTGACCCTGCTTCTCCCAGGTGCTGCCCTAGAAGACCTGCACCCTCACTGCTCACATCCTGCTCCCTGCTACAGTCCAGGTTTCACCCCATCCTTGTCCCAAACACACCTGAGCCACCTCAACACACTGAATCCCCCTAGCAGATGGATTTTGGGACAGGATGTAAGCCTTGGTCCTTTTCCTCACTATTATACAAGCTATCAGATGTTCTCCCCATCCTTACTCTACCCATGAGCTCCCATTGGGGGTCACAAAGGGAATCCCCAACCACCACAGCTCAATCAAGGGTGGCTATGCTCCCCTAGAATCCATGCTTGGGTGCTACTCTAAGCATCTGGCAGTCACACCAAGCATCCAACACCTGCCTTAGGCCATGCCGGATGTAGTGATCACCTACAGGAGCCTGGAAATAGGTTCCACATTTGACCACCTCCATACAAAACACTGACTTCTGCTCTTTTTTGCTACAGCCATGGAGGAAAAGCTTTGCTGTAGATGGGGAGGGGGGCTAAGGCACCCCTGAAGGACACAGTGAGGGGAGATGGGGGCATCTGCAAACACTGTACAGGAGCTCAGGTGGCACAGAAGAGGAGGGAGGAGGTCCCTGGGGGCATGAAGAGCATCTGACAGCGTCTCCTGTGGCAGTTCCCAGATGCCAGCACATTTCTATACCAGCTCCTGTGTGCAGAGATGCCAGCAGCACCCAGCCCACGCAGGTGCTGCGGGATGCTTAGACCCCAGCCCACGTCCATCTCCCCATTTACCCTCCCTAAGTGGTGGGGGGGCTGCAGGAGACCCTGGGGTGAGCAACAGGCAGGAGAACCAAGAGCTATCCTGTCCGTTCTCCCCACCAAGGGTCACTCGGACAGCCCACTTCCCCACAGCAGCCTCCAGTGGCGGGCAGGGGCTCCCTGAGGCTAGTACTGGGATGATGATTTGGCCCTGTCTGGATGTTGCCAAACCTTCCACAGCAAGAGCAAACCAAGCAGTGCTAAAGACAACCCCATCACACCCTCGCTCCGGCAACACAGAGCTGACAAACCTTCAAGTGTCGCTGCCCAGGGACCACAGTGTCTGGCTCTGACCCCACACAGCCCAACCTGACAGCACCACTGGGACACCCTCACCTGGCCAAAACCGCACAGCGCTTCCCATGAAAACACATCCCGTCCTAGCAAAATGCTGTCGCCACCCACAAGATCTCTGGTCTTGCCCATCAAGAGGTCTTTGGCCAGGGTGGGGATGCCTGATGAGGATCTCTGACCAAACCAAGGACCCCTTCATCTGGCTGGGCATGGGGAAAGGAATTTCTGTACCAAAATGCATCCCGGTGCCGCAGTTTACCGTGCCAGAGACGACCAGGTGCTGGCGGGTGACCCGGTGGGTTAAGGCACGCTCCAAGGCTCAGCTCACATGCACAATGGTGGTAAAACACGACTCTGTCCCCGCAGAGCCTCCTTCCCTCCCACCTCTCTGGGATCAGCTGCGCCTTGCCACTGATCCTCTCCCCCTTCTGCTCAGTCATCCTCTCCTGACTTCCCATTTAACCCCCTCGGGAGCGGTGGGGGGTTTCAGGCAGGCAAAGGCATTCCTGCATCGCCCTTGCAAATCAGATGCCTGAAGATAAGCCACGGCCACCCTGCCTTGGTGAAAACCACAGGCATTCCCCTGCCCTGCTGAGCCAGCCCAGCCTCCATCCTCCTCTTGCAACCACACCAAAAGAAAAAAAATAATTAAATAAAGAATAAATCTTTGTTCCGGCCCCGCACATGACATCAGCCCGAGCAACCGCTGGGCGAGCGCGCCAGCTGAATAGCGATCGTTTGACATAATCCCTCCGCTCGGCAGTCATCTAAGGGAACAAACCCACCCTGGCAACGGCACAAGGGTTTTTTTATTCCATCTCGGGGTGCAAGGTCACCACGGGATGCCAGGGACAGGCGCTGATGGTTTAACGAGGACAAAAGGTCGAGAGGCGGAAACCCACTTACCGAAACTTTACGAACACATTCATAGTCCAAGCTGTCATTTTTAAAGGCTCTAGTTTTATTTTAAACATCGCGGCAGTCCGCAGACGGCGGCAGGTGCTGTGTGCCCGGCCGGGAGGCACTGGAGGGCGGGAGGAAGGTGGCGGGGCGAAAGGTGCTGGCTCGTGCCGGGGATGTCGCCGCCGCCGCCAAGAGATGCTCTGGTGGCGAGTCCCCCCCTCCACCTCCTCCGGCACACCCAAAGGACAGCTCTTCGCCAGCCCGGCAGCCGTGGTTGCCTCTGACCTCGCTCCCAGGATGGCTCCGAAAGGGCACCTCCGGTCGACGCGGTGCCGCCGGGGAGCCGCCGTCCTTTGTGTGCTTCCCAGCCGTGCACGCAGAGACCCTTCAATGGAGTCACTCGCCGTGCCGTAATTTTCCTTTTAATTGGTTTCTTGACGCTTTCTTGTTAAACTGACAGATTAAGACACTTCTGCTTAATCCGTCAGCTCCGGCACTCCTCCTCTCCGCTGCCGCAAGGCACCGAGCCGCCTGGTACCGTCACGTCCCCCACGCAGCCCCCTCCAAGGAGCACAGGGAGCTCAGCCAGGAGCCCCCGGTGTCCCCAGAAACGACTCTGCTGACGCCCAGGGCTGAGCACCCGCCAGGCGAATCGGGTAGGGAGAAAAGTAGGGCGGCGTTGGATATGGAAAAAAGTCACGTTAACCAATGTGCACCTCCCCAGCTTTTCCCGTTCGGATGCATGGGGGTCCCTGTGTCCCCCTCACCGGACGCCGGCACCGGTCCCCCGGCAGAAGGGATCTGAGGGCGGCACTCCCGCCCGGCGTGCGGGGCTCCCATGGTGGCAGGGCAGCGGGACGGGGACGGTGCGTCCCCCGAGCCCTCGGCGCAAAACCTACTTCTGAGAAGTCACCTTCAGACACGCCAAGGAAAGCTAATGCCACGGCGTCCCCTCGTCTGTCACCGTCACTCCCAGGCCATGGAGAGCATCCTCTCCAGAAGCTCTACACCGAAACTAGGCAGCCGTACTGGGGATATCACCAGGTAGCTCCTGCATCCCACCCGCGGCAAGCAAAACAGCCGGGCGGGCGACAGCCCCCATCCCGCTGTGTCCCCAGGGGCTGGAGTCCCGGTGGGCTCCGAGCCGGGCGAGTTCGGCGAGGCGCGGGTGCCGAGGCACCGCATACCTCTCGGCGCGGCTCCAGAAGAGCAGGATGGCCGGCATGGTAGCGTATCCCGGGTTCTGTCAGGGAGCTAGCGGAGATCTTGTCGCGCCGGGGCAGGCAGAGCCACCCGTGCCCGTGCTGGATGGCAGCCGCAGGCAACCAGGCAGCAATGTCATGACTACCCGCAATGAATCATCCCCTCCCCGAGCCCCCACACGCACCGCCCGCCTCCCCCTCCCCACCGACAGCCCCACTGGGGTGCCGGCACCTGCGTGGGGACGGGGTTAACCCTCCCCTCGCTGCCTCTGCCAGCACAGCCCCCGCTGCCAGCCCTGCCGGCGGCCGCCTCCTGCGTGGGCACGGATCAGGACCCCCGCTCAGAATTTCCCCAGAGAGGGTCCCGTATCTCCACGGCCACGAAGTGCTGCCTCCTGCGTGGGGACGGTGTCAAGTACCACTTGCCATCACCCCCGACAGGGTCCCCCATTTCCCAGATCTATCTGGTGCTGGCTGTTGGGTGGAGAAGGGGTCAAGACCCTTACAGCATCCCCCCAAGCAGGTCCCCCTCTTTCCAGCCACACTCAGCTGCGCACAGTTGTGTGGCAATAAGGTGAAGGCATGACCACATGCTGCCTCCCAGTGTAGGATATCCCATTTCCAGACTCACCAGGATGCTCACAATGGCATGGGGACGAAGTTAAACCCCCTCACTGCACATCAGCACCCCATGCCCCCTGCCCAGCCCCATTGTGGGGCAAAGAACTTCATGGGGATGGGGTTTATCCTCCTCCAAAGCCCAGAGGGACTGTCCTTTTTAGGGGCTGTCATGTACATGGGGGTTCACTCATGTGTTGTCCCCAGCGCACAGACCCCAGGAGTCCATGACCCCTTGCCATGATTAAGCCCCGCTGGGACCCATTGTCTGCCTCAAGAGGAAAGCGGGTTAACCCTTTCCTCCTGGCCAGCTCTCCCAGGAGACTCTGTCACCTCGACTAGGGACAGGGTTTAATGCCTTCCATGCTGGTCCCTCTAACCCTGTTACTGTCACCTGGTTGGGAGGTTACCAATTTTCTCACCAGCCAGTTCAGCCCCACTGGGACACACAGGTACCCCCAGTGCAGTGGTGGAAGCGTGTTGACCCCTTCCAGGACACACCACATAGCTCAACCAGAGCACATTATTCCCTCCAGAGTGAAACAGGAGAGAGGGATTAACCCTAACCTCATCACCCTCTCCAGCTCCACAGGGCTGTACATCAGCACCATGGCAGGGGGTGCTACCCTCTCTCTCCCTGCCCCACTTGGATGCACTATCTCTGTTATGGGGCAGGGGGGATTAATTCCTTCCTGGCACACTCTTCAGACACACAGGGACACGTGGTCACCAGGTATGGCAGCCCAGTTAACTCTGACCTACAGCCCCACCTAGAAACCTTGACACCCCAAAGGAGCCAGAGATGCCAACTCCTTCCTCCCCCACCTTCAGCCCCATAGAGACTCCATGTTGCCCCATGGTGACAGGACAGTGTGGCTACCCTTTTCCTCACCCACAAAAGGGCAAAGAGGCTAAGTTCCCAGACTCACAGCAAAATCCTGTCACCCTTGGGGCAGAGGGGCTGATCCTGACAGACCCCAAGGACACCTTGCCTCTTTATGACACAGAGGCTTAAGCCCTCACATCATGACACACCCCATGGGTGCAGCAGGGCAAGCACCCCTTCCCAGCCCTGTAGGGACATGCTGTCACCCCATGGCCAGAGGGGTCAATCACCTCTAGCCCCACAGTGACGACCTGTCACTCCTTCGGGCCGAGGCACTGTTCACCCCAGCCCCATAACGACACCCTGTCACCCATTGGGGCAGAGGGACTGACAGTCCCCAGCTTCACAGTGATAGTCTACCACCCCACAATGCAGGGGCACTGATGATCCTGGCAACAACTTGTCAAGGCACGGCGCAGAGAACTGACGGCCCAGCCCCACACCCTGTCACCCCTTGGGCAGGGGGGCTGACCCCACAGCGACACCTTGTTAACCCCGAGACAGAAGCATTGCCCTCCCACCCCACAGTGACACTTTGTCACCCCCGAGGCATTGGGTAAGACCCCGCCGGTCCCATAGGGGCACGCTGTCAGCCCCGGGGGTCGGGGGACCGACCCTCGCCCAGCCCCACGGCAACACCTTGTCACCCCACGGCGCAGAGAGTGACGCCCCACCCCACAGCGACACCCTGTAACACCCCAGGGCGGGGTGACATGACCCCCCAACCCCACAGCGAGCCGCTCCGCTCCATGGGGCATGGGGACTAACTCCTCCCAGCCCCACGGCAACAGCTTGTCACCCTACGGCAGTCCCACAGTGACACCCTGTCATCCCACAGGGCAGGGGGACGGACCCCCATCGCCGCGGTGTCACCCCGCGCCGGCACAGCCGGGGCGGGGGTGCGGGGGGTCGGTGTGGGGGTGCGGGGGCGGTCGGGCGGGCCCCCCCGGCACTCACCGCTCCCGCTGTCCCGGGGCGCCGCGGCTCGCTGGGCCGCCCCCACCCCCGCCCCCCGGCCGCCACGTCAGGGGAGTCCCTCCCGCGCGCGCCACGCCCCCGTTGGCCCGGGGGGCTGTCCATCGCCGCGCCGCGCCCTGCTGACTGGCTGTCCCTGAAGGGGGAGGCGGGGCGAAAGCGGGCACCAGCCGCTCACCTACCCGCCTCTCCCCTCTCGCCTCCCAATCGCTGCCTTCCATTGGCCAGTTCAAGCCAGCACCGCCCTGTCGGCGCTCTCTGATTGGTCGGGCGCTCGCTCTCCGCGGCGGGATCCCCGGGGGGAATCTTCTGGAAAGGCCTGACGTCACCGAGGAGCCGCGCCCCGCGCCGTTCCTGTGCGCGCCGCCTCCCCCGCCGCCCGCGGAGCCGGGGGCGCGGGGAGCGGGGGTTGGACCCGGAGCCGGGCGGCACAGCGCGAGTGGGTCGTTCTCAGAGCGCCGGCGGCACCCGGCACGCTGTCGGAGGCTGGGAGCTACGCAGTGCCCCATGCCCCACGGCCTGGCAGTCCCCCCGGACCCCGGTGGAGGCAGGGGTGTCGTGGTGTCGAATCCCTGAGCAAAATGAGGTTGGAAAAGACCTCTGAGCTCAAGTCCAACCTGTGACCGAACATTACCCTGTCAACCAGACCGTGGCGCTGAGTGCCAGGTCCACTTTGTATAGAAACACCTTCAGGGATGGTCCCTCCACTACCTCCCTGGGCAGCCCATTCCAATGCCCAATCACTCCTGTGGCAAAATTCTTCCTAATGTCCGATGTAAACCTCTCCTGGCGGAGGTAAGAGGCTTTGTCCTCTTGTGCTGTCACTTGTTCCCAGGGAGGAGAGACTGACCCCCACCTGGCTACACCTTCCTGGCATTCCAGGTCGTTGTAGAGAGTGATAAGGCTCCCCTTTGAGCCTCCTCCTGGCTAAACACCCTGAGCTCCCTCAGCTGCTCCTCACCAGACTCGTGACCCAGACCATTGCCCAGCTCTATTGCCCTTCTCTGCTGAAGGAGGTTCAAAGTCCTGGAAGCACTTGGCAGGGCTGGGAGGGCTGGATCCAGGGTGGGAATTGTGAGGAGGTGTCTGGAAAGTACTGGAGTAGCAGGGCTGTGCTGTGGCAGTGCAGGGCAGTGCAGGCATCTCAAGAGCCCTGCCTGCCTAAGGGACTGGTGGGGGCAGTAGGGACAGCAAGTCCCTGGGGAGCTTACGAAGGACATTTCAGTGCTGGAGTGAGTCCAGAGAAGGGCAATGGAGCTATTGAAGGATCTGGAGGACAAGTCCTATGAGAATTGGCTGAGGGAGCTGGGGCTGTTTGGAGAAAAGGAGGCTCAGGAGGCACCTTATCGCTCTCTGCAACTACTAGTCAGAAGGTTATAGGCAGATATATCTGGCTTCATCTCTTCTCCCAGGTAACCAGGGACTGGAGAAGAGGACAAAGCCTCAAGCTGTGCCAGAGGAGGTCTAGGTTGGACGTTAGGGAGCATTTCTTTGCAGAAGAGATGGTTAGACATTGGAATGGACTGCCCATTTGTGGACTCCAGGTGGTGGAGTCAGCTGCTCTGGAGGTGGTTTAGGAGAGATTGGATGTGGCAGTTGGTCCATGATCTGTGTTACAGGGTAGTGTTTGGTCATAGGTTGGACCTGATGAGCTCAAAGGTATCCCCCAGGTTAATTGGTTCTGTGGGGTGCTCTGAGGTGTCTGACAGGGTGATGGGTGAGCATCCACTCCCCAGGAACAATGCCATAGCCAGATCAAACACCCCATGCAATGGGGCCAGGGTTCTTATGCAACAGAGGGTGGCAGAATCGCTTTAGATGTGTGAAGCTGTGAGGGCTGATATTATGCTATACTTTTTCATTATGGAAAAGCCACTGGACTCCAAAGCCCTAGTCCAGTGGAAGGCTCAGTGTCTGTGTTTAAAACAGCTTCTGCTCTGACATTGGTGCATCCCAGTTCCGCAGCATCTGTGGCCAGCTAGAAGGGAAACTGTGTAGCCAAGCCACACACCCTGCCAGCACTGTCCCTCTGCAAAGCCCTGTCATGAGTCTCCTTCCAAGGTGAGGGTGTGTTTGGGCTTTTGCCATGTGATCTTTCCAGCATCTCGGCCTGGGTTAGACTGGTAGTGAGGTGGCTCCTGGTTGGAGGAGCTGTCTGGACCCAGTGACCTAGATTTTGTCCTGGGAAATCTGCCTGTCTTAAGAAGAAAACCCATCTCTTGATGCTGTCGAGTTAGTGTGGAACATGGGCAGCATCCTGCTTGCCCACCTGTCCATAGACTGAGGGGGATGCATCTGGGTCCTGCAGGTGCTGCAGTTCTTGGGTGAAGCTGAGTGCTGGTGTGAACGGCTGAGGCTATTAAGATGTTTGTCCTTTTGTAACCTCTGTGTGCTTCCTTACTGAAGGAGCGTTTGAGCAGGGCGCTTTCAGTTCACATCTCGTCCGTCCCTTTTCATCACAGCATGACTGTCCTGCCTGGGCCGGGGTCCTTGACTCTCCAGAGTCCCCTGGCAGGGTGTGAGCAGCCACCTGGGCTCCTCGGTTCCCACCATGGCCTGCCCGTGGAACCCCTCTGTGCCGGGAGAGTCGGAGTTCTCTCCACGCTGCCCGCGGAGCGGCTGACTCACCGCGGTACTGAACCAGCACTTATGTTGCCCGTCTGTTTTGCTCTGTGTTGTTCGGTAGCCCTGTCCCCGTGGCGGGGGGCTCGTGCTGCGTGTCCCGCGCCGTGCCCATGCCCTGGCCTTGCAAATGCTTTTTGTTCCGGCTTTTCATCGCCGGCAGCATTGGAGGCCCCGTGGTGGGGGAGCTGGTGCTGGCCATCCCCGTGCTTACAAATGATGTGCTTGGTTTGCAGCCTGCCCGGGGACAAACAAGGGCTCTGGGCCAGGGGTTGGCTGCGGCCCCGCTGGGCAGGAGCGGGGTCAGGGCAGACCACAGCTTCCCCTCCTGGGGGCAGAGGGTGTTTGAACCAAAACCGCGACTCCTTCGCAGCCCGTCTCCCTTGCTGGCACATCCGCACCCTTTTAAAGACACGCCGGGAAAGTGCAGGGAGGGGTGGCAGAAATAATTAAAGGTACGAAGCCGTTACCATAGATGGAACAATTACATAAACTGGCTTTCTTCCGTCTGGGGGAAGAGATGACTGAAGGAGGCATGATGGGGAATAATAAAATCCTGTGTGGTGGGGGGAAGGAAGGTGAACAGGGAAGGGTTGCTTGAGTTCCTGTAATTGGGCATCTTGTGTCAGTGACCTTTCAGGACATAAACACTTATCCTGAAGCAGTTTGGGATTAAACTGTGGAAATGGTGGTCTTAGGTGAAGTGGTGGAGGGAAGATATAAGAAAATTGTCTGGGATGGAAAGGCAATTGAGCAAATTCCTGAAAAGAGAAATCCACGAGGGCTGATGAGCCCACTGATGTTGGTTCTGGTACAGGAAATCCCCAGACTGCAGGAGTGAGCAGCATGCTGTGTTCACCTTGAGCTTCAGTGCTTCCTGGTGCTTTGTGGCTCACCTCCAGAGGTGATGAGGGAGTGGGAAACCACAGCCTGGGCTGTTGTCCTGTTAAAACATCATTACCTGGTGTCTGAAGGTTAGCGCAGAGGAGAAGGCCACTTAGCTCTGCAACCATCTACCTGAGTGCCATGCCACTGAAAGAACAACCTTTCCCACATTGTTTCCACCTCCTCCTAAATATGAATCTTCCCATGGCTGAGCACATGGGGCAGGAGCAAGGCACTGGCTCCTTGCTGCTCAGATGCCCTGCTCAGCGCAGCACAGGGAAGTGTCCAATGTCTGTGGCCGGGTGAGCTGGGGAGATGCATCTGAGGACATTGGGTTTGGCAGCAGCAGGGTTTGTGCTCTGTTCTCGCCAGCGAGAGCAGCACCCACGCATTTGGTGCTGTCTCTCCTTCTTGCCTGTTCCCATCCTCAGAGATGTCACCCGCCTTTTCCAGCACCCTGAGCTGCAGCAGGAGAAAAAGGCTGCAAGGAAAAAATCCATGCTCAGGGTTTTTTTGTTTGTTTGTTGGGGTTTTTTTTTTGTTTGTTTGTTTATGGGTTTTGGGGTTTTTTTTTTGGGGGGGGTTGGTGGGGGGTTTTTTTGTGTGTGTGTGGGGGGGGTGTTTGTTTGTTTGGGTTTTTTGTGGGATTAATCCTCCATTCCCTGCCTGCTGCTGTCTTGGCTGTGGTCTGTGCTTGATGCATCTCTAAGGAGATGCTGGTGGGTCACCTTCTAGGCTGGGCTCTTGCATCCTACAGAAGCTGCTGTCTATGCAAGGGAACCCTTTCCAGGAGACCTGGGAACTAGCATCTTTGGGGTTCATCCAACCCCTGGCCTGTCTTCTGAGCAAATCACCAGCTCTCACCAGCTCCCAGTCATCCTGGTTGTGTTGGTAGCCTCATGTGGTGGGCTTGTCTGCCCGGCTCTGAGCATGGGGTAAACCAGTGGTCTCCAGCAGTCTCATGCTCCAAGCAGGATTAGCCACAAGGTCAGCATGTGCTGCTTGGGGCTTTACCCAGGTTGACATTGCAAACCACCAAGGACGTTGCAGCACTAAAGAGCTTGTTCCAGCAGCATCTTCCTTGTCCTTGTGCTGCTGTGTGTCAGAGCCTGACTGGTCTCCCAGGGCGTGCAGGAGGAAGGGGGTGGAAGCTACTCAGCCATAATGATGGTGTTCGGTTTGTCCTCCTCTGCTGGGGCTGAGGATGAGGATGGTGGCTGCTGTCTCCCCCCTGCCAGCGCCGCCGGCGGCAGCCGAGCCGGCCGCTCCGCTCGGCACTCCGCACCTGCGGGGGTGGCATAATGAGCCATGTCCTTGTCTCAACCTGCCGCTTCCTCTCCCGGCAGCGTCTGTGCTGCCAGCTGGGTTATTTTTTCTTTTTCATCTTTTTTTTTTTTCTTCTTCTTCTTCTTTTTTTTCTCCTTTCTTTTTTTCCTTCCTGCCGCTATTCTTGAGTGGTTCCCAGCCGGTGGTTGGCAGGCAGCCCTTGCTGGAGACCATCTCCCGGGCTGACCTTTGCCAACCCCCTCGGAGGAGCACAGCAGGGCTCTCCTGCCACCCACGTCAGGTGTGTGGGGGAGATGCGAGTGGCTCTGAGTGGCAGTGCGTGGGAGGACTCGGTCTTCTCCAGTCCCTTGCTGTCCCCAGCTGTGCTCATGCTCTCCTGAAGGGGCCAAATCCTGAAGGCAGGAGTGAGTGGGAGGAAAGGGCAGCATGGGGGAGGTTGCAGTGTTTTTTCTGTGGTAGAGCCTGGGGAAGAGAAAGGTTCCACTAGGCAGAACCTGCCTTTGGACAGCTTGGTTTGTCCTGACCTAGCCTGCTGTCTCCCTTGCTGAACCACCAATGCACAGGTCTAAACTGGGCATGCAGATTGTGTGGGCAGGGAAAGCCCCTCCTAGAGCCATCTCTGCCAGCCCTGTATCCAAGCAGTTGAAAGAGGAAAGACAGTGTCCCCACCCCAGTTTGACATGCTGGAATGTGGCGATTTGTCCCAAGTTGCTGTGGGGATCAGCAACAGGCATGGGACTAGAATCTGGAGTGTCTTGACTCTGCTTGTGATGTTACCCAGCAAGGCGGGTCGATAATAAGTGAGAGCCAGCAGTACCCCCTCAGACCCTGTCACCAACCTAGCCACTCACCTCTGACCTCCACATCTCCCTGGAAGGAAGGCCAGCTGTGCCAGGGAGCCCAAATAGTGTCAGTCACCCCTGGGGACCCATCTGCATGTGGAGGACGCACTCTGAAGTTTGGCTTGGCTCTGTTTCAGCTTCCAGCCTTTGCCCTGCTTTGGTCAGCCAAGTTGTCCTGCAGCAGTTGGCTCCCCCTGGGCATGTCTCTCCCAAGTTACATTTTGGCCCAGCTATTTACTTGGTTTCTCCTGGGTATGCCTCTCTCTCTCCAAGTTACATTTTGCCCAAGTTGTTTCTGCTCTGTGTTTGGGCGTCACACGCTGAGCCCTTCTAGTTTCTCTAGCCGCCCTTCTAGTTTCTCTAGCCACCCGTCATTTAGGAAATTTTGGCCCTGAAACATCCTTTCCAGGATAGCAGTGTCCCCAGGTGCTCCCAGCAGGGGTGCTGTCCCTGAAAGTCACAGCTGGAGGTGGATAATGTCCAGGTTGGAGACAAACCCTGTTGCATCTACTGGAAGTGTGTCCATCTGATGCCTTTCCATTGCAGATCTGCCTGGCATCTAATACTTGATGTGCCAAATGAGCTGTGAGGAGTTCATCAGCACAGCAAGTGCCACGACACACCCAGCTGACTGCTGTAGGAAGCTTCATACCTCTGTGGGGCCACCAAATGTGTGACCTCTAGAATAAAAATAAAAACATCACGGGGATTGTCTGCAAGGAGAGTTTCCTGAAAGAACAGGCTAGCTTGCCTTTATTTTGGTCTTGGCTTTTCTCCATTGGCTACAAAACCTCCTTCCTTGTGTCTGCCCTGGCCCCATGGCAGGTGGTGCTCAGGGGGAGGCAAGTGATGTTTTTCTGAAGGCAGAAAATTCCGCTGGTACTGCAGTGGTAATGGTTTGGTTCCCTGTCTACCCATAGCCCATAACCACAATAACTCTGATTTTGCTGCTTCCTTAGTATCCCATCTTCTTATGGATAGTGGGCAGGTAAAGCTCTAACTGTGAAAGGAGAAAGGACTGGGTTAACATTCCCAAGCACTTCCTCAGGAGAGCTACAGGATGCTGAGGTGGCCCTGTCTTGTCTTCCGAAGTAAAAGCAGAGATGTAGAGCTGCCTGACTCTGGGCATCTTGACTCAGTTTCATGGGGTTTTGTGCCTCTCAGCCCTTGGATTTGCTGTATGGCATTGTGCTGGTCATGTGATGGCTCTGCAGATCTCCAGGTCACTGTCTGCTCCTGGTAGGGAACAGTCTTGCCTAGAGCTTTTTATCAGGAGCCCAAGACACCAGCCAGTCTTGGAATGGGAGCAGATGCAGTAGGGAGTGCACTGAAGATGCTAGCAGGGGCTGACTGAGCATCTAATGGTCTGGCTGGAGGCTGTAGCAAGGAGGCTTTTCCTCTCTGCCTGTTTCTTGCTTGGAGACAGAGGATGGGGAGATGGGGCAGGTTGTGGAGGCAGTGTATGAAATGGGGAGTGGTTAACAGGGTGTTATAGGTCACCATCTGCAAGTCAAGTAGCTTTCTCATGTCCTCTGATTCAGAGGGCAGTCCTTTGGGGTTTCAGTTGGATCTGGTCTCCCTGGGTGCCTATCATGAGGTATCTGAGCACAGTCATCCTCTCCTGCCTGGTAGACATGTCTGTAGTGGTTGTTTTCTGTATGTGTTTTTGCTGGATGCGTTGCTCTGCTCCTTGGGGAATGGAGATTGGTTTTGTCCAGGTGGCCTCGAAGGTGTCCACTAACCTGCTGTCCTGTTCCTTCCACACTTGCTCAGCTTGGAATGGGGCTTCTGCTCATCACCTCCATCACTCAGGTTTGGTGGCAGAGCCTGGGGCTGTGCTTGTCCCTCTTTGGAACACAGACATGAGAGGGTACCCTGAGGCCAGAGTGAGCCCTGCATTCTCCTCTCAGCCCAGGCCAAAGGACAGGACAGGGGTTTGGCCCTTCTCCAGCACTCACCAGTGCTTCGCAGCAGCCCTGTGAAGTGGGACTCCAGAGAGGCCAAATCCCTGGGGATGCAAAGATATCTGGAAGCCCTGCACAGCTGACCAGTTGTGTGGCCCACCTGTGAAGCACTGGGACACTCATTCCCAAAGCCATGTCCTATTTCCCATGGTGAGAACTGCAGAGAGGAGTCAGCCTGGCACATGGGTGCCAGACCCCAAGATAAAGCAGATACATCTAAGTATCAAGTACATACAGAGAAAATGCATCCAAGCCTGGTCAGGGATGGTGGTGGATGAAAGTGAGACTTTGCAACCCCTTAACTTCTTTGCTGGCAGAGAAATCATGGAGAGGGAAAAGTTACAGTGCTGTGTAATTACGGAGTAAATGAGGAGAGCAGCAGTGTCTCCACATGAGAACGGGATAGAAGAATTAATGATTCAGAAAATCAGTCCCAAAATCATTGCCTGCTTTGTTTCAACTTCCAGTAAGGGCAGCGGCACTGCAAGTACAGCCCGGAGGATGGGGAGTGGGAGGGAGGCGGAGAGGAGAAATTGCTGCTGCTGGAAAGGAACAAAACCACAGAAGGTTCAGTGTACTGTGCCTGGGAAGAGAGGCCAAGCCCAATACCAAGGGGACCTGGTATTGCTGCCACACGACGATGGTGGAAGGGTTCTTCTTTGGCAAACCACCTTCTTAATAATGTGTTGCTCAAGCTGGCATGGGACTGAATGACCTGTGTTTGTGGAGGAGAAGGGTTCAGCAAGGGAGACAGCAGGCTAGGTCAGGACAAACCAGCAGTCTGGGCACATACAAGTCTCTGTGTCTGGTCTCAAATTCTAGATAAGGTTGAGGAAAAATATGAATACTCAAAGTAAAATGGGAAGAGCAGTCATTGAGGGAGTGGGCAGGGACAGGGCATGCAGTAGGCGCTGGTGCTTTTGCTTCCTTGAGGTGTGTGGGGTCTGAATCCCTGTGTCACTCTGAGATCCACTGCAGGAAATTTTCCCTGTCCAAGACAGATATTGGCACATGTCTGTGCAATTAGAGGGGGGAACTGAGCAGGTACCTGTCCTGCAGGTCCTGGCGTGCCTGTGGGTGCATCAATGTCTCACTCCTGTATGAGGGGAGGGAGAATAGGACTGGGGATGTGTCATGACAACTGAGCATCATGGATGCCAGGATCTGTGACCTAGCTCTGGGTTGGAAAAGGGTCTCATGCCAGGACACGATGACGTGCTCATAGATGCCACACACACTGTGGTGGCTGCCACCACTGCATTGCAGTTTGGTGCTGCTTAGTGAGTGCGAAGGAGGTGGAGATGGGATGTTTTCTTGGGCACCTCAAGGGACTCGAAGTTATTCTAGGAAAGGTAATGAGCTGAATCCGCTCCATCTCCCAGCTTGGTGCAGTGGCTTGTCCCACACTCAGCTGGAGTTACATGAGGACATACCAGCAGAGCAAGGTTGTGCTGAGGCACAGGCAGGCATGGGACTGCATGACAGGCCCCACTGCTGCCTGGCCATGCCTGTGTGTACCCTGTGTGTGCTGGGTCAGCAGAGCTCATGCATCATGGGGTGTGTTGGGCATGTGCACACTCGTGTGGGCATAGACTACATCTGCCAGGGGTTGCACACTGGTGTGTGCTGTGACACCTGTGGCACCTGTGAGCCTGTGCATCCTGGGGAGTGTTTGCTGCATGACCCCAGGCCAGACCTTTTGGCTTAGTAATGGAGGTTCCTGTCCATGCCTATCCCATGTGGATGTGTCAGTGGGCAGTCACACACCTGCCATGCACATGTTTAACACCCATGTCATGCATGTGCCAGGCTCTGCACAGCTCCTGCCAGGTCCAGCTCAGGCTTTTTGGGGCGCAGTGACCTGTCTGGCCATGGTGAGGGTTTTTGCTACAGTAGCATATCTGTAGAAGGGTCTCCACTGAGCCATGGGGACAAAAGTGGCTGGGAATGCTTTTATGTGTGCTAAGGAGGTATGTCCTATGTATGAGTTTTTGGATTTGGGACCAAAAAGTGACAGGGCATTTTCCTACCCAGGGAATATAGGACCCCCCACCATACCATAAATCTGCCCCAGTCAGGGTTGCCCTCCTATGGAGCTGGGGTTCTCCTGGCAGGACATGCACAGGTGCAGAGTATACTTGAGTTTGGAGAGGATGGTGAAGAAGTTGGCGGGGGGTGGGGGGTGGGGGGTGGGGGGGCGGGGGGGGGCGCGGAATTCCTGAAGGGCGGTAGGGATGGTCGCACGTGTCTGCCACACATGTCTGCCTGCGCGTATGTTTGCATGTACGGGCAAAGCTTCCGGAGAGGGTGAATGAATGAGGCAATTCACTATTTCAGCTCTGGCTCTGGCTCGGCTTTTCCTTTAGTGGCAGGCGTGTCGGCGTGTGGGCTCCTGCCTGCGTATGTGCGTGGGCTCCTGCCTGCGTGTGCAGGTAGGCATGGAGGGGGCTTCGGGAGATGTTTGCCACGTCAGGGAATTCACTGCGGGGGCTGCCGTGCGCCCCCGCAGTGCTCGCTGCCTTGTCTGCATAGCGCAGGGTTGTGTAACTTCCGATGCCCCACCGGATCTCCTTACCCGGCAGAGTGGGATGCTCGGGCTGCCCTCCCTGCCTGCCGCCGGGGAGACTTCCCCTCATCCAAATGGCAGGAGGAGGGCAGTCCTAATGTCCCATGTGCCTTTCCTCCCCACCGCAGAGGTATCCCTGAACCACAGGCCAGCTATGGCAGACAGAGGGACTGGCTGCAGGGGAAATGCCTTTGTCAGCCAAAAAACCAGGAACCATCTTCTCAGGTCTTACAGATTTGTGCCCCTCAAACCAGGTGTTTGCTCTGGAAGTGGTAAGGAGGAGGCATGGGTCTACCCCACCAGGGACCCACGAAGGGCATCTGCCTGCTGCCATAGCTCTCTGTATGCCAGGACAGTGAGACCTTGGCTGAGACCCAGCAACTCATCTCATACAATGCTGGGCAATGGTGGGGGGAGATGAGGCTGGCAAGGTTCCTCATATCTGGTGCCCAGAACCGTTTGGAGGTATCCAAGGGAGACAGGGCAGCTTGTTGCTCTGGGAAGCAGAAAAGGGGATCTGCCTGACATTTTTATCTCTCTACCACTGTGTTGCCATGCCAGTACTACCATTTCCATGCCAGTACAGCTGTTTCTATGTTGGTACTGCCGTTGCTAGGCTACGCCGAGGGTGTTAGAAGAGGACATCAGGTTGCTGTGAAGATGAGAAGACGGGAGATGAAACCAGGGTGATGCTGTGGCTTCTGAATCCCTCCTTGCTGCCTGCCTAGGGACATGCTGGGCACAGATCATCTCAGAGGGTGCTGAGCAGTGACAGAGTTGTTACTGCCTGTGGGAGTTGGTGTGATGGGTGGAGGTCCCTAGGGCTGGGTCCTGGCAGGTGACCTTGTGATGCTCACCTGACCTTGCTGGGGCTCCCCTGGTATTGCTCTCTGCTCCCCTGATATTGCCTGGTGATCCCCTGGTATTGCCTGGTGCTCCCACAGCATTGCCCAGTGCTCCCCTGGCATGACAGCATGACGTGATAGCAGCCTGGTATGTCCATGATGGTGTTTTAGCCACTGAATTTATAAAGTCATCTAATAAAGAAGCTAGGATTATTTGACAAGCCCTGTTGAATATATGGACATGAAATCATGCTGGGTTATAGTCCCTTCCTTAATTTAATTTCCTGCGCCATCCTGGGTTGTGGTCCTACTCTTGTAGCCTATTAAGATCAACAGATGGGACTCCTGGATGCAAGTGTTGGAGACTTTCTGAGCTAAAGATGATGGTCCCTAACAAATATCCTCCTGGGCTGGATGGTCTGGAGGGCACAAAGGTCACTTGGGAGTGCTCCTCATGCATGGAGCAGCCTGCAGGCTCCCACAGCTTCACGTGCCAGCTTGAGATGTTTGTACTGCACTTTTGCTGCAAAAATCTTTCCAAAGTGGGTAGCAGGATAGCAACCCTCAGGTGAATAAGGCAGGGTGGCCCAATCAGAGTATCAGCTTGAGTTGTGGCTCTGAATACTTCACTTGTTGTTTATCCTGATGCCAGCTCCTAAAGCACTAGATGACGCCTCAAAATAGATTTGGTACCTTTTGGATTTGGGAATAGCTTATTTGATGAGGTCCCTTCCTTCCTGGAAGAAGGGATTGGTTCCAGAGGATGATGAGCCCCTTTTTGTTTGCATCCCCTTCTCCTTCCTTTGATTTTTGTTGTGCACCAGGTGGTTACATGACAGCACAGCTGTGGGCTGGGGCTCAGAACAGATGCCATGTAGTGGGACCACTTCCCCACCCTCTGGGACCCACCCTGTGCAGGCAGCTGCTGGGTGTTATCCCATGCGTGGGAGATGTTGTCTGTCCTGCGGTGCTGATGGTCGGTCTCCGAGCCGGTGCCTGTCTGCGGGGCTGGAGCCAGGGCAGGACACTCCCTTGGCTGAAAGCATTTTCTCCCCAAAAGTGAGCCAGCAGCTTCCAATTCCCCAGCTCTTGTCCTGTTTCTCACCAGTACTTGGTGCCCCTCAGACAGCAAGGGGGAGCACTGCCAGAGCATCCCACCTAGCCTCCACCTTCCCTCCACCCATCTCTCAGCCCCCATCCCTCCACCCCCATGCTCCAGCCTAAATAATTCCTTCTCTGCCTGGCGGTGTGCAGACTGCTCTCCTGTCCTTCCCTTAGTCATCACTCAGCCAAGCGAGACAGATATAGTTTTGTGCAGCTCCTCGCAGATCAGTCACTCCAGCCCCCAGATCATTTTCCTGCTGGGTCATGGGGTTCTCCATGCTGAACACAAGGTGCCTCCCATCCTTGCTGCCAGAGCCCAGGCCTCACTCCTGGGGAGTGAATTGCCCCATTGATGCTGCCTGGGTTGGCAGATACCCCAGATGGAACTTCGCGTGCCCGGTCGTCTGAGGGCTGGGTGCCTCTGCCAAACACAGTACTCATTTTCTGGAGTGGCTCAGATCCAAATCCATGCTTTCAAGGTACTCTGGCTGACTTCCTCTTTCCCTGGCCAGCAGGGTATGTCTTGGCCCCACTGAGCTCCCACATTAGGTGCTTTCTTATCAGTCCCATGACTTGAGGGTAAGCTGAGAGGACTATGTGTGCTGTCTTATGGGTCCAGGGGCACAGCCTAAATGAAAAGGGGATACTGGGGTGCACAGCACACATATGGAGTGAGGGGGAATGCTGGGGCACACAGGGACATGCATGGCACTGCCCACTGTGCTATCCAGTGGGGCCATCAGCAGCTGCTCCAGTTGTCAGCTGCATCACTGTGGGAAGGCAGGTCCTGCCCTTCATTGTACCCCAAATAATTTCACTCTCTGCTTCATTTGGCAGCCAGTGGTCCCCGCCACACCAGCTCTGGTGCTTGGTAGAAGCTGCTTAGGGGACTATGGGCTGTAGAGAGGAATGTGGAAGCCCAGGGCTAGAGCCAGCTCCCAGTCCCACTGTAATGTCAGGGCAGTAGGATCAGGGAGATGAGGAGGCAGACAACCAGTGCTGTTAAGTGCATTGCTCCTGCATGGCCTTGCTCTGAGGCAGGAGAGGACCTGGACACCCTGCCTGAGTGTTGTGTGGGTTGTCAGGATGAGTCACAGCAAAGCTGCTGTGAGAACAAGATGCCATGCCCGGCACTGCGCTGTGCCCCCCTCATCCCAGGGCCTCCTCTGCACCCTTTGCACCACGCAGATACCTCGTGTCCCCCCGCGCAGCCATGCTGTGCAGGGGAAAGTGGGAGAGAGTGTGCTGGGAACAGGAGGGAGTGTCTGGCAGCCTTGCACTCTGCCAGGGCCACCAAGCCAGCAGTGTGGGAGTGGTGGGAGCTGGTGGCACAGTGTGCAGCTTGGAAACCATGCATATGCCCTGTGTGGCCTCCTCTGGGTGGCACAGGTCACGTGCATTTCCTGGAGAGGAGCACACCCTCCCCATGCTGAAGTGTCTGTGGGGTTGTGTCCTGTTGGGGCAGCTCATCCAACAGCTGGCAGTGAGCTGGGGAGGGGACGTTATTTCCCCTCTCAGATCCCATATGGCTCCCTCCAGACTGCCCTGTGGATGTGAGCAGCATGTGACTGGTCCCAGCAGGTGCTGGTGGGCATCACTGTCCTTACCTGTGCCACCACACCAAGTGCTAGGCTTCATTTCCATCACTTGAACAATCTTCCCAGCCAGGTTGCAGTGCCAGGTGTGGTCAGACCATGCGGCTATTTGGGGGGTGCAGCGGTTTTGTACAGAGGAGGTGGTGCCCAGGGCTCCTGCAAGGGGGCAAGGGGACAAGGAGAAGAGGGAGCTCCGCCTGCTCATGGAATTCATGGGGAAGGGATGTTAGACCTGAGAGAGTCCTAAGTCAATCCCTCTTCTCCAAGGCCCAACGTCTCTCACCTCCAGGGGGCTGAGGAGAATGGAGACTACCCCTGAAGGAGCCTGAGGCTGCCCGGGCTCAGTCCCAGCTCCCCGGGCAGTGGGTGTGGTCCTCCATTCACCAGCCACGGGCACATAACTAGGAGGAGCAAGGTGCTATGAGGCAGAGCTGGGTTTGGTGCTGGAGGGGAAGGGGGTCACAAAACAGCCTACAAAATTATTTCGGGGTGTTGAAAAGAGTACCTGCGTCCCCCCTCCCTCCATCCCTTCATCCCTGTTCCCTGCATGCTCTCTGCGGGTTACCGAGTGGCACCGCCGGCTCCCGGCATGGAGCAGGGGCGACACCCGGTGGTCACCACTCTCTAGCGGGAGACGCGCACTTCTTGCCGCCCCTTGTACCCCTCCGCAGCCCACTCACACCCAGTCTTCCCTCAACTGTCCCAGAGGGCCCTGGTGTCCTTAAGGACCCTCATTCGGGATGAGGGGATCACTTCTGGGTAATCCAATCTCCTCATCCCAATTCTGTGCTCCCAAATCCTCTCAGCTTTCCCACCTCCTTTTCCTGCTTGCATCTGCAGTGGTGTTGCTAAATGCGGACATAATGTATCCCTGTTCTGCATGGTCACTCCTGCTCTGGCCTGGGAGGGAATGGATGTCTGGGGCCATCAGGGTGTCACTGCCTCCACGGGCTGTGGCTTCACTGTCACATGCTGCCCAGAGAATCCTCTTTTCTTGCCAGTGGTCTCTGACTTGTCCAGTGATGGGATGGGGCTCTGACATCTTGCCCCAGTGATAGTCAGTGACAGGGCTCATAGTGACAATGTCCAGTGAGTCCCTCTGGTCATCTTTCTCCCTTCTATGTCAGCACAGCTCTCCTGAAGATTGTCTGGCTTTGGCGTGGGGGCTCATCATGGTCACTTCCCCTCTGGGACACACCAGACCTGAGGGCATCTGGCCAAGTCCAGGGGAGCCCTGGGGACGTGCAGAGGTGTCTAGGCTCAGAGGAGGGTGCTATCCTGCATCTTGGGGTGCAAAACCAAGTACTCATCTTCCCCACTGGGAGAGGTTTTTTTGAGGGAGTGGCAGCCCTGTGCAATAGCCCTGCAGCCTGGCAGAGGGGGAAACCTCAATACGGTGAGGTACTACTATCCCCCATCTCCTGGAGCTCCCATGGGGGAGTACCCCATCACCTGTGGGCTGCTCCTGAGCCAGGCAGGGTCTGCCAGTCCCCTCCCCGATAGCAGGACCACTGGGGTAAAGGGTGGATAATACTTTGACCACTGCCTGCTGTGAAACACAGCAGCCAGAGTTGCCCCCCAGGATCCTGGGACCCTTTTCCTGGCTCCAGGCAGGGTGATGCTGGACTGGAGCCCTGGGGCTGAGAACCTTCAGTGGGGAGCACAGCACCCACTACATGGCACTTGGTGGTGGGTGACAGATGTGGGACAACAGACGTGAGCTGCACACTGTCACTGCAGCAGGGCTTGAGGCAGTTGGGCTGGACAGCTGGTTCTTGCCCCAGCCTTAAGTCCCACATGAGCATCCTGATTCTTTGGTTTGGGGCCTCTGAGGTCACCATAGGGGTATTTGCACTGCTGTTAATGGAAAGGTTTGCAACAGCACTCAGTTTGCACCAGCATTCAGAGAGACCTGGTAGAGGTTTGCATCAGCGTGAGGTGAGTAGGTTGCACAAGTGTCCAGAGAGAGCTTTGTGCCAGATTTTGGGTGTTTGGAAGGTTTGGTACCAAATGCAGCAGAAAGTATCCTCCAACATCTGGAAACAGGCTTGCCCCAGCATTAGGGACGGTGGTCTGTAGGCATCAGAGGCTTTCTTGGTACAGTGTCTCAGAGGTCAGCAGTCTTGAGGGACCAGGTGACATCAACGAGGAGCCACAGAAACACAGAAACATTCCCCCACCACATCCTCCCGCTTCTGCCCAGACATCGGTGTTGCCTCTGTGGAGACATGGCTGGGACACATTCTGCTGCATGGTGGTCACTCACTGGGGATCTGTAGCTGTGACAGAGCTGTGAAGCTGGTGTTGCAGTGCACACAGCATAGCTCTGCAGGACACAAGCCACCATGGCCACCTGTGGCCCTTGTTATCCAGCTTCCCAGGGACACCAGCCAGCTGCTTGTCCTAGCAGGGGTGCCAGGCTCCTGCAGGGAGTGACAGGGCAGGCTGTGGCTGGGAGAGCTGTTGTATCTTGTTCTCCAGGTGATGAACTGGGTGCAAAGGGGTGTTGGATTAGGCCCTGTGAGGTTCTGCCCTTTCAGTCTGAATCTTGTAGGGTTTGGGGGTTTGGCTTTGGGGTGCTGGCAGTGGGTGCCCCACTCCCAGGGTTCTCAAGCCTGTGCTCTGCGCCTGCTTGCTCTTCATGTCCAGCAGACGGAGCAATAACGCAGTGATTTAACACCATCTCGCCATGTGAGGGCTTCCCTGGGCTTCCCTCCACTGGCAGAGCCCGCATCATCACCAATCCATGACATCCAATCATCAGGGACAAAACCACCGTCAGCTCCCTCTTCCTGCAAAAAAAGTCCATTCTCTTCCCCAAGGCGATGAGTGCCTCTCCCAGGTGACACAGCTAATTTTAAGGCTTATCTGGCTCTCAGAGCTTGAAATGCTGGCCGGATTTTCTCTGTGGGTGAGCAGGACATCCCTGCTGTGGTTTGTACACAATGATATCCCACTGTGACCGTGGGATGTCCAAGTAAAGCTTTTAGCAGCAAGGTTTGTGGCCCCACAGACTGAACAGATGATGTCAGGGCAGCATCCCCCCTCCTAATTACCTCTCAGATCCTCTTCTCAAATCCCATTCCCCTCCCACCTGCAGCGTGGACACTCTGCAAGCAAAGCTCCCCCCAGGCTGGTGAGTCTCCTTAGCTGGCAGACTGGTTCCCATAGGCCATGTGCTGCCAGCAGTAGCTGCAGCTTTTCCTGTGGATGTGATTAACTGGAGCATTCCAGCCATGGGGACCACTCTCCTGGGGAGTCCTGGTGTCTCTGTGGGGTTATTTTGCTGCAGACAGCCTGTTCCCAGAATCCAGCTGTCTCCAGTGCTCAGTGCTCTGTTCTTATCATCCAGTATCTCTGAAGGCAGGGAGAACACTCATCCCAGTGAAGGGGTATCCCTTTCACTGCAGTGTTTGGGGTGGTTCCATGATCAGCCAGGCACTCTCCTTACTGTCTGCTTTCCTGGGGAGACATGCAGCACCCTGAGTTTACTGGGTCCTGGGTGCACATGCTGGCTGCCCCCTATCACTGCTGTGGGACACTGGGGACAGGAGGCCAAGCTTGCCTGATGGGACAGTGACCTGAATCTGGGGTGGGATTTTAAACAATAGGAAGCTGTGGGTCCCCAGAAATGTCCACAGAGAAGCCAGAAGCCCTGTAAGCACACCAGACGGAGGCTAGCTGGACACAGCTGTTTAATGAATGTATCTCAGTACAGACAGGGAGTTGCAACCCACGCATCCACGGCCGCCTCCTCGCCATGGCTCTGGCCACATCTCGGACCTGGCATCCGAAATATCCCCATTGGCGCTCTGGCCACATCTCGGACCTGGCATCCAAAATATCCCCATTGGCCTGGCATGCCAGGGTGGTAGAGGAAGATGTCGTGGCACTGGTGCGCCTCCTGGTCTTGCAGTGGGGGAGACCCTGGAGAGGGGAACTGTGCCCTGGCTGGGGGAAGGGGGCTGACTGGGATGATGCCCACAGGGCATCAGGGATGGAGGTGAGGGAGTGACCAGGTTGCTGCAGGTGCACCCCTGGTATGTGTACACCCCAGGGCCTCCTGGCTGAGCCATGGCACACCAGGCAGGGAGAGGCTGGGGGCACTGTGAGAAAGGGATTAGAGGGGCAGAAGCAGCTGCTGGGGTTGCCGTGGGACCTGGGCATCCCAAACCCTGGCATGTTTGGGGCAAGGTTTCTGGGCTTCCTGCTCCTTCCTCGGTGGGCTGAGTGCATCTATCTACCTTAGGGCTGCCAATGTGCCCAGTGAATGCCTCATCCCTGCAGCTGACAACTGGAGGGGCTCTGGGCTCTGCCTCCTCCTCCTTACCACATGCACTAATGCTCCCAGCGAGGCAAGGCTGCTCACTTGATGTGGTAGGTAGAGAGCAAGACTGAACAAAGTTGGTGTGGGATCAGAATGGCAAGCAAATGAAGAGCATCCCTTGGAACCAGGGGTAGAGGAGGGGATGAGTGATGCAGGGAGTGCTGCCAGCATGATCAGATGCATAGCAGTATTCCCCTAAATCTGACCTTGCCTTCCCATCCCTCTGATGCTTTCTGTTACCAGTGCTCCTTCCTACAGCATCACTGTTGGCATTAAATAGTTGGTCGCCAGCAGGGAAGGGTTGAGCCATGCCAGGGAACAGTCTCCCTGACATAGCCACGAGCTCTGCATGCAAGAATGGACCTATGGGCCTCCAACCTCTGTTGGAGTAGGGCAGGGATGTGAAAGATCCCAAAGGGAGTTAGCCACATCCCCTGAGGATCCACCATGCTGATGAGCTGAGACACTGCTTGCTGCAGACCTGTGGGTGCTGCTTGTGGCACGCAGAGGCACAGCCATGCTGCCCCATGGCAGTGTGGGAGGCTGGGGAGGGAGGCTGGGGGCACACAGGTGCTCTGGGTTCCCCTGTCACCCCACATGTACCCCGGGCAGACCCTGCTCTGTCTGCAGGTCCCTGGGTGCTGTGGGGATGGGGATCATGGGGGCAGCATGTTCCCTGTCCCCTGTGCCATATTGACCCCAGGCATAGGACCTTTCCCCACCGTGGTCCCTGAAGGGCACAGGGGACGGTGGGGACACGCCCTGCCTCGCCCTGCTTCCCCCCACCAATCAGTGACCCGAGAGCCACTCCCACTCCCTCAGCCAATCAGAGCCTGGCGCACATCCTCTTCACAGCCAATCCAAGGGGGAGGCGGGGCACAGGGCAGCATGGCTGCTTCCCCACCAGCCAATTGGCGCCCAGCTGTGCCCGCGGGGGAGGGTGGGGAAGGTCACCATGGCGGGCGTGGCACCACACCCTCGAGGCGCGGCCGGGTCTAGGCGAGGGGCTGCAGGTGCAGGGCTGCACTGTTGGGGCGCGCGGCCAGGATGTAGGCGACGTTCTCTCGCAGGAATCTGGGCCAGTCGATGCTCCTGTAGGCAGATGTGGGCTCACTGGACACCCTGGCAACACTGCTTCCCCAGAGTCTCTCCCCAAAACGGGGGTCCCCACCACCCCCCTAACCATCCCTGCCTCACCTGATCTCCTCCTGCTTTGTGGCTGGCAGGATCTTCTCTGGGCTCTTGCCATTCCTGCTGCTGGCTGGGCTGCCCTCTGATATGGGCCCCACATGGCTGATGCTGTGGCAGGAAGGAGGACACTCTTCATCCCTGCTCCTTGCACTCCAAATGGTGGTGAGGGGGGAAGAGGTTGCACAGGGCTGGGGGGCTATGGAGGGGGAGGTGGCAGGAAGGAGGGGCAGCCCCATTTGTGTGCTACGCCCCTTTGGTAGGTGTTGGGACTGTGTTGGGAGTCCCCGCTGGGATATCACCCCTACACTGAGATAGGCATCCCCTCACCTGACATTGCAGGACAGCATCTCCTTTTGGTGCTTGCGGAACCAGGTGTGCCGGGCCTGGCGGCACTCACCCTCCCCGATGAAGCCGTCATTGTCCTGGTCCAGGGCCAGGAAGGCTGCCCGTGCTCGCTCCCGCTCCTTGGGTGTCAGCAGCCGCAGAAGGGCATTCTAGGGGGTCAGAGAAGCAAAGGTGGAACACTCATCCCATGGGAACGTCCCTCATTATATTCCCAAAGCTGTAGGGATCTCCAACCTGAGTGCCATGGCCAGGGGTGCTGGCCAGGAGAGTCAGCCCCAAGTACTACAGCCATGGGCATCAGCTATAGAAGCCAGCCTTGGGTGCAATGGCCATGGGTGCGGGTCATGGGTGCTGACCTTGGGTGCTGTGGCTATGGGTGCTGGACCCAGGTGCCACTGCTGCAGCTGCTGGCCATGGTAGCCCTGGATGCTGTGACCATGTGTGACAGCCAAGGGAGCAAGCCCTGGATGCTACAACCATACCTGCGGCCGAATTTTCTGCAGCAGCTGGATGGACTCGTGGGAGAGGAAGTCCTGCCACTCGATGTGCCCCTTCTTGTCAGGGTCCAGGGCACTGAACTGCAGGGCTGCTTGCTCCTCCTGCGCCTCAGGCATGGTCCGCTCGAACTGCTGCTTGTGCACTTGGTGTTTGTAGTGCAGGAAGTCATCCAGGGTCAGGCAGCTCTCTGCAGGGGACAGATTGGCTGTGCTGTGCCCAGGAAGGAGAGGGGGCCCACCTCCCCAGCCGCTTCCTGCAGCCATCTGGGACCTGCCGCATGGAGAGTACACACCTGGAATGATCTTGCAGTTCCTCAGGGTCTCCATCAGACTGTACATCTCCTCCTCTGTCAGCAACAGATTGAGGTTGTCCTGGGGTGGGGGGCAGAGCAGAGCCATGAGGCAAAGGCATGGGGTGGAGGGAGAGCACCTCTTTATGGCAGCACCAGGATTCCTTGAAGGTGAGTGGGTGGGGACACCCAGAGAGTTTTTGTGCTGTGTCACCCAAGGGTGCTGCAGTGGGATGGCTCCACAGCCCTGAGCTTTGGCCATTCCAGCTCTGCTACAGCATCTCATGTGCCCATGGTGTCACATCCCCCCACCAAGGTCGTAGGGAGCTGCAAGGATAGGGAGGTGGCAAAGGGCTACAGTCCCGTGTCTGGTGACCCCATCAGGCCAAGGTAGATGGTAGGAAATAGAAAGCAGCATCTCTCCCATTGCCCCAGACCAGGCTGTGAGGTGGGACCCTGCTCATGTCCATGTGGGGCACAGTTCCCTGGGGAGCACCCACCACCCAGCAGCAGCCTGGTGTCCCCCACTGCAGGCACTCACGCAGTAGTAGCAGCTCCAGCCGGTCTCGGTGTGCGCCGTCTCTGTCACCTCCACAGCGCTGTCCTTCTGCAGGTATCCCATGCGGCGCAGGCAGCCGTCGTGATACACTCGGTGACAGATGCGGCAGGGGAAGAGGCTCTCGGCTGTCCACACCTCGCAGATCTCACACATCTCATCATTCAGGATCTGCGGAGGGATGGGCAGATGCTCAGCAAAGCAGTGTGGGCAGGGGCTGGGCCTCTCGATCTAGGTGGTGCTTTGCAGGTGGGGGTGGATGCTGACAGGCAGAGAGGATGGGAAGATGGGAATGTTTGGGGCTGGCATAGGGAAGAAGTCATTATAAGGGACATGCCTGGTCAAGTTCGAGGAGGGTGGGTGTGTTCATGGGGACGAATTATAGGTCTGGCTATAGGGTTGGTGGGGCTGTGGAGTTGTAGGTTCTCTGCAGCGTGGTACATGTGGGTGGCTGGATGGTAGAGTTGTATATTGGCTGGTCTTTAGGTTTGTAAGTGTCGATGGATAAGCTGTAAGGTTTTCCACACATTTCCATTTCCACTTCCAAAGTGATACTAACCTGGGAATATTATCTGGGTACCCTGGGTAATTTAGGCTCAGGGCATGGGTGGGCACTGGAACAGGCTCCCCAGGGTAGTGGTCACAGCACCAAGCCTGGACAACACTCTCAGGTACATGGTGTGATTCTTGGGGTGTCCTGTGCGTGGCCAGGAGTTGGATTTCAATGATCCTTGTTGGTCCTTTCTAACTCAGGATATTCTATGTCTTTATGGTGCTAGATAAGGCTGTGGGTGGGCTGGGGTGTAGGCTTGTTGGGTGGGTGGCTGTATGGGTAAGGTTGTGGGTGGGGATGGATGGGTTGTAGGATTGAGGGCATGGGTGGATAAGCTGTTGGGTTGTAGATGGGCAGGGATGTAGGGGCTGCAGGTGTGGAGGGATTGCTTGAGTTGCAGGCTGGTTGACTCTAGGTGGACTAACATTTAGGTCAAATTGTCCTCTCTTCCCCAGGCGTAGAGCTGCTTGTGCCCAGACTTCTTTTCAAGACACCCCAGGGTCCCTCCAGGGCACATCTGAACAGTTGCACCCTCCTCCCAGTGTGGCACCTCCATCTGCCTGGCCTGGCCATTGGCACCCTACCCCACTGAGCCACCTCTGTAGGGCTTTGCGGGACTGCCACTACCTGGCAGACACTCAGGTGCTTGTACAGACCTGTGCACCTCCAGCCTTGTCCCCATCCCTCCCACGCTGTCTGTTTGGTTCCATCAGCTCACCTGCTCCCTCTGCTCCAGGCTGATGTCTGGGGGCTCATCGTCGTGGAGCTCCCTCTTGGGCCGGATGAAGGCTGGTGGTGTGAACCTGTTGGCCCGTTCAAACTCCTCTGGCTCCACGCCCCGGCCATCCCGCAGCCTCTCCCAGGCTGCCTTGCTGGCACTGCTCTCCTCCGGCTGGGAAGGTCCTGCCAACGCTTCCTCCTCTCCCTCCTGCACCTCCTGCTCCAGCGTCCCCTGGCGTGCGGTCCCTGCCTCCGCCCGACGCCGTGTCGATGGCTGCTCCCGCAGCCCATCCTTGAAGGCTGACACTGCCAAGCTGACCTTCTGCACCCTCTCCACCGTCTGCCTCCTGGACATCAGCACCCCCATGGCTCTGCGGTGGGAAGGAAGGTGCTATGTCCCTGACTCTCAAAAGGGTGTTCCGGTGGTTTTCCCCCAGCTGTGTGAGGGGCAGCTCAGGGCAGGGAGAAATGGGGTCTGTGACAAGCTGATGCTGGGGTAATGACGGTGGCTGCAGGGAGATGGATTCCTGGCTATGGAGGGTCTGAGTTGGTGGAGAGGGGGGGTGGGATAGAAGGCAGGGAGATAGTTTGGGGGTGCCTCCCCACCCTTGCTCTATAGACTCCAGCTTAACAAGAAACACATCCAGGCCTTTCCCATGCCAGATCAGTAAAACCCAGAGGGACTAGGACCAGCTGTAACCCTTCTCCTTGCATGTGTCTCCTTTCTGCCTTCAAGACAACCTCTGTGGCCAGTCAAAGATGAAAGATGTCCTCCCTGCAGCTCTGCCCAGGACTAGGTCATAGCAGGTCTGGTGCTGACCCCTCACCTTCCTTAAATTCCTCTTCACTCAGCTGCCTTTCTTGCACTCACCTGCTTGTGTGTGTGCTGCTGCTGTGATCATTGGGCATCCTGCAAGAAGCCATGTGGGGAGGCTGGGCCAGCCGTAGGAGGACTGTGAAGGTGCAAGAGGGAAGGGGAGCAATCTATGGGACAGGGGCACATGGGTCCCAAGAAGGATGTTTGGCTTCAGTACCAAGGAAAGATCACCTTAGGATAAAGTGGGGAGGCCAACAGCAGCAGCAATAACAAGTTGGACTCTGTCTCACTGGGTGTGAGCTGAAGCTGGGAAGAGGCAGAATTTGGCCTCCAGCATCGTGGGGCACAGCATCACCCCACATGGGTCCAAGGGCTTCCTTCGTGCCATGTGAGGGTTGCATTGTGGAATATGCTGCCCAGGGCAGTGGTGGAATCACCATCTTTGGAAGTGTTTTAAAACCACGCAAACATGGCACTTAGGGACGCTTAGCAAATCACTTAGGTGATTTGACTAGGATCTGAGTTTTAGTGGTGGCCTTGGCAGTGTTAGGTTAATGGTTGGAGTTGATGATCTTAGAGGTCTTTTCCAGTTTTAATTATTCTCTAATTGTATGCTGCAGCAAAGAGGCACTTCCAGCTGGTGCCCAGGGACCAGAAGGCAAAGCAGGGAGATTGGAGCAGCAATCTCCTAGCCCGCCAGCCTCAGCAGGGAAGTCCCCAGGTAATGGAATAATTACCAGCACACGTGCACACCGCCGGGATCTCACTGCCTGCGGGAGGGCTCGACACCGCGGGCACTGCTGTGGCAGGGAGCCTGGTCAGGGTAATTACAGGTACCCCGCAGCAGCAGGGCCGAGCGGAGCAGAGCAGAGCATGCTGGCAGGCGGCAAACACCACTGCGTGCACACGCATGTGATTTCCCAGCGTCTCCCCACCACCGCGGGACCATCTGCCTGCAGATTCCCACGCGCTGAGCCGGGTACGCAACACGTGTGGGCCCCGTCCTGCGTGTGGGGGTCCCAGCAGCGTGCGCGTGTGTGGGCTGGGGTATTTGCACCTGTTGGCCGCAGTGCCTGGCTCCGAGCTGGTGCCCGGCATTCTTCAGCTCCCGGGGCTTTGCAAAGGTGGGAGCGGGGCAGAGCTGGAGGCACGTGTCCAAGCCACAGCAACAGCATCTCTGCGGCTGTGCCAGTGGGAAGGAAAACACCTGGGTGTTTCTACCTCCTCGCCGTGCCACCACCCTCTGACTGGCTGGTTCAGGATCACGTCTGCCGTGGTCAGGATCAGCTCTGCTGCTGGGCAGCATTGCAGCTCTGCCTGCGAGCGAGAGAGTCGGAGAAGTCACAGGGAAATCCCCCCAAGATCTGTTTTTGTAGGTCCCTGCACTGCTGAGCGTTGGCCAGACCCAGGCCTACTCCTGCCCAAGGTTTGGGTAGAAGCGGGGAGGAGAGGGTCCAGAGGACCTAGGCTAACAGAGAAGAGTGAAGAGAGGTGTGTGGCTCACAGCATGCCAGTCTCCCTGTTACCCACACTGGTGTTCCTCATCACTGCATGCTGGCAGTTTCTCCCCATGGTGTTGCTGAGCTCTGGGTGCCCCAACCTCACCCACCCTGCAGTGCAGTGGGGCAGCCGAGGCAATAGAAGAGTGGCTGGTGTGTGGACTTGCTGTATTCCCCTCCAAATCTGGTTCCCCTCTGTGTTCATGTGATACTCACCCACCTGCACTGTGCTGCTGCTGCTGCTGCAACATCCCAACCCACCTCCTTGTTTCCTGTCCTCTCCCAGGCCTGCCCTGAGTGCCTTCTGCCACTATCTACTGTGTGTCTGGAGCCTGGACATTGTCACTTCTATCATGACTTGTGCCTGTTCTCAGCTCTGCTGGCCTCCCTGCCCCTGCTAGTACTGCACAGCTGGACCCCATCTGCACACCCAGGCAGGGTGTATGGCTTCACCCTGAACTTGGTCTCCAGACTCCACTGCTTTTCCACAGGCCCCATTGCTCCCCAGATACCCCAAACTTGCACTCTGCACTCTCCAGACCCCTTTTTTGCCTGTGCCCCCATGCCCTGCCTGACCTGTCTTTGTGGGGTGGGACTCCACCCTCACATAGAACCTGGGATGACTTGGGGTCCTGCCAGACTTCAGGAGTCCCCCTTCTCCTGGGGAGGGAGGACCTGGGGCAGTCTTGCCTCATGGCAACCTAGACACCCAAGCAGCCCCTTCGTCCCCACGTGTCCTTGGGGGAAGGTGTCTCCAGTGCTATTTGTGTTCACCTCTGAGGCAAACAGAACCACCACCTGTCTCATCGTGACCTAAGAGGTGTGGGGGCCTCGACCTTGCTGCCAGGCTGCACCATGGGGCTATTTTTAGGTCGCCCCCACAGAGGAGCTAAATCTGGGCATAGGCAGGAGCTGCCTGCAAACACCCGGCTCCACTGAGCCTTGCCAGCACCAGGAGCTGTCACAGTGGGTGGTGGGAAACTTCCCAACCCCTTCCCTTCTGTTACCCCCAGCCTCCTGCACCCCTGCCCTGATCCTCGGGGTATTTCCCTCACTCTTCTCTTCTGGATTTACTCCTTGCTGCTTCATTCCTGCAGCAAAACACTGAGCCAGAAAGCACTTCATCCTCTTAGTACTCATGGACACATCTTTCCCAGCTTCACACTCCTCTCTGCGTGGAGGAAACTGAGGCATGGAAGCAAGGCTGGTGCAGCTGGAGTGAGGATTAAGCCTGTGTTAGGTGGGAATGGGGAGAGAGCTGGTGGCTAGCATGGAGGCACCCCGGGAGAAGGAAACAGGGCAGAGCATCTGGATGCAAATGGAGCCAGCGGTCCCTGCATGGCTGCAAAATCTCTCTCCAATGGCAGAGCACCCGTGGCTTGTGCTGGGGTTACGGGGTGCCAGGTTAATGGTGGGTGCAGGGCGACGGGTGACACACAGGTAGGCGTAGCATGGTGGTGTAGCTGGGGCGGTGTGGTGCCTGGGAGCACAGGATGGATGCATTGGGAAGCAGCACGGGAGGTGTGTTTGTTAGGACTGCATGTGTTACAGGGTGAATGAAGTGTGAGGGGTGGATGTGTTTTGGGGTGGATGTGCTACGGCGTGGCTGGCAGTGCAAGGCGGGTGTTACAGCCCACAGAGGGTGTTGCAGAGGCTGTGGGCATGGGGTGGGTGGTGGCTTTGGGTGCAGGGATGTTGCAGCAGCTGTGGGAGTGGGGTGGTGTCTGTGGCAGCTGGGGTGTGGGATGAGTGCTTCTCAGGGGCTGTGGGTGCAGGGTGAGCTGCAGTGGTGTGCAGTGGTGGCCTGGGGAGATTGGGGGTGTGGAGCCACAGGGTCTGTAGGACTGACTGTTACCTTCCCCACAGCGTGTCCTTGATGATAGTCCCTGCCAAGCAAATGAAGGGTCAGCAGGCACTTGGGCTGGTGCACCTCTGGGCAGGGACCATGGCACCAACTCTCAAGGGGATGTGTGAGGGGTGTGTGTGGAGCAGAACCCCCTCACGTGCCAGAAGCAGCTTTCCTGACTGGGGGGAAAGATGCACCTGGTCCCCACAGGCTGCCAGGGGGTCAGGCCTCCTCCCTGCCTCCACCAGGCTACTGGGTCTTTTGCCCCGTAGTGCTGTGCCTTACTTCGAGCATTAGGGCGCTGGGGGCAGAGGGGTGGGGTACTAACAGGGAGAACTCTGGGATCTCAGAGTCCACGGCAGCCTGGTCCTAGGGCTTGGTCTGAAGGGCATGAAGCAGGGCTGGGAGGAGCTGCCATGGCTCTGCCATGGCTCTGGCACAGCTCTGCACACCCTGCCAGTTGCTCCTGCCTGAAGTGAGGGGGACCAGGCTACGAAGGCAGCAGGTTCTGCTTAGGGGATATTGCATTCCAGCTCCTTGGGCTGGCTGCAGATGGCCACAGGGGTCTGGCAGCATTCCCTTGTCCCCTCTCCCAGGCAGACAGCACATGCCGGAACTATGGCACTGCTGGGACTGCTGCTGTGAGGTGATCCATTTGTCATGGGGCAGGGAGGTCCATGGCTGATGGTACCCTCCCACCCTCTGTAGGGCTGTGGGAGCCCAGTGGGGATGTAGGGTGGGGGGGGTGCTGTGTCCCAGTCCTGGGAACACCAAGCTGGTGGCTGTCCTCCCTGCTGGATCAGGTTGCCCATCCTGCCGCGCTATGACAGATTTTATAGGTGTGTCGCACTCTTTCATCTCCCAGAGGGGGATGAAAATGCCGTGACAGCAGAGTCCCTTCCTCTGCAGCAGACACAGCTCCTGCTCAGCTCTGCACTTCTCCTTCTCTTCTCCCTCCCCAGCCCCTCTACTCGGAACCCACATGAGGACCCTGATACCTGGGTAGGACCCTCTTACCCCATCCTCATTCCCCAATCCCAGGCATCCCATCCCAGGAGCTCCAGTCACCCTCCCTGGCACCAGGATCCCGGGGACAGTGGGGGAACCCGCTGAAGGGTTATAAAATGTGCGGACAGCCCATGCTACGCACCCAGCAAAGCACCCACAATGGCAAAAAAACCCCACTTACCGGGATCAGGGTTGGTCTGGGAACACGAGCCCTAGACAGCAGTCCACACAATGTCCATCGCCGCTGCTTCTGGCCACGAGCCCCTCTCCACCCGCGGGTGCTCACTGCATGCCGTGCCCCGCGTGCAAATCCCTGTCAGGGGATGGAGCGGCGAGGGTGGTACCCGGGGAGCCAGAGCCCTGCACTTGCTGCCGGAGGATGCAGGAGGCAGCAAGATGCTGAGAGCGGATGCCTGTGTCTAGCGCACGCACACACACACACACACACACACACACACTCAGAGGAAGCAGGGAGCTTGTGACTGAGGCTGAGCAGATGCAGCCTGGTTTGCTGTCCCTGTACCAATTGCTGCCCAAGCCGTGTTAAAAAGCTCTCCGAGAAACGAAGATTTTTTTTAACCAGGCTGACGTGTGCTGGAAGATACCAATAAAAGCTTTCCCTGCATCTCCTTTGGCCCCCTGGGTTGAACCGCCTTTCTCAGAAAAAACCTCAAGGATTACAGAGGTGGGATCACATCCAAGGATGAGCAAAGGTCTCATCTGCCCCCGCTGTGGGATCTTCCCCAGACCAGTGCCCCAGTCACAGGCTACCTGCACCTGCTTTAACCCAATGCCTGCTGGTCAATGTTGCAGGCAGGCTGTGCTCCCCACACTATGGTGCAGCAGGGGCATGGTGACTGCTGGCTATGTACAGCCCTGTGTGCCCAGTTCAACTCGAAACCTGGGGTTTTTGTTCTTCTAGTCCCCAGGACTTGATGTATTGCCTGGATGGACACCACAGGGCTGCAGCAGGGCTGGGGGCTCAAGTGGGGTTTGAAGGAGGTGATGGGGCAGGAGAGAGGATGCTGGTGAGGAGAGAAAGGCACAGCTCTAATGCAGCACCTCCGAAGGTAGAGTATCTGGTCCACATGCATCCCCAGCTGCCCCACATCAGCTTGGTGGAGATGGTCACTCAGCTCCCTTACACCTACCTGGAAGGAGGTGCCACTGGTAAGGGGCTGCACTTTGCCCTTCAGGTATAGACAGGTCTACATGGGGATGATTTAGGGTGACTCAGACTCTGAGCCCTCCTAGGAGCAGCTTCCATCCAGGCTTGGGATTTGTGCTGACGGTGACAGCAGAGGGGCCTGGGCAGTGGGGATGCTGCAGGGCTGCCCTGCTCCTTGGCCAGGCTGGATATGGCAGGTCCTGTTCTAGGGCATAGGGAAGCTCTGCTCAGCCCCACTGCACTGTTTCTGTTCCCAGGATACTGCCTGGGGGGAACCCCTCATCCCAGCCTGACACCCTAGCACTGCCAGCCCCTGTGCCCTCCGCTGGGCAGGTCCTTTCAGGATCCAGGTCTGCCAGCCCCACAGAACAGTGCATGTGTGGACAGCAGTGAGCAGCAGTGGAGAGGGAGGGATGTCACCTTTCCCACACAGAGAGCATGGGGAGCATGGAGTGGGAGATCTAGGATTAAGAACCATTTGATCAGTGAAGCTTCCTGGAAGATGGGCAACACCATCCCTGAGGTCTTCTACATCCCAAAAACAGCTGCAGTGGATGCAGCATCCAACACCCCTGAAGTGCTCTGCATTGAGGGAGCAGGTCAGTGGGACAGGGCAGCCCCAAGGGGACCAGATTCCACATGCTTGTGCCACATGCTGGTGCCAGGATGGTTCCTGACCCATGCCTGCTATTCCACACCCTGTGCCAGCCCTCCCTGGACTTATGGGCACTGACACTGATCCCACAGTACCCATATCTTCATTACAGACCCTTCCCATGTCTTATTTGGGAGTAAGCTGAGACCATCTGCAGCTCATGTCACCTGCAAACAGATCCAGAGGCTGGGAAAGGCAGCATCTGGGTGCTGTGCTGGGTTCTGAACTGGTCCATGGCTCCTTTCCCCATGGCTGGGGATGCACAGAGCCAGGCTGGAGACAGGATTTATCTATTTTCTGATTGTGGCTGTCAGGTCCTGTCTTGCTTCACTCCATCAGCTGCAGGAGCCTTAACGGAGCCTCTGGGTGCCTTGCCCTGGCCCAAGGTGCCTCTCTGTGCTTCATCCTTCCTCAGGAATGCTTCCCTTTAGGGTGAATCACGTTTTGCCTTATTTGGCCTGGGAAGCACGGTGGAAAGGTGTTGGGACAGCCGTGGGGTGGGGAAAGTGGATGCCGGCTGTAAGGGAGGCCAGCGGGAAACATCTTCACCGACGAACCTTGGCCCCAGAGGACTGGAGAGGAGCGTGCGGGCAGACAGTGAAAGCTTTTAGTGCCTCTGTAGGGAGAGCCCTGCCCTGGCAGTCCCGCGGCCGCGCGCAGTGGTTCCTGGAAAAGCAGAGGCAAGGAGGAGCTCCAGCCCCGCTCCTGCTGCCAAAGGCCTTGGGGATCCTGCTGCTGGCAGGTGCGTTGTCCCTCACAGTGAGAGCTGCAGCCCAGATCCGCTTCTGCGTGGACACCCTGTGCCAGATTAAGGATCGTCTCGCACCCTTCGGGGAGGAGGAGGACGCGGTCCCCTGTCCTCTCTGAAAAACCACAGCGTGGTTTGCTGCTCACTGGAGCGGTGCAACCGGCAACAGGCTGGGGAAGCTCCTGACGGAGAGCCGGTCTGCCGGAGGAGGGCTGCAGGGGCGGAGGTGAGAGCTGAGCTGCAGCGAGAATGTGCGTTTTCGTCAGCTCCTCTCCCCGTTCCAAAATCTCGCATGACGCCCGCGTGTAGGTCACTGGCTGCTGCGGCGCCGCGGCGTGTGGGCTCACCATCTGCGGCTGCCTCTGCAGCGCGCCGGCCCAGCACGCTGCTCCCCGGGCCGCCAGCCGGCAGCACCCGGGGGGACACGGGCCGGGGGGTCTGCCCTCCGACGGGCAGGGAGGGAGGGAGGGGGACCCGAAGTTTTGGCAGGAACAGCAGCCTCGGCGCGCCTGCGCCAGCCGGCGTTCCTGCCAGTCAGCGGGGGGTGATGGAAAAGAGAACTTGTCAAAATAGCGAGATATCTTTTTTCAGGAGATTGCAAGTTTGGCTGATGGAGATAATAGTGTTGATGCGCTGCAGGGAGGGTTCGGAGAGGCATCGACTCCCCTCATGGCAGCTGTTTCAGGAGGGAAGGATGATACCAAAATCAGCATAAAATTGGATAAAAACTGGCTGCCTGATGGGCTGCCCTGTCAGACTGCAGGCAGAGAATGGCAGAACATCGCCCATCACCTAGAATAAACGGTGCAAGAGCAATCCTATGAGTGAGGCAGACCACACCTGGCTCCCTCCATAGCCCACGCTCCCCATATGTGTGGGGTCCATGCAGGGAAAGGAGCTCAGGATCTTACCCATGGGGCTCGTCTCTGTTGCAGACTTGATCCTGCCCTCCACTGGCAACCAAATAGGAAACCTCCTGGTGCTGGCTGCAGACAGCATCTCCCAAGGCCACATGCCGATGGCTGTCCTTCATGTCTACTGGCAGTTGTCCATCCCTGCCCCTGGACATTCACACAGGCTCATTGATGGCCATCCATCACACTCCTGGTCATCAGTCAGGCACTGTGTACCGTGATGGCTGTCCATCATGTTCCCTCTTCAAGACCAGATCATCAACACTGCCTTTCACTCCCTACATTGATGCAGCTGACCTTTGGTGGTCCCACACCCTGACGGCTCAGCCACCAATACCCACAGCCCTCAGCTCCCTGCAGCTCAAACCTGAAGGTGGAGGGGAGCTGTAACCCTGTGCCACCTACTCCAAAGGTTTAAACCTGCTTCCTTGGGGCACTGGATCCTGGAGAATCCTAGGCTGCTAGGACCTTCTCTCTCCCAGTCCTGACCCCACCAATGTTCCCCTCCACCAGGGGTGTATGTGTGAGGCTGCAATGCCATTGCCATTGCAAAGTGGTGATGTGGGGTGACTGCTCCATGGCTCCTGCTCCCTGCATTCATCCTGCTGTGTATTTTGGGATGGTGGTGGGAACAGGGATCATCCTGGCTTTTCCCCTCCGTTAGTAGCCAAAGTGCCCTAAGCAGGAGCTGCCAGATGGTGCCCAACACAGGTGCAGCCCCTCCTTTGGCCCCCACCAGCAGCCATGCAGTAGTAAACTCAAAGTAGGTTAAGACACCACGAATGCTGGCTGTGTGCCTCGCGGCTGTGGTACCAAGCTTTTGTGCTCTGAGTTTTTCCCTCCTGTCCCAGAATGCAGACCTCATGCTGGACATCATTACTGAGCAGACCTGCTTACATTGGCAGGGTGCAAGGGCTAGTTTAGCCATGCCACACTCCCCCTGCCCTGCCCTCCCCCACCCCCCCTCCCCCAGCAGCTTTTGTGGTACTCAAAAATCTCCCAATACCAAAGCCTGGAATATAACTTGTCTATCTATTGTCAGTCACACAGGACCAGGGAGTTTGCAATCGAGGTCTGTCTGGATTCACAGCAGAGCTCCAGCTGCAGCATGGCCAGGCACCACTTTGTGTGGATAGGAGGAGCCTCTCCTTTGTCCAGTTGCAAATTTGGTCTGAGGTCCCACTCCAGCCTGATCCAACAACCTCTCCTGGAGCATGAACACATTGTGCTTCCCATGGTGTTTTTGGCTCCTTCCAGAGGCCTGACCTGGTACAGGGTTGAGTACTACTTTCTTCTCATCCTCCTCTGTGTCTGCGGCCATTCCTACCTCACTGCCACATCTCCACATCTGCTGGGCTGAGCAATCGCAGCCCTAGATCTGCTAGACATGCATCTCTGAGCAGAAAATGCATCTCACCAGCTCCTCCAGCTGCTGGAAGGAGAAGATCTAGCCTAGACCCAGTGCATCTATCCTCTCACTTGTCTACTTCTGGAGCTGCATGCTACTCTCTGCTCCGTGCTATAGTCCTGCAGTCACAGTTTGGCTGTTCCCTTATCCTACAGGACCAGGCTCTGAGGAGCTTTGGAAAGAGTGTGAGGTGCTCAGTAGCCTGTTCCCCTGTGCACTTTTTGCCCACCTTGCTCCTCCATAAGCAGCCTTCATCCCCACAGTGAGGGAGAAAAGCTGATGGAGGCAACTGTTAGGACCTGGGGAGGGAGTACAGAGAAAGGATGTGGTCTGACAGTGTCTGAGTACCAAAATGCCCCATGAGGAGCTGGTTCAGGGGTGAGGGAAGCAGGGACGTGAAGGAGACGGGAGGAAGCCAGCAACCCACTTTGCCCAAAGGACAAACTCCACAACTTGGATCTGCAGGGAGGTGTTCCCCAAGCTTGTGCATATCCTGGGATGCCCTTCCTTGGAGTGGGAGGTCCCTGCAGAGCAGCTGGGGCAGGGAGTCATGGGTCTTTCGATCCTGTTCCTGCAGCTGGAGGCTTGCCAAGCATGGCCCTGATGAGATGAGGGTGCTCCTGCTGGACAGATAATAGCTGAGCAATTTAGAGCTCTCTAAGCTAGGAGTACTCTTGCAGGCATCAGCTAAATGACCCTCTTCACAGGACCACTCCAGCCAGCTCCCAGACAGTGGGCATCCCCCGCAGTTTATCCCCTCTGCTCCACCTGTAAGTCCCAGAAAATTTGAGAGTGACCCCATGACTGTCCAGGGACCCTCCTTTCCTAAGCAGGGACATGGGTGTAGTCAAATAGTGGAGACTGGTGAAGGGACTTGTCCGCCAGCCACTGATGGGCTCTGGAGAGTAGGAGGACCCCTGGGAATGGGGAAAAGGATTGAGGCTGTGTTGGTGGGGGGAGTGCTGGGTTTGGACTGTGGACAGGTGTAGGGTGTGGGTTTGTAACCCAACTGCACTTGCAGGACATGCACTCAACCCCACGGGAATGCCAGCCCTTCCTGCTGCCCAGCCGGCAGCCTGGCTGTCACCCTGCAGCGTCACCCATCCCCACATCCTCCATCTCTGCCACAGGCCGGTGGAGCATCCTCACAGAGGAGCTTTTCAAGTGTAACGGAAACGCCTAATGACGGCCGACTTCATTAACCAGGGCTGTCACTGGGATGATTGCTGCCTTCCTGAACCACTCTGTGAGCAGTGAAGCTGTGTCGGAGAGGAGAGGAGAGGAGAGGAGAGGAGAGGAGAGGAGAGGAGAGGAGAGGAGAGGAGAGGAGAGGAGAGGAGAGGAGAGGAGAGGAGAGGAGAGGAGAGGAGAGGAGAGGAGAGGAGTCAATTCAAATACCTCTACCCTGCTGGCAAGGGCACCATGATCTGTTTAGGGAGCTGGGGACAAGCAGGCAGCCCTCAGGGCTGGAGGCAGAGCCAATCTGGCTCCAGAGGAGAGTAGCTCTCCTTCTCTTTTCCCTCTCTTCTCACACAGCTCCTTTCCTGTCTTCTCCTCTCAGCTGAGAGCTGGGAGTGCTGGATCTAGCTATTGAATGCCCCACAGCTGGGTCCTGTACTAACACACAGATGGGACCTGGTGTGACCTGCAGTGATCCCAGACTTCGGGATGCTGCAATCTCGACAAGGACAGGGTGCTTGCAAGTGGTCCAGCAGGCTCCACATTGCTTTTGGCATCTCCATCAGCCCCGTTCCCATGCTGTAGCATCCTACAGACTGGCTTCCTGAAAAAGGTCCCTCTCCAAGCCTGGAAAACCTTTACCCATGTGAGGGGCTGTGCACGCTCCCTGTCTTCCCTCTTGGGAACCTCCAAGCACCCCTGATGGGGTGATTTGGAACAGCCCTGTGGAGCATCAGAGCCCCAGCACGCCACTGCCTCTCCTCTTAATCAGCTAATTGTGTGTTTGGGGTTTCAGGCAAGGGCCCCAGCCTGGTGTTGCCATACCAACCACATCAGCTTCACTTTCAAACATTTACCAAGCAGGCTTGAAATGTGGAGGGGGGGGGTGGTGTGTGAATTAAAAGAGAAGAGGAAGCCAAACAGAGGGTTGATGGAAGGGGAGAGAGTAAAAGGGCTGCCTGTACCTCTTTCACTACCCCACGCTGAGTCCTGCAGGGCAGAAAGCTCTGATTAAAACAGCTCTTGCTGGGACTCAGAGGCTTTTTGGGGAACAAAAACTGCCCCTGCCTGCTGGAGACTGTCTGGGGCACTACTGGGGATGGGATCATATTGGTTCCTTCAGTAAGGTGAGGGGAGGGCTGTGAGATGAGGGTGCCCAGGACCCTGAGCAGGATCGGGAATGCATGGTGGGTGCTGGTTCTGGAGACCTATCACCCCCAAAGTTGGCTAGGCTGGTGGTGAAGGTAGCTGGTGGGATGGTGGAAGAGGTTCAAAAAGGTGGCTTGGGGTGTGATGTGGGGCTTACAGCTCAGAGGGTCTGGCCCTTCTTTGTCCCCAACCTGCTGTCATCTCAGTGTACAGAGCAGGATCCCTGCTCCCAGGAGCACTGGTCCCTGCTGGCTTGTGCCTGCTTGGCTTTCTGAGCTGGGTTGGCCGTGTACTCTGCTCCCTGGCTGTGACCCTGTTCCTCCTCTCTTCTTCCAAACCCACATCTTCACCCTGCCTGACCTATCTGTGAGCTGGAACAGCCCTTCCAGCCCTGCAAAGCAGGCTCTGGGCTGTGTTTTCATGCCAGCACTGGTATGGCATGAGCCCTTCTTTGCCTGCCAGCCCTGCTGCAGCCTCTCAGCTGAGTGGCCTGCATGATGGAGGCAAGGGATCTGCCCCAGGAGGGGAAATGGAGGCGGATGTGTGTTCCTTCTTCAGTTCATCCAGCTTCCTCTGAAAACCCATTTAAGAGATCAAAATTTTATACTCTGAGCCATGCTGCAGCCCAGAGCTGAGCAGATTTTAGTTACTTGCAGATTTTGGGCAGAGGAGAGCCATGGCATGTACAGGAGACCTCAGCTGCAGCAGGTACACAGGGGAGATGGTAAGGAGGCAGGACAGGTCAGAGAAAGGACAATGTGCAAGGAAACCAAGTTTTTGACATGTGGCCTTTTTGGCATCCTGTCCCTTGGGGTGGGCCTTGCTCTGGCATCTGACTGCCTCTGCCCTGTTCCTCTACCCCCCAGCATCCCCTGGCTGGGCTCTGACACCCACCTGACTGTCATGTCAGCTTGGTGGCACAGGGCAATGGCCCTGGCTGTGAAGCAGAGGCAGACAGTCCCTTTTTTCTTTTCATCACTAAGGCTTCAACATGTAGGACTGCTTCCCTTGAAGCCCCCCTGTTCTTCCTCCTCTGTGCTGAGCAAATCGCTCCATCCGTTCACGCTGGCCATGTGGCTCAGCTGTGAATTGCTGTGGGCCTGGCTGCTCCCCAGAAGTTTCTTGATCTCTGGAGAACACCCCATGCGCCGTGCTGCCTCCTGGCCATGCACCTCCTCCCTGCCATGCTTTGCTCCTCAGAGGCCCAGGTCTCCAGAGACCAGTGCTTGTGGAGGGAAGGAGCTGGAAGAAGTCTGTTTCTCTGGAATGAGCTCTTTTCTTCCTCTCCCGTGTGTCTATGCAATCTTCACATGCCCCAGCAGGCAGCACCTCCAGAAACTGTCTCCTCATACTCATCACAAGGGTTTCAGGGACCTGTGCCATGCCCAATGGCCTGAGGGACCCTGCCCACACCACAGCTCCTTCCTGTGGCCTGTGGATCCCTTGCTATTTCGCTGTCCCACCTGTTATTTCTATGGTGACAAGAGCTGCTGAAGTGGCCATGGTCTGTGGGATAGCTACTGTGAGCCTCAGGCTGGGAGCAGATGCAGAGGTCAGCAGCAGGAGTGTAGCCCAGGCTTTGCAGGGCAAGCTCTGAGATTGCTCACACTGCCTCGGGCTCTGCAAGCAGCCCGAGACAGCTCGGCCATCACAGCTTATCAGCCTTGCTGAGCACCTCTGAGTGGCCCAGATGGCTTTCTGCTGACAGAGTGCAGCCCTGGCAGCTCTCATCTGCTGGAGATGCTGTGTAGGCAGACCCCCTGCCTCCTCCTGTGTGCCCTCAGGGACTGGTGTGCTCAGTGCTGGGTTCTGGGACTCACCCGGACCTTGCTACAGTGCAAATCAGGGCATCAACAGGGCAGGAAGGCAAATCCTCCCTCTTGGGAGGATTATTTGCTGCTAGCTCCATGGATGGAGCAATCTGGGAGGTCTCAGTGGAATGCCCTATGCCATTGCTTATGCTTGCTGGGCAGGATACCCTGGTGTATCCCTCCTGGATCCTGCACCCTGCCTGTGGCTTCCTAACTATGACCCAAACACCCGCCAGGAGCTGAGACAAGGACTTCCCTGGTCACAGTTGTGCCACAGCCAGCAGGATAGGCTGCAACCTCCTGGCTGCTGCCTGCTTTGTCACAAACATCATGCTTTGTTCTCCATCCCCACCATGTGTTCTTTTGACAGGAAAAGCCTCCAATTCTTGGGCTGTTCTCCCCTGCAGATTCAGAAGGAGATGGTCACTGTGACCGCTGTGCAGGTGGCAGGGAGAAGGAATGTGGTGTCCCACGACCCTTTATCCCACCCCAGGAAGCTTGTATGTAGCACATATGGGCCTCTGAGTGCTGGACATGAGGCTCTTTTCTGGGCAGCTCTTTCTGTGAGTTTTACATCTGCTTGCAACAATTCCAACAGCTTGATTTACTGTAATTCCTCTGGAAAGCAACTTTTGTGATTGCTAGCCTGGAGATCTCAAGCTGGACTTAAACAACAGGATCCTAAAGAGGCCATGAATAATTGAGCCTAATAAATATTAATAACTGTGGCAGGGCATGTAATTGCAAGGAGTGTTCTGGAAACACAGCTCTGCAGGCAAATGTGCACTCTCAGCAGGCCGGGGCAGAGCCCAGTTAACACTGGTGCTGCCAGGCCATGCAGAGCTGTGCCTGGCCACTGGTGCAGCCACCCTCCCCTAGGGTTAGTGGAGGCCAGGGGCAGGGGATGCTGGCCACTACCTGAGTTTTCAGCTGTGTTTCGCAGAGGGTCTCTTCCCCATAACCTGAACACAAGCAGACTTGCAACATCCACTGCATCATTTTGGCAGGGTGGTCTGACTGAGCTATCCTTATCCCTCAGGCATCCTGGAGGACCTGGGACACCCACTCTAGAAAGTCCTGCCTGCACTCACCTACAGGCCATAGGAGGAATGCCCCAAACTGAAGTCAGTCTATGGATGCTCCTGGCTCTTTGTCCACAAATACCTGATCACCTGTCTGTGGCCAGATTTCAAACAGGACTGTCCCATGCATCACAAAAAATGGATGCACTGCAAAATCTGGCTCCCACAGCCAAGTGATATCTAAGTTTTGTATGACCTAACAAGTCCTCCAAAGTTGGGATGAGTGAAGACAAGACCAAGTGAAGGGATATGCACGGATTTTCTCTTTGTGGCAGGACAATAATGGGGAGCGCATGAGGCCACCTCTCCTGACTGAGGGATGTCCTGCAGGTAAAGACTGAACTCATCACTTGAACCCTTGCTGAGCCATTGATCAGAGCTTGAGCAGATGCAGGATCCTGCCCAAAGTAGCTGAGCTTTTTGGATGAAATGTGACAACAAAGCTAAAGACAAAACCCAGCTGTACGCTTCTTGCGGTGCTCTAGTCCCTCACCAAATCCTATGCCTGAAGCAATGGTACCCTTGTGGCTTTGCCAATGCCTCATCAAATCCAGTATTTCCCAGTCTTGTCTCTGCTTTTCAAGGTAGATGAGGAAAAGGAGTCAAGAAGGAGTCACAAGTGCTTGCATGGAAGGGCTATGTCTGCAGGAGTGGTGTGGGTGGGTTTGAAACGTGTACATAAAGGCTTTGCCAGAGCTTTCTGGGTGTTGTGATTCAGAGTGGGGGCCTTGTGGTCCTGCCCCTTTGCAAAAAAACATTGGCTTTGCTACCTGATGTTGAGGGCATGATGAAGGCTTCTGTATGACGTACACAGGAATCGAACAGAAAAACCCGTAAGCTTAGGGCAAGAGCTGGGGGTAATTTGAGTAGGATGTTGTCCACAAGCTTCTGCTTGAAAATTGTGGTGCTTGGGCAGCTGACGGCCTGTGAATGCTTGGCAAGGGTATTGTATCCTCTGCAGGAGCTTCTCCCACACTGAACAAGTGCTTCTTTTCCCTAAGCTGCCTGGCTGTTGAGACTGCATCTTGCAAATGCGGTTTCAGACAATAACAGCTTGCAATTATGCAGTGCTTTCAAAACCAAGATATCCTGAATTTCGTTAACGTCTTTGTATAAAACTAGCTGAGGCTGCTTTTGGGATGCAAAGCTTCAGCCTGTGCGGAAATATCGCAGCTGGATCACCCAAATCTTTATTCTGTTCTGGAGATGGATCATCCTGAAGGAGATTTCAGGGCATTGCTGTCTGCCTGGGACATACTGCCTGGGCTCAACCAGAGCAGAGGGTGCACAGAGACATCCTGTGGTCTCTGACCCCCACTTTCTGTGGTTTCTGTTGCAACATAGGTTCAGGAGGAGGGCTGGGGAGTGGGGATTATCCATGCAGGACTCAAAGGGCTCTGGGGGAGAGAGAGATGTGACTTGGTGAGGATCAGTACAGAAAGTGGGGATTGCTGTAAGACCCATTATGGGTCTTAAAACCAGCATCTCAAAACCCATTTCTCAGCATGCAAAGGGCAAACAAGGATTTCCCAAGGGAAAGCTGTGCTGGACTCCAGGGGTCACCACCAACAGCTCGACAGCTGGTGGATGGCCAGTAATGACTGAAGCACCTGGAGGTTGACACAGGGCTTTCCATCAGCAATGGGGATACCCACAGGGGATGAATCCTCACCAAGCCTCAAGTGGCACTAGATGAGGATGTCTGACACCTGACACAGCCTCAGTGCAAAAGGATTAGATAAACACCAAGAGTGTGAAATTCATCAGGGGGGATGCAAAGTGCCGCCCTGAGGTGCAATGAGCCCAGGCAGGGAGCAGAGCATGGAGCAGTAGCAATGGTGGGAAGGACCTGTGGACACTGGGCTGAATGAGAGCCAAGAGAGCACTCTTGTCGTGGAAAAGGGAAACCACATCCTGGACTACATTAGGAGGAGAGTGTCTAACAGATTGAGGGAAGTTATTATCCCCACTCCTTGGCACTGGTGGGGATGCACAGATCACGGAAGCTGTTCTTGAATTGCTCCTAACAGCGGCTCTCCCTCAGCTTCCTCTGTTGATACCAGGAGGTGAAAATACAGCTGATGATACAGCGGTTATTGCAAGAGCAATAAAGAAACTGTAGTGTTATCCCAAGGCAATTGGAGCACCTGCTTGGGAAATACCTAGTCTTTCCTAAGTCCTGTATAGTTCAAGTGACACATTTGGGGAAACAAGGATCTTTACATTAGGATATTATCTTTGCTTTTGGATGAAAAATTAATGAAGAATTTGGCTGTGAAGAGCCTGGAGGTTTCTTCTGTGATGACACGTACCCCAAACCATAGGAATACTGCAATGCTTGCAGCCACTCTCCAGCTGAAAGACAGTAATACTTCATTTGCTGTACTGCTTTCAGGATGGAAAACTGCTTCAGCTGTAGTTGAAAGTGTGAAAAAGTGAGTGGTCAGCAGCTTGGCTGACCATTGCTATGTGCAGCTGACAGTGCTGGAGCTCTTTGAGGAAGCAGGCAGCAGAAATCAGTATTTTCCAGGGGCTGACTGCCCAGAGTCTGTGTTGCACGGAGAGTGCTCACATCAGTGTTTTCTCAGTCCTTTTTCCTTTCTGACTGTGTCCAAAATTTGCTGTGTCAGCTGAGACCCATCTGTCATGGATAGGCACATTTGCCCCCCAGGGTTAATTTACTACCCTGTGGTCGAGAGGAACCCAAATAATTTTGGGGGTTATCACAGGTATCCCTGCACTGGGTATTGTGCTTTGTGGGAACGGTCTCACTGCTGGATGAAGCCATTACCATGCTGTCAACACTTCAGAGGGATCCAGCATCACATGGCAAGGCTGGCAAGGAGGCATGCACTAGGAAGATGGTGACATGGGTGGGGTGATGACAAGTGGCTGGGGCAGATTTTCAAGCCAGCAGGATGGGCAGGCTTGTGACAAGTGGCTCTGGGGGTGGCAAGCCTCATTCAACAGGGAATCGAGGGCAGTAGTGGATGCCCTGGGACAGCTTTGCCCCAAGCTCATGCCTTCACGGGTGATTGCAGAGCATCAGTCCCCAAATCCGCTCCACTTTTCAAAGCTTTTAAGCTCCCTGGGCTTTACTATGCTCAGAGGCAGCTGCATGAAAGAATATTTCCCTTTGTAAACAGATGCAGCGACCTGCTTAGCATCGATCCTGTGAGGCAGAGCTTCAAATTCAATTTGTTTCCATCATATCTGTGAATAGTTTGGTAAATTGATTTTTGAGAATAAAAGTGTATTGACAGTGATTATAGCTGTTAAATATAATTTTAAATATAAGAAGAGGCTTATGATCATTGAATTGTTCACCTGAGGGATGCAAAGCATGTACAGTAAACAGTATTTTTCTAAGATGTCACTTAAATCTCTGACCTTTATTTTTCATGAGATGACTCCAATTTGCCTCTCTTTTTGAAGGGAGGAAGCCCTGAAAAAGTCATGGAGTGCAGCTGATGATCCCTAAACCTGCAATTTATGCGACTGTTGTAATCTCCGCACAACTGTAACTGATGAATATGCATCACATCATTTCTATGCGTGGCAGAAAGTAACCTACTTCTGTCCCCTAACAAGCTGTGGTAGGTCTGGCTGCATATTCCTGAAACTCTGTGCCCTCAGTGGGGCTGTGGGATTTCAGAGAGGGTGGGGACACCACGGAAAAACCCTGAGTCTAGAGCAGGTCTGCAGGTTAAGACCATATCTACCCGTCTGTTCCATGGGTGTCAGTGTGCTGATCTGTTCCTGCCTCCTCTTAATACTCACTCAAGGCAGGGTTTGGGGCACAATGAGGCAGCTACCTTCTGAGGGTGGCTGGGAGGATGATGGCCACCCCAGAGGTGGCCCTAAATTAACATCTTGAATCCGAAGCCGAAGAGATGTGATAGACACAGAAGAATGGCCAAGTGACACTCTAATGAGTGCTAATGGGAGGTCGGAATTAAATCCTGCCGGCTCATTAGCAAGGGAAGTGGTGCCATCTGCTATGGCTGGCAAGTTCCTTGCCACAGTTTGAGGAGGCGGGGCTACAGCTTCTGTGGGGTTGTGGGGAGGCAAGACCCCTGCCTGGGAGGGCTGCTTTGCGTGTGACAGCCAGGAACCAATGCTGGGGACTATTGTGTGTGAGAGCTTCCTTTGCCCAGATTGGATCTGCCTTGGCACTAGGAAGAGTCCTTGTGCACTCTCATTTTGTACACGGGGCCCCCCCCAGCTCTTCCCAGCCTGGCCAATAAGGCAGCAGGATTGGTAGCAGAACTGGCAAGAGGATGGGCTTTGATTCTGCCAAAGAAGGCTTTCTGGTCTTTCTGTGAGTGCCCATGAGCTGGACTCTTCACTCCCAGCCTGCTGGCAGTGACACAAGGATGCTGGCTGGGCTCTCCAGGCATAGCCAATTGCCTGCAGGTCCTGATTGCCCACAAGCCCTTCAGAGATTTGGGGCTGAAAGCCAGGCAGTGGAGTTTGAAGAGCTGTGACTATCACTGGGGAACATTGTGTGCGAGATACTTCTCCTGTCTGGAGAGGAAGTGGCCTAGAGTCTCCTGGTTTGTCTCTGGTCCTTCCAGCCCCTCTCAATGCAGCCTGCAAGGCAGCAGAACATGCAGCAGGACCAACTTTGACCCTTCCCAAGGAACATGTCCATCAGACCTATCCCACCACACCATGCTCGTGCACAGCTGAGGACAGGAGCCAGCCTCATGCTGCTGTGCCTGTTGTTGTCCTCTCAAATCTGGAGCTGATCCAGGAGACAAGCAGCAAGCACAGAGCAGGAAAAAGGCTGGAGATGAAACTGAACGTTTCTGGAGCAGTGCAGTGGTTCATGGAGAGGTTACACTGGCTGCTGCCCAAATTCCTGCAGGTAGTGACTGGCCTCTGTGTCCAAAGTGCCTGACTAAGCCAGAGCAGGTCATACGTCAGCATCCCTGCGAGGCTGACTCATGCCCTGTGCTGCATCCCTTGCCCACCCAGGGCCCCGTGATTGGCATGGCAGTGCTTCCTCTGGCTGCAGTGGGGCTGCTGCCTCAGCCTGGGGCACCAGGCACCTCTGCCCTTACTGTTCCAAAATTTGTCCTGCTCCTTCTTCCAGCTTGGCCACTCCTGTGGAGCACAGCCGAGCCTCACTCCATTGAGAGTCTGAGCAACATAGACCTGACCCAGGGAGAGAAGCCCCTGCAGAGCTGGGGTCTGCCTACTCCCTGGGATCTCTGCATGGCTGCAAAGCCCCTTGAGCCTGGACAGTGTAAGTGGCACTGGACTGGAGGGACTGGAACTGTGGTTGTGGGTTATGACTGTGCTAGGGCATGGATTAGTTGGTGTGCTCAGCAACAAACAGGGGAGCACCTGCCAGAAAGGAGGTGGTTGGCATGAGCAGATGCAAATAGGTAGTTGAGAAGTATAAAATTGTGAATGCTTCTGGGAAATATGCATGGCTGACCACAGCAATGATGATGATGATGGGGAGGTACTGCAAAAACACATTCTCATCTTTTAAATCTATTTCCCAAAAGAAAGAAAATGCTGTTATGCAAGAAAGGAAAGCAATGTCTGTACTCAGTGTTTGGGAAAAAGTAAGGAAGACTGTGAAACATTTTTCAGTTTATCAGGCACTATAGGGGAAAAAGACATACACCGAGGGCAAATATTTCAAAAGTAGCTGCCTGCATAAATTGTACCCAAGAGCCCTGTGAAATGGGCTGAGGGATCTTAGCTGCAATTGTCTTTATTTCTTTTCCAGCTGGAATTTCCCTGGTGCTCCCAGGAGGTGCTGGGGCTGACAGACCTCTGCTGGGTATTTCTCTGCTCAGGCATCCACGTTCCCTGAAGCACAGAATATCCTTCATGTGAGTCAGGCCCACAGAGATGACACTGCTCTTACTTCAAGCATCTTGAAAGAAGACTGGCTGCTTCCTCTTTCTGGGAAAAGCACAAGCAGAGTAAAGCATTCCCACATGAGCTTTTAAAGGGTAATAGGAACACATCCCATGGGAAGGGTCCCCTTTGTCTAGCTCTCCACTTCTGCCTCCTCCATCCTTGTGATAAGGAGCTTGTGGAGAGAGATCGCTTCTCCCTCATCATGGGGACACCCTGTGTTTTGCTAGTGGGAGACAGCACCTCTTTCTGGTGTGGATTCCAATGAGGCTTCTCTTTTCTGTAGGTCTTTGGAGCTTTAACCACGAGTCTGCAGAATTGTCCCCTACTAAGAAAACATCCTGGTGGTGCTTAGTTGCTGCTTCTTGCCAATCTGCCTCACAAAACAGGTCTCCAGAATAACTTCCAACTCATTTTGTCGATTCCACAGCTTTTTACAGCCATTTCTGGTCATTTCCTGGATGTGAAAGGTATTCCACGTACCTAGAAAATGCAGCGGAGGTGGGAGTCCCTGTGAGAGTTTGGAGATGTCAGGTTGCCCTGAGCTGGGGAGAAGCAGGAGGTGGCTTGGGACAGTAGGCACCAGTAGCCATCTGTGAGGAAGCGACACCTGCCAGGGTATTCCTCCAGGACCAGCTCTGGGCCTGATGACGTTCAGCATGATAGGAAATGAATATTAAATGACTGTAGATACTGTCTCCTTGTAGAGGCACAAGGAGACAAGCAAGAAGCTAAAACATTGCAAGGACTGGGCATCTACACAGCTACTAGTGAGACCTGGGGCTCATCAGATGGCCCCCTCAGGCCAGAGGCTTTTTGAGACTGAGGAGAATGCAGCCTGCAGCTGCTTCGTTCCCGTAGACTGATCCAGCAGGAAACCCGGTTCTTTTCTCAATCTGTTGTCTGCAAAAGACCTCCTCCACTGCTTTGCCCTGTGATGTTTTGGGCAACACAGAAACACGGGTATGCAGCTATACTGGGCATCACTTACAGGTTCTTTGAACACACAAAAGTTGACCATCATTTTGAGGCTGCCAGAGCAATAGTCTGGCAACACCACTGAGCTGCTAAAAGGCAGAAGGGCTCAATTCTTTCATGCTGATCTCAGGAAGTGATTGCTCTCCTTTGCTGATCTCTCATTATTCCACATCTGGGTAATGTATTAAGGCTTCAGCCCCCTCAGTACAGGAGAAACATTGATAAACTGGAGTGAGTTCAACATAAGCCACTAAAATGGCTTGGGCTGGAGCTCCTGCCTTAAAGGAGAAGCTGGGGACCTGGGCTTCTCTACCTGTGAGAGGTGATGGTTTGAGGGATACCCAAGAGCAGCTCCCCAACTACAGTGGGTGGATTATTGAGAAGATGGAGCCAAGTATTTAATGGAGGTGCGCAGTGAGGGGCATGAGAGAGAGAGTGATCTAACTTACACAGCAGGAAAATTATCCCCATGGGCACAGTCACATGCATGAAGAGAGGCCTGGAGAACTGGAAGGATCTCCAGCCTTAGACGAGTAGATGTCAAGATGCAGACGGGCATTCTGCACAACCTGGTCCAACCAAAGTGTTTCTGTGATCCTCTGATCCCACTGCTGCCCCTGTTTTGTATGGAAGGTCAGATCTGAGACCTTGTTTGGTCTGCAAGTTCCTGAGGTGAATTTGTCAGTATGAGAAGGGGTAGGAAGGAGACTGGGGAGATCAGCAACTGAAAGTGGTCTTGTGTACCCCTGAAGCAGGGGTAGGGGAAAGCTGGATACCTGATGGGAGGACAGCCTACTCCACCTCAGGCCTGCTCTACCACCAGTCCCTGGTGCCTGGTCTGAGACTGGAGGAGAATTGGCCTTGGCAAGGACCTGCTTGGAGCACAAGACTCTTGGAGCTGGTAGAGCTTGGTGCAGGACCAAACAGCATAAGGAGTCAGACAAGTTGGATAAGAAATAAAGCCAATTTCTATCACATCCTTTTGGATTTGGACTCATCCAACATGTTCTTCTGCCAGCACCAAAGGAGATGGGAGAGGGGAAATTAATGGAGCTGCTTGGAAAGCATTTGCAAATGCTTTGGCCTCATGCAGAGGGCTGTGGGACAAGGCTCTGAGAATGATGTGGGGCTGGGGGTCCTGAGCAGGGCTGGGACCTGACTTGCTTGGGTGCTGGCAGCCAGAACTACCTTCTAGGGGAAAAAGCAGTGGGATGCTGACGTCTGCATCAGGAATGGAGAAGGGCATGAGGTTACGCCTACGCCTCAGAGGAAGGAGGTTGTAAATCAGGGAATGGTAGGGTGCACAGGGCAAGGAAGATGTCTGGGCTGTCTCAGCATCTGGTGGGACCTGTGTTCATCGGTGATTAATGAAGAAACTGCTGTGTCTGGATGAGGTGATTAAATATGCACAACAAAGCCACCAGGCACAGCGGCCAGCTGGCAGGGAGAGCCTTGGGCCGAGCTCTCTCATCCCTGGATGGAGTGGCTGCATTCCCCCATTCCTCGAGGATGGTCCCTGGCTCTGCTCACCCCCATGCACTTAGCTTGGCATTAGCTGGCCTGGCTCAGAGGCCTGCGACAGTGTGCAGACAATTTGTCAGCACATGCAGGGATATTACAGTGGTGGCACTGCACCCTGAGCATCACTTCAGGACAACACCGTCACTCTGCAGCAGTAAAACAGGAAGAACCAGTGCAAGAGAGTCTTCTGAAGCTTCAGATGATTCCTATTTTTTTGGTGGAGAGACCAGTGGCTGCAGCTCTGGAGAAACCAGCAGGTAAAAGGGACAGAAAGGCCACTACAATTTGCCTCTTCCCAAGAGTCACAAAGGTCACAAAGTTGGGAAGTAAGGTCTGTGTGCTCTCCTCTGTCTGCTTTTATGCTTGCTTGCCCCTCATCCATGGACAGTTAGTAACCCGAAAACCTACTCTATCTGATCACGTCCCTGTGATTCTCTGGGATGATTTTGTCCTGTCAACTAGCAAGAAACTGTTGTCTATCTTGCCATGGCTGAGGGAGAAGGCATTCATCAGTGCTGTGAGTTCCCAGTGTCCCTTGGCCATTTTGGGGTCCTCAGTGCTCCTCTGGCAGCTTTCCTGACTGGAAAACCCATGTTTTTCAACTTTCACCCATATGGCTCTCAGGAACATTCTTATTAAAAAAAAAAAAAAAAAAGAAAATAAGAAAAATAGAAAAACAATTGCAAGTACTTTTAATGTTTTTTCCTCTGATTGTGTTCCTCAGTTTAATTAATTAAGCTGTTTGTCTCAAAATCTCCCCTCTAAATCTGAGCTATGTTTCTGGTTGAACTGACCAGGTTTTGAGTCCAAGTTGCTCTGTTTGTATTACCGGCAAAACTTTGGGTTCTCATGCCTGGAAGACATCACACTGGAAACAGCTGGACAAGCTGAGGAGGGGATGGGATCTTCTGTATCTGAGACACGGCAGATGGGGCACTCAGGGTCCTTGCATCTGGGTCATCGAGATCTCTGGTCACCTTGTGCCCTGCCAAATTCCGGCTGTGCTTAGCCTGAGCTTCGTGTGTGGCAACAGCACAAGCACTGCCTGTTGCTGGCCTTCAGAGCTACCCACGGGCAGGCAGGGGAGGTCCTGGCATGGCTGCAATCAAGGCCAAATATAAATTCCCTCAGCCTTGTGTTGTGCTGGCCTTGGGGAGAGTGAGGGGGCTGGTGGCAGGGAGAGGAAGGAGAGAAGGACAGAGCTCCCCATTCAATATGCCTGGAGCTTGTCAGGCTTGTTCAGGTCCCTGCACTGTCAGGAAATGGGTTGTGAGCTCTGGTCCTGCTCTGGTGCCAGCACATCATCACTCTGTGTCCCCAAAGCACGTGAGCATCAGGGCAGTGCATTTTATCCCACTGTCATGCTCTTACAGGCAAACTGCCCAAAGAAATGTCCCCCTCACCCCAAAACCAGCAACACTGGGGGACCTTCTGCACCATGCAGGAGGAAAACATCACATTTTGACCACAAGCCCCTTTACAGGAGCACTGATCTTCTCTTTCCTCCCCAGCTCAGGGGTGATGTTCTCTACTGTTCTCTACACTGTTCTCTACACTGCAGTCCATCAGGAACCCCAGATGGCTGCACTCCCTTCTTTATCCGTGCAATCACAGCGAGGCCAGCTGCAAGCTGCTTGCTTTATGGAGTGGCAAACATACAGATGGTTTGGGGGTCCAGAGTGAACCTTCAAGCTCGTGAGTAGAGAGAGGACAGCCTGTTCCCTTTGACAGGGACAGAGGCTTTGACTCGAGGGGAGGCTGTAGAAGCCTCAGCTGGATGCAAAATGGCTTCTCTGTGGTGTTGGCTTGGAGTCTCTGGGCCACAAGGGTTTGAAGGCTGAAAAATCCAGACTCAATCGAATAATAAACAACTCCAGGCAGCATCTACTGCCTCCAGGCATGGGGCAGCACAAGGGCAGCGGAATCCAGCTGGAAGGACTGTGAGGGAGGCTCCACTCTGCCTTGAGCTGGCTGCTCAGATCCACAAAGCCCTGGAGGATGCTGGGCTGCCCCCTCCCTGAGGGGTGAGTGTGCTACTGTGCTCGGGAGGATGGAGGGGACAGCTGGGCAGAGTTCCTGGGGAGATGCGGGACACTGGGGACCAGGATTCTGGTGAGATGTGTTATAGACATGAATCCTTTCTGGCAGCCCTGGGCACCTTTCCCCCAGCCTTGCTGTCTTCCTTTTCTTCCCCTATGAAGGGCATGTGCCTGGCAAAACCCTATGGTTTGCAGTGCCCCCAAGCTGGTGGCTAACTTGCCTTTGTTAGCACCAAGCCCTTAGTGGGAATTCCTTTCACAGATGCCACAGTGTTTATTAGCCCATGTGCTTTTGTGCCCGAGTGTGACTGCAAAAGCTGCTTGCAGAAACAGGCTGTAACTGTTTGCAAACCTTCCAGGCTGGGTCTTTGCCTTAATCTCTGTGATTAGCTCAAATGGAAAGGAACAGCTGGGCAGCTGGCGAGCCGGGGAAGTGGGACAAACATATGTAATATCCAAAGCTTCCCAGAAATTGCAGTGTAAAGTTTAGTGCCGAGGGACTGGAAGGACAGCTCTCTATGGGGGCAATCTTGGAGTGGGAGAAGGGAGCAGGTGGTATGGTTTCCCAGCAGATGCTCTGGCATCCATGGAGGGGCAAGAGAACCCTGGCTGGGAAGTGAGGACAGAAGAAGGTGTGGGTACCACATCTTCCCTTGTTTCTTGTTTGTCTGGGCTTCTGCTTAAATGGGTTGGTATTTAAAGCTGGAGACCCATGGGTTCCTCAGTCTTAGCCCTGCACAATTCAGATCACAGACCACTGCAATAGCTTTGGGGCAGGAGATGTTGCTGCCTCCAAGGAGACCCACAAGGGTTGCTGCTGATTCCCCAGTGGGCTTGAAGTGGGCCTGGGCTGCAGGTTCACCAGCTGTAGCCTTCTGCAGACATGTCTTCTTGGCCAGCCAAAGGCCAGCACTCCGGAGTGTTTCACAGTCCAGGGATGGTGGTGGAGGTGGGTGAACCCAGCACAGTGTTTCAGGGAGGTCCTTAAAGGGAGGTTTGGGGGTACAATGTCAGAGACAGTCTGCACTCACCTGAGGAAAGCTCTTCTAATGTCCCACATCACTTTCTTTAGCATATATAAAATGCCTGTTTCAGCAAAACATGATGAGGACAGGCATCAGCCAAGTCTCAGGACAGTGGGAATTTCCAGAAGATTTAGAAGAAAATGTTGTGCCAGTATTTGACAAGGGTACAGGGGTGACAAGAAAGATGGTGCACGTGTCTGATGAGGCACTTAGTCCCCAGCACTCACCCAAGCTGCAGGATGTCTCTGGAAATCAAAACTTTTTAAATAAGACAGATTTTTTTCTGGAAGTCTCTGTGTGACCCAGCAGATCCCAAAGCAGATAATATCAAGTGGGAAGGGAGAACAACTTGACCTCCAAGAGCTGCTTGGATGTTTGGAGCATTACCCTTATCTTTGAAGAGTTCTTGCCAAAGCGGCTGTGTGCGATCTCAGCTGGACACTTCACTCTGGCTCATTATCCCTAAGAAATGCTTAATTTTTTAGTTTCCTGTGATATGTGGGCAATTGGAAATTTCATTAGTTTCCAAGAAGATGTATTATCCCAGGCAGTGAGAAGCTAACATCATGGGGATGGAAGGTGAAAAGGCACTTAATGATAAACTGGGCAGAGATTGGGTTAGTGTCATGGGGCTGATGATGGCATGTTGGGGTCCTGTTAGGGTCCACTGAACAGAGTTTACTTTCAAGAGAAGCTAGAGACAGGCAGAGGTGTGAGGTTGTATGTCTCTCTGCCTCCCTCTTTTGAGAGTGTTTTGTGTGTTTTCAAGCACCTTTGCATTTGTGCTCCAAATCCTGGTCCCCAAATCTGACCTATCTTTACATGTGCTGGCGCTGTCCTGGCACAGGGTGAGGCAGCTGAGGTGGTCACACAATTTCTACTTCTGCAGCAATGGGGAGGGGGTCTCTCATGCCAGGTGTGTTCAGGACAGACTGGGGTGTGGCTGTGCTGAAGGTTGCATCCTAATTTCCTTCTCCTGAGTGCTGTCACCCCTCTAGCAAGGGCAGATGGGTGCTGCTGGGGTCCTGCTATTTGGAAGGGGAAATACAGGTAGTGCTCCAAAGGAAATTCTGCTGTCAAAAAAGCATGTGCAGCCATTTCCTGATTCTGGAGGCATGAGATGAATTGGGGTGACGGGTGTTTCTGTGTGGTGTTTGAAGCTCCTTATCTGCAGCTCTAAACCCCACAACATTGCCAGCATCATGGATAACCATGCCCTCTGTCCATGCCCATCCAGAAGCAGCAGCAGATGTTCTGAACTCTTTTCCTTGCCTCCTCTGCTTTGGATTTTCTCTCCAACACTGAATTTCCATCTTTGGCCACAAAGCTTTGGCTGTTGTGTCATGAAGGGATACTACATTTTGCAGTGAGTAGGGAAGACAAATTTAGTTTCCCAGGATTTTAGTGCAAATGTCCTTACTCTGGGCATCTGGCATACAGCTCAGCAGGGGAATGGGCTCTGGGTTTGCAGACCCCTTGGCAGTCCTGCTACCAGAGGTGGGAGCACAGGGTGAAGTCAGAGAGAGCAGGAACACCCCCAAAGCTTTCGACACTGCACTGGCACACAGTCGTCTGCTGCTAGTTTGTACATCTTCCCACTCTCCCTCCAGGGAGGCTGTTTTGCAATGCTGGCAACTCTCACAGAGACCTTCAGCACTGGAGCAGAGCCCTAAGCAGATGGGAATTAGGGCCATGGCCCTTGTGATCTTTCAAGGAGTACAAAATTCCCATCCTGATTACAACCACAATCAGTTACTGGTGGGATACATGGGGCATAATCTGGTCTGAATCTTATCTTGGCAACCTGGATCTCCTCTAGACTCCTGCAGCTTGTAGGGTCTGCTCTGCAACCAAGATATCAGGGCAAGACCCATAGGGAACGGGACCCCTGTTCCTAAGATGTGGAGTTGGACCTTCAGTGCAGAGTGCCAGGGTCCCCTGGGCTTGTTCAGAGATACCCATCAGCTGGGCCACCAGAGACAGACTAGCTTGGAATGTCCCAGGGATGTCCCTCTGTCCAGTGGGAACGTGCCACAACAGCCCTGGAAGTGTTGAGACCACTTCACTGCCTCCATCATCCTCAGCAAAGGGCAAAGGACCCCGTGTGTCACATTGAGCTGATTGCTAAGGAGTCAGAAGAGAAGAGGCACCCACAGCCCGCGGGGAAAACACTGAGCTAGCCAGAAGCTGAGCTCTGGAGTTTGGTGGGTGGCTGCTGGCAATGTGTGATGCTCCAGGAGCAGTGCAAGGGGATGGAAATTCCCTTTGGGGTGGGGATCATGCGAATGGCTGTTTACAGCAAGGGAAGAACTGTAGGGCCAGAAGCTGGGTGACCTCCTGAGAGTGTCTGCCTGCCAAGGCTCTAGAGACATGACAAGGATGGAGACAGAACACACTAGTCCATCAGGGCAGAGCAGCTCTGGACTGTGGGAAGTACCAGACAGGCCAAAGCAGATTTCTCTTTCATCTTTCCAGTTTAGAGGAAAGATTTGGGCTCTTCTTCAGTAGAGATGCCAGCTTCCACACTGTTTTCCAGGTAAGATCCTCTTTCCAGGCCAACTTTGTCCTGTGAAGTGAGAAGTTGTTAATTATTTGGGAGCACAGGGGTACAATGGACATTTGGGCCAGGTTCATCCTGAGCTCTGACCTGATAGCACCACCTGAAGTGCTTCAGGCTGTCTGGGGATTTGGAAATATTCTCCAATCTCCACAAATGACACTAGCTCTCCTTGCTGGGGAGGCTGTGAGTCCTAGCTGCCCATCATAGGATTTCCTTGTGATATTCTAGGTGGAAGCTGTACCTGACGTACAGCTTCTTCTGTGGAGTGTTGGTGACAGAAACTGGATGTTGTACCCGTGAGAGAGCTCATCATCACAGTTTCTGTGGGGGACAGACTGTTTGCCACGGCCAAACGGAGTGAGAGAGAGCTGCTTACAGATCTCTGGCCTGGCCCTGCAGCTTTGAGATGGCAAATTGGCTTGATGAATATTGTCATGGGACAAATCTGGTGGGACACTATGTGTTTGGCTGCCTGTGAAGGCAGAACACCAGTCTCCTACCCCATAGAGACATCTATTAAAGCTTCCTTAGTGCCATAAATGGAGGTTCTTTTTTGGACATGAGCCAGCAGCACAGAATCATAGAATAGTTTGGTTTGGAAGGGACCTTCAGGATCATCTCATACCAAATACCCTCTCCGACAGGCAGGGATGTCTTCCACTAGACCAAGTTTCTCAGAGCCCCATCCAACCTGACGTTGAACACTGTCAGGGATGGAACATCCACAGCTTCTCTGAACAACCTGTGCCAGTGCCCCACCACCCTCTTCCTAATATCTAGCCTAAACCTCTTCCTTACATCTAATCTAAGCACTCTTTCATTTTGAAGCCATTCTGCCTCGTTCTGTCACTACTTGCCCTTGTATATTGTCTCTCTCCATCTTCCTTGTAGGCTCTCTTGTACCTTGTAGGTACTGGAAGGCCACAATTCTTTGGAGCTCTCTCTTTTGCAGGCTAAACAATCCCAGCTCTTTCCTCATAAGAGAGATGCTCCATCCCTCTGATCATCTTGATGGCCTCCTCTAGACTCATTCCCACAGGTCCCTGTCCTTCCCATGCTGGGACCCCAGAGGTGGATGAGGTGCTCCAGGTGGGTCTCACCAGAGCAGAGCAGAGCAGAGCAGAGCAGAGCAGAGCAGAGCAGAGCAGAGCAGAGCAGAGGGGCAGAATCCCCTCCCTCCCCTGCTGCCCACGGGGCCCTGGATGCAGCCCAGGACACGTTTGGCTCTCTGGGCTGTGAGTGCCATGGCTGGGGCATGTCCAACCTCTCACCCACCAGCACCCACAAGTCCTTCTGGGCAGGGCTGCTCTGGGGCTGTTCATGCCCAGCCTGTGCTGATACTGGGAATTGCTCTGACCCAGGTGCAGTGACAGCACTTGGTCCCATTAATCTTCATGATGTTCCCATGGGTCCACTTCTAGAGCTTGTCCAGGTCCCTCTGGATGTCAGGCCATCCTTCAGGTGTATCCCTCCTCATCCTTTTTTCAATGTCTTACCCCTTTTTTTCCTGAAAAGTTGACTCCAAAGCTGGGCAAAGTCAGCAGTCCCCCCTGATGCTCGTGTGCAGAAGGGCACATCAGCTCCAATGCCCTGTTTGTGATTCCTCAGTGTTTGTGGCAGACACACATTTTGTAAGTACAGTTTATTTTGGCCACTGAAATTATTGATACCAAACATACTGATGGACAGCAGGGCTGTCTGGGCTGTGCTTACAGAAGAGGAATGTACTTGATCGATCCTGTTGATGATAGCTCCTGGCCTGTGGTCGGACAGGCTGAACCTAACCGTTGCTCCCATCTTTCATGTCTATCAAATTAAATCTCCTTGACTGTTGTATCTTGACCTCAGTGGCAGAAGAAGGTTGGCTCTTGCAGTTTGTGCTTACCTGATGCTTCCACAGCATCAGGTGTGTGGAGTGTGAAATACTAACCATGGAATGGAAAGGTATTCATGTGACTTATGCAGATGTAGTGGTTTTGTCTGGGATAAAGGCCTTTTTGGCACCCAGTGTGGTGCTCAAAGAGTTTGAGATGATGACAGATTTGATTGAAGTGTTAGACTGAATTTATATCTGTTTTGTTATTCGGCTGTCAGTGGGTAGAGCTCCTGTGCTTGCCATGGGGCTTGCTTGCCTGATACTAGAATATCATATATACACTGGAGATATATATATATATATATACACATACATATATATACACACACACATATAGACATATACTGGACCCTAGTGCTTCTCAGTGGATGCATTTTGCTTTAGCAATTTGCTGCAGTGCTGTGCAACTTGTCACTTCCTGTGCTGTGCCTGGGAACATTCTGATAACATCCATGCCAATGGACCTCCTAGCAGTTGGCCAGGGCACCACTGTTCCTCTGCTGCTGTACTGGGCAGGCTGTAACTCCAGTGTGAACTCCTAGAAAAGGGACTGTGGCCTGTAGATGGAGTCCCTGGAGTGTGGATGTGGTGCACCCCAAGGTGTCTGTGGCCATGGGTAAGTCCATGTTGCAGCAGGTGCTCAGTGAAGCACCTGTGGCTATGGATAAGATCATGCTGGAGCATCTCTAAACCTCTGAGGCCATAAATACCTGCACATCACAGTAGGCTCTCCCCTAAAGGGATTGTGGCCCATGGGTGAGTCTGCAGCAGAGCATGGGCAAGGGGAGGGGTTCATCACAGTGTTACGCCCTTAGTGACCAGGAATGGAAATTATCACCTTGCATTGTGGTAACCTGGGATTTGAGATGCATGTTATGAGAACTTCTGTATCAGGAACTCCCAGAGCCAGTGAAGGACAAGCCTCACAAGAAGCAGTGCAAGAGCAGCAGTGACCCCACCTGAGCTGGCTTTGGTGCCCAGTAACTCCACCCAACACACTCCCTCTCCTGCCCCAGTGACCACTATAATGGATGGAGCCCAAAGTCATGGACTAAGTGAATTCAATGGTCATTTTGTAGATGTTTTGCAGGGATGGCAAATAGACTAAGATTCAATACCTGTTTATAAATCAAAGGATGTGAAAGGGGAGAGGAGGCAGTTTAATGAGGAGGTATTGGGTGGTGTGGGATGTGAACATAACCTAAATCATATCAAATAAGGGGTGAAGATAGTACTGGATTTTTCCAGGAAAGAGTAAATTTTCTTCATAATAACTCATATGGTGCTGTGTTTTACATTTGTGGTCAAAACCAGTGTTGATAACACAGGGATGTTTTTGTTATTGCTGAATAGTGTTTGCATAGTCTCAATGCCTTTCTTATAATTTGAGAGTGCATGAGGAGAGGGGAGTGGACACAGCTGTGACAGCTGACCCAAACAGATCAAAGGTGTACCCCATAGCAATGGTGTGGTTGTCAGCAATAAAATGTGGGGCAAAGAAAGAGGAAGGGTGTGTTTTTGGAGTTACAGCATTTGTCTTTCCAAACAGCCACCACACGTGATGAAGTATTTACTTCATCAGCATGATGAACACTTTCCTGGAAGTGATAAACACCTGCCTTCTGATGGATGAAGTGAATTAATTCCTTATATTGTTTTTCTTGTACATGCAGCTTTTGCTTTACCTATTAAATCTTCTTTTATCTCAAGCCATGAGTTTTCTGACATTTACCCTTTTGATTCTCTCCTCCACTCCACTTGGCAGGGAGTGAGTGAGCCATATGTTTAGCTGCTTGCTGGGGTTAACCCACAACAGCTCATCATCCTATTTTAAGTTAAGGCTGTGTTACCACAGGGCTGTGATGGGAGGGTGAGGCCACTGCTGTGAGTTCCTAGAATCACAGAATGGCTTGGGTTGGAAGGGGACTTTAAAGATCATCTTGTTCCAACCCCTCTGCCATGGGCCTTTCACTTCCACTAGACCAGGCTGCTCAGACCCCCATGCAAGCTGGCCTTGAACACCTCCAGGGATGAGGCATTCACAATTTCTCTGGGCAACCTGTGTCAGTGCCTCACCACATGCACAGTAAAGACTTTTTTTCCTAGTATCTTAGCTAAACCTACTCTTTCCATTTGAAGCCATTCCCCTTGTCCCCAGTTGTTGGTGGGACATGCTCTGCCCAACTCAGCCTTGAACCTAAGAACAGGAAGATATGGAAACAGGCACAACAGTTTTTGTGTCTGAAAACCCACGAGGAGATTTCAGTCTGGCCTCATCTACTGAGTGGAGGTAGAAACCCAAAAGGAATGGGATAGGCAGCATCTGCCAGAGCAGTGTCCTGAGGGGCTTCAGGGGCTGTGGTATTTGTGTAAGTGATCCCCTGTTCTTTGAGAGATAGCTGCAAGCAATGGAGAGAGCAGCTTAGAATTACACAATCACAAAATAATTTGGGTTGGAAAAGATCCTTAGGATCATCTCATTTCAACCCCTTTGACATGGGCAGGAACACCTTCCACTAGGCCAGGTTGCTCAGAGCCCCATCCAGCCTGGCCTAGAACACTGCCAGGGATGGGGCATCCACAAATTTTCTGGGCAACCTGTCCTGAAGATGTTCTCCCTGTCTACTGATAAATGCTAACTGTACCAACTGGTCTCACAAACCCTTTTATTGCCTTTATAACCTTGCTTTGGGGCACCACATGGGATTTACAATGCTGACAACTATCACAAGGTTCTTCAGTCTTTGAGCAGAGTCCTGTACAGTTGGAAATTGGGGCTACAGTTTGGCAGCCATGAACCCCTCCAGGTCTCTGCTGCAAGTGTGGTCTGCTCTGCTGGCAAGGCACTGGGATGCAACCCATCAATTGGTATGATGGTATGTCTGGCTTTTGACCTGATACCATCTGGCTTTAGCCAGATACCATCAAGGAGAATCTCTCGAACTGTCTGGCCGACTTTTCCAGAGCTGCCATTGTAGGATCTGTGGGGCCTTGGCAGAAGGCTGCTGCCAGGAGGTGTCATGACTTCTGGGCCTACAGCTTTTCCCTTGCTGTAAACAGACGCTTGCTTGATCCCCAAAAGGAATTTCTAGCCCCTCACACAATCCCTGACCCCTCACACACTGCAGCCACCCCCTGAACCATAGATGCTGGCTGGCTGTGGCATCTCAAGCAGTGTCCCAGCTCCAAACAATGTTTTTCCTATGTTTAGGCACGTGTCCTCTGCATCCTGTCAGACACAACCATTTGATGATGGTCAGGGCACATGGCCAGTCTTGACTCCCCAGGTCCTTGGTGTGCCTGGGTCAGTCCCTGCTCTGTGTGTGCCTGGGAGGAGGTAGCTTTCCATTGTGCAGGTCCTCCTGGGTAGTGCAGGGTGTCCCCTCTGTGTAAATCATGTTTGGCTGGTGCCAAAATGACCCTCAAGTCACTCCTCATGTCTTCTAGCACTGGCCTTGTGGTGGAGCCAGCTGTTGCCAAGTTCTGAAGGCTCTGTTGTTCCGCCCTACTGCTCTGAATCACTGTTCATGGCCAGTTATAATTAAGCTTGGAGTATGTAACTTTTTCTTATCTTTTAACTATATCCGCAGAGGAAGAGAATTGTCCCCCGCATAGCTGATTTCCCAGAGCCCCCCGTCCTCTTCCCTCTCTTCCAGCACCTGTTTCCTTTCCATGCAGGCTACTGGGAACAACTTGTCCAACAACTAATCATGTGCCCTCACCAGTGCCAACTGGTGCTCCTTGATGCCAAGTCCTGATGCTCATGGCCCATGAAACGGACAAGCAACATGGTAGGTCTCTGCCTGGGGTTGGTGCCTGACACCTTCTCCCACTGTGGGGCTTCATCTCCTTTCTCTTTGCCTTCTCTCTCCTGTTTGCCTTTTCTACTGCTGCCTGGGCATTTGGAAGCTGCTTCCTTGGCTAGGGTGTCTGGCTGAGCCACCACAAGAGCAGAGCCCTTCTCTGGTGTTTTCCAGTCTTGGCTGAAGGATATTTAGTTCCTAGTTTATGGTTTTCTGTAATGTCTTCTGCAAAATCTCCAGTGATTTCTTGATGTTTTGCTTCAATTCCCTTTGGCCGTGTTTAATTCCTCTGTCTCCCCACACATGGCCCCCTGCCAATCCCACTGGTGAACTCACTGAATGTGTCAGCTGCTGTTTCCTCTGGTTTGAGCTCCCAGGGAGGTGAGCTCGTGCCAGAAGTGTGGGGCAGAGTGGGCTGCTGGGCGTCTGCAGCAAGGCTCTGCCTGGTGTCAAAGTCCAACATCCCAAGAGAGAAGGAGCAGTTTCCTGTCCAAAAACGCTCAGACAGCTTTTTCTCCCAGCAGTTTCTCAAGTCTCTGTGAATTCACACGCCAGAGCAATGCCTTCGCACAAAGCGCACGCATCTGCACATCCCATCCTGGACAGTGCCTCTCCAACCCACCCATCTCCCACTGCCCAGAGCTCCATCTCGGCTGGCACATGCCGTGCCCTGCTTTAGGAGCTGCTGCTTGCTTTGCAGCAGCAAGGAGAGGATTTATGACTCATTACATCTCCACTTTCAGTGAAGGCTGGGTTGGCGCCAGTAGTTTCCACTGAGTTTTACACTTCTATACGAGGATCTGTGGGATTTCTGGATAGAGTATTGATGTATTTCCCGTATTGATGGAAGAGAGAGGGTTGAACATGTGGTTGGTGGAAGGGATGAGGACTAACTGAGAGGGACACTGGTATTGGAGGATTGGGCAAACAATAGCACAATCACAATTTCTCTTCCTTGGAGTGTCTCCCACTCTTTGCCTTGTCCCCTTTCCGACACAATTCTTGGCCACCCCATGGAGGTCTCCACCGTGCCACGGAGGGACAGGCTCTGAGCCATCTCCTCTATATTTTCTGATGGCATAGTGCACACTCACAACAGCCCCAGTCCAAAGGATTCCATGTGTCTCGATCAGGGGGGCTGAGAACTGAGCAATGCTGGCCATGTATTTTCCACAGGGACATACAGCTTTCCCAGTCCCTTGATTTTGGATCTGAGCAAGCACTGTGTGCAGCCCTGCACATCCTGCAGAGGATGCCATGGGAAGAGAGCACTGTTCCAGGGTGCAGGATCTGCTCAGGTCCCTCTCATCCTATTCACTTAGCCCCTGAACATTTCCAGCATCCTGCCTTAAACCTGAGCCACTCTGCCGTCATTCTAGGCACCAAAGGGTTAACCCACCAGGCTGGGTGGGAAATCAAGTTTCCATCTAGGGAAAGAGTGTGTGTGGGGCAAAATTTTCAAGGCTGAAGACCTTCTGCCAGCCCAGCTGGCTTCAGCACCCGTGCAGTCCCGAGGAGCTGTTTCTTTGCCCTTTTCAGCGTGTTGTGCTTATCCTGCTCTTCCCATCGGCCTCGCTGAAGGCCGGGGACGGTGCAGCAGCCGGCAGGCAGCCTGCCCGCCTCGTGTGCCGCCGGCTCCCGGCAATGCTTTCCCGCCTCCCAAGCAATATGTGGCTGTTCGACATTTCTATACGTCGTGCCTGGCAGCCTGCTCCCCTTCCCAGACTCGGGGGTTTTCCACGCTAGGCTTTGCAAACTACCTCTGTGCTGGGTCCTGGGAATCGGGGCCTCTGCAGGAAGGAATTTGCTGGTCAGCGGGTTGAACTGAGCTGTGCGACCCTGTTCCTGTCAGCAGTGACTTTAACTTGGAGGCAGCATCCACAAGGATTAGGAAATTCCCAGTCCCATTGGTTGGCCTGTCTTGATGCCTTCAGTTTGAGGAACCTCTGCTCCCAGCCCTGAGCTGCCTGGGAAGCAGACCCTGCAGTCTGGTTAAGTGGGACAGAGCTGGTGGCTTCTCCAGGGCTGAAAGTCAGCCCAGGCATGGATGAGCAGAGGGCTGAGTGCTCAGGAGAATGGATCTCCTGGCAATATGGGTCGAGATGCTAGAAAACTATGATGCTAGAAACCAGGGAAGTAATCCACAGATGAGCTCCAGGCCCTGGAGCTCTGGTGCTCTCGTGCAGGGTGCAAACTTCGGAAGCATTTGAGATGGAGGCTTGAGAGAGCCCCTACAAGCTGCCACAGTGGTTTTACTGCCTGGGAAAGGATCATGAGCAAGGCAGTGAAGTAACCCTTGTTATGGTCCCACTGTTTCTGTTTCTCTGCCTAGGACACCCTTCCCTCTTCATACACTGTGGAGGTTCCTCCACCACAGGGATGCAAAAGGTTGCAGCTGGGCTGCCCAAGTGTGGGGGTAGCTGGAGGCATCATCGTACAAAGCCTTGTTACAATGGCTCTGTACAGTGTCAGACACAGACCCTGTAGTCAGAGAGGGATTCTCTGTAGCTGAGACATCTCAGAACACATCTGCCTGACTGTGTATCCCTCCCTGTGTCTGCCTCCATCCTGCACCTATGACCTATAGAAAAATGTGGTGACTGCAGGAGCCCAGGTCAATGAGGAATGGGTTATGTGCAAGAAATTATGCCTTGCCAGCTGCTGGAGGCTGCTGGTGTTTGAGACCCCTAAAAAGCCTTGTCTCAACCCCTCCATTGTCAGTTCCTCTGTATCCCAAAAGTTTGGTCATCCCTGCAAACAGGGATGCTCCCTTATCCCTTATTGCCAGAAGCTCTCTTCTTTCTCCTTGGGCTGGGAGAAAGAAGGAATGAAGGGGGATGTTCTGAGGGAAAGGAGGCAGAAGGGGAGACAGGGCACAGACCCCCAGACTGAATTCCAAGGGGCCCTGCTGCTCAAGCATGCAGATGTGTCTGCAATTGCCAAGTACCCCTTTCCCTCCTGGGAGCTCTCCAACCACCTTCCCTGGAAAGAGTGGGAGTCTGCTTGTCCAGATGCTTTGTTAGAGGTGCAAGTCACAGCATCAGGGACTTGCCAAAGACTGATGCCTTTGGGAAGGAAAACACGTGCCCTGACCCTACTCAGCAGCTCAGACCATGTTTGGGGCTGGCCTCTGGCCAGAGGTTGCTGCTGCGGTGTCTTCAAAACACTCAGAGAGCCAGGGACTTTCCAGGAGCTTGCTGCTATAGTAGGACATAGACTGGGCAAGGAAGGAATCTGGGTTCTGTGCTGGGACTGCAGATCTTTCCTAGGCTCCTTTGCGAGCACCTAGGCACTGCTGTCTGGGGAGGTTGCACAAGTAACGGCTGTAAACGCACTAAGTACCAGCATGGCTCTCCTTTTTCTGCCCTGTCCTGATGCTACCAATGCTTTGGGATTAGGGAGATGGGTGACAGCACACAGGATGCCTCCAGGGACTCATTCACCACACTGCCAAGTACCCTGGAGAAATGCACCTGCAGACAGCCTGCTACTGCCCATGTCCCATGCCTGTTGCTTGCTCCAGGCTCTGCTGCCTGACTCCACAGCAGCCTCTGTGTTGCACAAGTGTGTGGGGAGCTGCCTCCCCCTATCTGTGCTGATCACTGAATGGGATCTCCCTGTGTGAGTGATGGAGGCAGCCCCAGGACTGCAGCCCTGGCACCCTGCCCCAGGCAGTCCCAGAGGAATGCTGGTTGCCTGGCCCAAGAAAGGGCTGCATGGCAGTTGTTGGTGATCCATGACTGCAGCATTGCCTTCTCCCTGCTGAGGGGAGCAAGAGTGTGGGCACCGTGTTACACAGCTCTGCTTTCTGCAGTAGCTGGGACTTTGGTCTTCTCCTGGGTTACTTATTGTCTTTGATGACTACTTATCAGGGTCATTATCCAGAACTGGTGGAAAGTCCTGGTGTTACAACCCAGGTCTCAGGCAGCAGGGCCCTTCAAGGGGTTTGACCCCCACATCATTGGTTAGACCCCATGAGGGCTGCTCATTCTACTGAAGCTCTCAGGACACACCTGGCATGAGCATTGGGACCAGAGCCATCCAAGGAGTTGGAGGCCAGGGTGAGCAAAGAGGGACTGTTAGCAGTGGGTGGTGAACGATGGCAAGGGGGACTTCTTGCTGGTGGGGGTTGTCCAGAGGGGCTGGAGTGATGCTGGGACATCATCTCTTCTCAGAGGGGCTCTGGAGCAGGGTGAGAAGCAGCGACACCAGATGTATCACAGGAAATTCCAATTAAACAGTGGGGGAAATGTTTTCAACTTGGGGACGTATCGAGCACTGGAACAGGCTGCCCAGAGAAGTTGTGAAACCACCATCCTTGGTCTCTTCCAGACCATGCTTCTGTGGTTATCTGAAAAATGTCTGACCATCCTTTCCCCACAGCAGGACCGGTGTCACACTAGTTGCTCAGGGCTTGGTCCAGTAACAAAGGCCATCCTTTTGGAAGGCTTTTGTCACCACAGGAGTTTCCTATGGGGACCTGTTCAGCCTTCTGGGTTCACTTCTACATAGTCCCCATCTGTCCAGCTATGTCCAGCTGCACAGGGTTATGTCATGCTGCTGAGGGTTTTCACATCCTTGTCAGCACATTCCTTCAGCTAGTCAAGGTCCCCACTCACACTCAGCTCCCCACAATTTGATATCAGCACCAAAATGTGGTGGTCTGTGCTGTTTTCCCCATTGCAGGCTGGCCTCACACATCCCAGCCCTACAGCTGTATTCAGCTCTGTTCAGCTGGGGCCATCCCCAAGACAGCCAGATGCAGATAGGGGCTCAGGGGGAAGGGGTGTGGGCTCACTCTGAGCCCACTTCTCACCTATTATTTGTGTTGGTGGTTTGACTTGGAAGCAAATCACAAAGTGGGGGAGCAAAACAGGTTGACTCCTTGGTTTCTTTGAAGGCTTGGCTACCTTCTGGGATCCCTTTCGTGGGAATAAACACCCGACCCTTTGAGAGCAGGTAGGGGCAGGTTGTGAGACTGTGTAGGAAACTGGAGCCCACAGACTCATCTAGCTGTGATGGGAGCTGTATCTCCAGCATGTCCCCCACCTGGCACTCCGTGCTGTGATGGGCAGCTGGGAACAAGACAGGACGTGTCTGTGAAGGGGGGCTTGCCGCTTACCGGAATCCCCCACCCTCTACTTCTGCATCACCCAGCCCTTGGCCGGTTGGTGGGCTGCCTGCCAGGCTGTCCGAAAACGAAAGCAAAGGATCCAGAGATAAATAGGAGCAGCCTCAGCACGGGGCAGCAGTGCGTGTTCTGCTCTCAAGCCTTGTCCGGCTCCCAAGCCTTGCCGTACTCAGCGCCCGTGGCAACACCATGGCTCTCCGCCCCTTCCTGCTGCTGCTGCTGCTGCTGGCTGCCACCCTCCTCATCACCCAGGCTCAAGGTAAGAGGTGAGGAGCCCTCCTGCCTGCTCCTGCTGGGAAAGGGCAGGGTGTGCGGGTACTCGGTAAGCTCTGCGCAGGGTGCCGGGTGGTGAGGGTGATGTTTGAAGTGCCACCGGCATGTGGGGTTTGTGGCTGTGTGTAGGGCTCTCTGTGCCTGTGGCATTGGCTTGCAGTGCTTGCTCGGCTTGGGAGTGTGTCTGTGTGCACGTAGCTGGTGGGGCTGCAGCACCCCAAGCTGAAAAGGACAGGAGGAGAACGAGGATCAGTCCCTTTTCAAGGAGCTCATCTCTGCCTCAGTTTCCCCTCCACCACTCTTGGATGTGATGTCTCGTATTTCTGCGGCCAGGTCTGACCTATAGCTGGGCACTGGGGTTGAAAGCTTCCAACCCCATATGCTGCCCAGGATCACCCCGACCCGTGACACCAAGCAAGCCCTGTGCAGTCAGCTGGCATTCTGTGCTGAAGGTGTTTTGGCTCACTGACGATCCCAAATCCCACATCCTCTCCTTGCTCACAGGCATTGGAAGCTCAGCCGCAGACTGCTGCCTCAAGCACAGCCAGAAATCCATCCCCAAAGGCGTGGTGACATCCTACCGCCTCCAGGGCCCCCAGTCGGGATGTATGCTTCATGCTGTTGTGTGAGTACCCTGTGGCGGCCAGGACCACTTGGAACAGTTTGGCTTCAGACAAACCCTCCCCCGCCCTCCTGCTGCTCCCCTCCAGAAAATCTTTCTGCTGCTCCTCCAGGTTCACCACTAAGAGGAAGAAGAAAATCTGTGGCTCTCCCACCGACATCACTGTCCAGAAGTTGATGAAGCACCTGGACAAGAAGGCCCAGAATGACAAGAACGGGAAGAAGGGGCAGACCCAGCGTCCCAGGGGCAGACCCAAGAAGCAGAGGCGGCAGCAGGCCTAAGTCAGGCCTGAAGAGGTAGGTGAGGGGGGTCAGTAGAGTGAGGGTGCTGCATCCCATTCTAGATACTTCTGTGTGGGGGCGTGGGCGTTCAGCTTCTGGTGCAAAGCCTGGGAGAGGTGTCAGAGCCATGGCTGGAGCACAGAGGCACTTAGGGAACAACTCTCTCCTTGTTTGTGCTTGCCTTGAAATTACTTATTTTTCTGGAGCTGCTGGGATGAGGCAATTCCTGGGGATGGGCAGGGCAGGTCACACAAGGGAATAGCCCCCAGCTGGGGTGGATGATCATGCTGAGACCCTGCCCATCTCACCCCCTCCTCCTTGCCTTTGTTAGGACGGATACCTTCCCGCTGGTGACTGACCCACGGCCCGGCAATGGCAATGGACATACGCAAACCACACACCCACCCACCCGCCAACCCCAGGGCGGGGATGGGGCCAGCTAGGGAGGATTCCCTCTGCCCCAAAACCTCTTTGTTGCTGCTATGCCTGACACAGAGATCCCCCAGCACTTGCAGTGCCTGGGTGCTCTCAGCGAAGCAGGCACCAGGTCCTCATTTGTCCCACGGCCAAATAAGTGGGGACCTGGGCGTGGGAGCTGAGCCATGGCCTCTAGAGGGAAGTGGACAGGCTTCCCACTGAAGGGGAGTTATTTAGCCTAGCAAGATGGATGCTTTTTCTATGACTTTTTTTGGGGGATATTATACATTTGTATTTATATTTGAAAACTGTGCTTCATTCAGTCTTCCTGAAAGGCTTTACTTCTGTCTCCTTGTGCTTCACAAAGTAGCCTTTATGCTGCAGGCTAGATTTTCTGGAAAATTTCTCTTATTTTTCTACCAAATAAATCATAGCTGCATTTTATTTTCCTCTCATCTCTTTGCTCCTTCTTGGCTTGCAAGGCTGTGGGGAGCTAGGCAGGTCCCAAATCCTGTGGTCCTGCTTGAGCTGCTTGCTGGGTGCTTCCTTGCAGAGCGATTAATATTAGCTGAGACGGAGAGTTTTTAAGTAACAAAGGTAGCAGTGTGGCTCTGTATCTGGACTGTTCTAATCTTTCAGGTTTTATGGTGCAGTGTTGCATTGTAGTTTGGATAAAGATAGCCACAATTTTTCCCTTTTTAAAAAAAATTTTCTTTTTTAGGTACAACATTTCCATGAAATCAGAACTAATCATTCAATTTGGTGGAATTATACCCTTTTAGCTCCCCTGGCTACAAAATTGCAATGATATCAGAACAAATTGTTCAGTTTAGTGGAATTTTACCCTTTTCTGTCCCCCGTCTTTGCTTCTGTCAGGAATTCAGACACTATTAAGACAAATGCTCAGTTTTCTGGGAAAAAAAAAGCACCAGCAACTCTTTTATACTTATCTACCAAACCTGAAGAGCCCACATGGTAAAAAATACATGTGAAGCTGTGAAGGTGGGGGAATAGGAGATTTTGTAAAATTCATTGTAGACATCCTGCAGCCATTTGAGAGCCACTCTATCCCAAATCTTCAGTGAGAGAAGTCACTAAGTAGAGGATACCTTTAGGTGACACTGCAAGTGGAGGTGGGACAGACCCCTGGGACAGGACTGGAGGGAAAATGGCATCTTCCTGTGCTTGCAACCTGTTTTGACTGGCATGCTGAGAAGGAGCAAATAAAACAGCTGTACTGCTATCTGCTTGCAGAGATTTTGAATGTGGACTTTGGTCAGTAAAGGTCTATTAAGTCATATAAATGCGATAATAGGATTTGCAGAGCTTAACAGTATCAGCACAGGCCGTGTGTTTGTTGAAGTAAAGCTTGTAGCTGAGTGTTTCTACCAAATACGTATCTGGCTTGATGGCTTTATTAAGAGGGCATTTAGATCTATCATTTTAAGGCTGTGTAAAGTAACTGTGAAGTCCAAGATACTAGCCCTGAGCATGGGACAGGCGCTGAGCTGTCTCCTCGCTGCTGCCTCCTCCACATTGAAAATGTGGCTGTCTGCCAGACCGGCTTTTGGACAGGATGTTGGCAATAAAATGTATTCTTTATAACCAAACTCACTCGTTCCAGCTGTTGTGATGGGCTTTGGTGGGGTGGGAAGGGCTGAATGGTGGGGTGCTCTCCTGCCCCACTCACCATCATCCCCCAGGTCCAGGCTTTTGCAGTGCTCCTGTGTGATGCATCTCTGGGGTGCTCGGGCTGGGACCTGCTGGCACAGGGGAGCAGTGCAAGTCTCCTCTCTTTTAGCTGTGTTGCCCAGCAAGGTGGAGACATCCTGATTCTCATCTGTCCCCAGTGAGGGTATCTGAGGTGCCAGTGAACATGGGCACAACACTGGCTGGGACACAGCACCTTCTCTCACGGCTGAGCCTGTCCCTTTAACTCCAACTCATCCTGGATGTGCACTCCTTGTTCAAAGCAGGGGCTCTGTGCTCCTTGGTGCCTTGGGATAACAGCAGTAAAACAGGTTATTAATGAGACTGTCCTCTGGACTGGGCTTTGCTGGGAGCCTGGGTGACACCTGCACACAAGGAGTCAGGTGGGTGTGCTGTAGGAGGGCTGGAGGCAGCCCTGTGTTTGATGGGACACACTGCATCCAGTGGCCCTGTCTCTGAACTGCTTGTGCTGGTTGTGGTGTCAGAGGGTTGTGAAATGGTCACAAAAATTCCCTAGAAATGAGGTCCAGATGAATACATCTGCAACCACAAAACAGCTAAGTCTGAGAAGGCAAGCAGGAGTGAGCCAGGACATGAAATGTGTCCTGGTGTCTCTGTGGCTGTGGAAGAAAACACTGCACAGGAGGGCTTTTCCCCTTTAAGTGCAAGGAGGGCATTAGGCTAAAAACAGGTTAAAAAGACATGCCAGTAGTGGTGTTCTTATTTGCCCTAAAATTTACCCAAAAACCAGGGTCTGGAAGCACACTGGAGTTTGTTCCATGCTCGGGAAGGCACATGTGAGCATGGGCACAGATGCACAAATGTAACCTCACATGTCCCTGTGCCTGAGCATGCACAAGTGTTTGCACTCCTCTTCCAGATTTATTGCTGAATGCATCTTTCCAGGCAAACAAGGTGGCAGGGTTACTGGGAGCCTCTTGAGGCAAGTGTGAAGCAGCTGGTCACAGTGCTGCTACAGTGAGATGGCACCAGGGAAACACCTCTGAGGAGATTCCCTGTGAGAAATGATGAGCCATGACCTGCAGCACTCAGCAGGCACCAAAATTCCTTCTTCACAGAGGAGCTGAATCCATGGACCCCAGCTGGGACAACAGATGTGAAGAAGAAGGTCTAAAGCAGTGCAGCAGTGAAGCAGCAGAAAGGAATTCAAACGGCTGTACCCCTGGGCAGGGCAAACCTGATGCTATGTGCAAAGATAAAGCAGTGTTGATGAAGTATGCACTGGGGTAGTAGGTGGGCTGTATAAAAAGCCCACCTAGACAGAATAAGTCTGCAGGGAAGGAAGGAAAGTTACAACAATGTCAAGCTGAGCAAAGCGTTAGGAAAGCTCAGCCACTCCGGAGCAGAAAGGCTCCATTGACACCAGAGACCAGCTGAGCAAGACAGAAAACAGAATGCAGCCAAGAAAGCCTTGAGCCCAGGCCAAGTGATTGGCTCGTGTCATTAGCGGGTGCAGACAATGCTCCAGGGTTGTGCCAGCATTGGAGTGCTCTGGGCTGTGATGCTAGATGGAGCTCCAGAAAGGCTCACCTGGACATTGGCACACCAGCTCCATGTCTCCATCCCAGGTCCTTGCCCACCAGCAGGAGTGGGCTGTGCTGCATCAGCCTTGTGGGAGTCAAGGGCTGGTTTTAGGGCTGCACAGGTGTTAGAGGGATTTTGGATTCCAAGCAAATCTTCAAGGTGGTTTTTTTGGTGTTTTCTCTACCAACACTGCTCTCCTGAGATCTGCTGTGGTCTTGAGAGCAGAGAGGATGAGGGAAAGTGCCTGGTGGGCAATGTGGGCTCTCATCCTTTCTGCCCGAAGGTATTTCCCAGTCCTGGCCATCCCTTGGCATCAATGCTGTCCTAGAGGGCACAGCCCAGAACTTCCTCTCAGCTCTTTGATTGTCTACGTGTCACTCCCAGCCATCCTCCTTCCTCCACCTTCTCTTTTGCTGTCTGAAGACCCTTGGCTTTGGGGTGTCTCATGCTGTTATTCCTCTTTCCATTTCCCCAGAACCCAAGGTCCTCCTGCTTGTCTCCCATCCTTGTCTCCCCATTGAAGATCTGCTCCTTGGCTGTGAAAAAGCACCTGCTCTACTCTGAGGATATCCTGTTGGGGCCAGTGTGAGCCCTGCCCCAGAGCTGCAACAAATCAAGAACTTCACAGTATCCCTGACCATTGTCAAAGAGCCAACAGAGCAGTGAGAGCAGCCCTCAAGGGTTTGTTCTGTCCCATAGGCTTGTAGATCTGTCCACAGAACTGGGTGTGCAGCCAGGTGAACTGGTGAGCTGGGTGAACTGGGTGTGCAGCCTCACCGGGCATCCTTCTCTGCCAAGCCATGCACAGTGTGCCAAGGAAATTGCTGATTGGCTGCTTTTTGTACAGGTGCTTGAGCTGTCCCCAGCCATCTCCTCTGAAATCCCTGGAGGGGTTGCAGAGAGGACAGGCACAATGATGGCAGGGAGTCAGGGCGAGGGGCATCCCACCTGGCCACTGCCATCTCAATGCTATTTGCAGGAAGCATCTGGCTGGGAACTGCAGCCCAAAGGTGATGCTGAGGGACATGTGTTGCAGGCATCCTGGTAGATGGTTGCTTGCCTCATAGTGTAGAGTAAGATGGATCTGCTGCTCATCACTCATGGTGACCTGAACATCAGTGAATGAAGCCAGTGAGTACTAGAGACAGAGCAGGAATTGGAACCTTCTGCATCCTTCTGAATGAGATCCTCAAGTTCATCTTTGGTACTTCTGGGCAAAGCTGTGACTTGCTATTTTCCCTCCTTGTCTCCTTTTAAATCAGATTGACTGGATTCACTCAGCTAGAGGATATCCAGTGGGGCCCTGAGCCCGTAGGCTGTGGCCTCAGTCCTTGTGCTACACCAGGACTGAGACAGTGACGGGAGCTGTGTGAGGCTGCCACGAGCCGGATGTTGCAAGGGGAATTGAAGCAGCTGCAGTGCTTTCCCAGTATTTCCCAATGAAGTGAATGCAGCCAGGCCAGATCCCACCCCAGGGACTGGCTGTAGCTAGAATTTGCTGAAATTCCCCCTTTGCCCTTTCCAGCTCTATAGCTTAGAGGTGGAAGGCAGACCACCACGACACAGCCTGGGGGGCAGCTGTCCTGGTGGCTCCTGTGGCTGTCAGGTCTCCAGGAAGGCAGCAGCATGGTCAGTGCTCCCTGAGGTGAGCCCAGGGATGAAGGTGATACCCCCATGGTCCATTTACATTTCGATAGGTTGGATTTCCCACAGGGACCATTAGTCCCTTCTGATTTCCACTTTAATTAACAGCTGCATTACCGAGGTTCCTGCAGGAGTAAGTGCTCATGGATGTCTCATCCTGTATCCTGTGGTGTCCTCGGGGCTGGAGCTCCAGTGCTCCCTAATTGCTCAGGAAGAGGCTTAAATGAGTCAGTTTGAACAATGCTCTTCCCTTTTCCCCACCAAATCCCCTGCCTGTTTGTGCCTCTGGGGACCCTGAAGCATCCCTGTCTTTCCCATCTGCACCACCTCTTTGGGTCCCTGAGGCTCAGTCCTATGAGGGGGGTGGGTGACCTTGAATGCCACAGGGATGCACTTCAGAGATGACCACACTTTTCTTAGAAATCTTATTGACCCCAGTAGAGTGGGGAAACCCACTACATTCCCCTTTCACAATGCAAGTGGAAAGCCCCTTTCCTCACTCTGGTGTTCTTCCTGAGGAGCAGAGGCGTGTGAAGCTGCTGTGCTTTGACCCACTTGGCTCCTCAACAACTGTCGTGAGGAAGAACAACCTCCCTTTCCTGCCCATGTTGTTGGCAGGGGCTGTGGGCAGCTCCAGAGGTGAGGGTTCGCTTCTGTCAGAGGTGGCTAAGAGGTTTAGTCCCAGATGGATATATTCCCAACCCAGCATGCTCCTTTTGGTGTAGAGCCAGTTGGGAGCCAGCAGCAGGCAGGAGAACCTTGTGTCAGGGAAGTCATGGCTGGGGACACCCTTCTTGCCACGGGGTGCAGAACCCAGCAGTGCCTGGGGGCAGTCCCACAGCACAGGACTCCCAGCACCTCTTGTCAGCCCTTGTTTGTGCTCCAAGGCCTGTCAAACACACTGAACAAGCAAGGAGGTGAGGATTTGTTGCTGGGCAGGTCCCAGCACCCCTTGACAGTGGGTCAGAGCTCTGCTCTTGGGAGCCACTGTTTGCAAAGGGCTCCACACTGTCAGACCAACCCCCAGTGAGGAGCTGGCTCTGAGTTAGGAGCAGTTCTGGCCACCAGCAACCAGAAGCTGTCATCCTCCCTGCTGTGACATCTCTGGCAGCGTCCTGAGGAGATTAAGTAGAGACCAGGTTGCAGAACCAGCCTACGTCCCCAAACCTGTAGGGAGCCTGGGGCTGATGATGGACGCTAATCCTTCACCATCTAAACTCTCCTTCTGCTGGCTTTTGAGTGTCAGCAGGTGCTGACTGAAGTTAAGCTGGCACATCCTGTTTGTGCCACTCCTCCTGCCCACCAGCCCCCGCCTGATTCCTTCTCCACAGCACTGGCTTGTCGGGGCACAGGAGCAGCCAGAGGCAATGCTTTCCTGATGGAGGAGATCACCCCATATGAGGCTGGTGACGGTGCCAATGCCACTGCAGGGATGCAGCACCATGTCTGGTGGCATGGCTGCGGTCTCCTCTTGCTTCTTACTATGGGCCTCTCCTACTGTGGAGAGGAGCAGAGGTCCCCAAGTCCCAGCTATGTGCCTTGTGCCCAGGTAGATATTTGTCCACATGGAAGGGGTTTGTACACTGCTCTCTATTGAGATGCAAGGTCAAGTCCAAAGCTGGAGCAAGGGAAAATGTGCAGGCATAGAGACTCTGCTCCAGGATTTGTTCACCCCTGTTGCAAAATATTTTTCCTGTTGTCAGTGGGAATTTATCTGGGTGCATCTGATGCCTTTACATTTGTCTGTTCCTGAGCCCCTCAGAGGAGACCCTGACTCTGGCATCTCCAACTCCCTACAAGGCAGCTGCTGACAGCAGTGAGCCTTCCATCGTTCTTTCCCTGGGCTGCACAACCCCAGTGCGCTCTGCTTCCCGCAAGGGACTGAAGCAGCCTGGTTTAAGGGACATCACTGCAGGTGGCACTGACACTGGCACAGTGGTGAGTCACCATCCCAAGGAGAAACAGCCCCCGTCCCTGTGCTCCTGTGAAGATTCAAAGCGGGAGTGCTGGTCGTCACTCTCGGCAGTGCCCACGCAGCGGGTGAGCTGCACTGTGCACTGCTACGCTGCACTGTGCACACAGCCTCCGTGGGGGGTTTCTGCTCTTGCATGGAGAAAACGTGTTTACAGGGAGCTCTGTAGCTGCCTTTGGCCAAGAATCCATTTTCTGGGACACCTGGAAATCAGGTTGTCTTCTGGCCTGTGAGGTCTTGGCCCTGGAGTGGAGCATGCTGACTGGGCTCTCCTCTCTCTACCAGCTTCGTATGTGCCCCCACAGGCACTGGAGAGGGCAGGGGGAGAAAGCCAGGCTTCAGCAACCAGCAGGGGAGACTCTAGGGGGCAGACAGACATCAGCCCAGTACCAACATATACCCCAAAAAGGGGGTTGAAGCAAATTCTACCCCCCACAGGATCACAGAGTTGAGACTATGAGATATTTAATGTGAATATCCCAGAGATGTCTCAGAGAAGAGACTGGGAAATGTGTGGGGTGAGAGCCCCCAAATGCCATCCCAGAGCCCTGGTGTGCTTTCACAAGGTAAAGGGGTCCTTGAGCTGCCTGGTCCTGACCAGTAACACCTGTGGCCTGTGTGCTGGCAGAGAGGGCAAGAGTGCGTTTGGCTGTGGGACTACAGAACAGCTGGCTGCAGGGAAAGCAGCTGCTGGGATATTCAGGAACTGCTCAAAGAGTAAAATCCAGCCTGTTGTAACAACCTCCCAGCCTCTGAAAGAAACTGAAAGCTGTGGGCTGGAAGGATATATAAGCAGTGGGGAGCAGTAGCTGCAGGGCACAGGGAAGCTGTGCAGACCTCACCTCTCCTGCCTGGAGCTCCATCACCTCCAGCCCATCCTCTGCCAGACTCAGCAGCAAAATGCAGCAGCTGCGTCTTCTCTGCCTCAGTCTCTTGTTGCTGGGACATATCCTGAATGGTAAGAAGGGACCTCTCAGACTGGCTTTCTTATGGAAGTCAGAGGATCCTGTTTTTTCTCTCTTTTGCATTTCCAGCAGACTTTTAGAGGGAGATGTGGCTGCCAGTCTATCACAGCCCTCCTGCATCCTCTTCTTGTAGCCTGTCCCACAGGGACTTTGTCCTGCCCAAAGTCCAGACAGGAGCCAGCAGGGTTCTGGGGCTGGTAAGGCGTGTTTGGGAAAGGCCATGGAGCACTCCTGCCTCCCAGTGCCCTAGCCCAGCTTGCACACACTGGGCTGGGATTTTCTTGGTCTCATTCGCCCCAGTACACCGAGGGAACATTCCTGTCATCCTGTGGTATATGGCAGGATAAATATATATACTCTAGAGGCAAATCACAGGGCTTGGAGTCAGAGGAAGGTGTTTGTTAGAGCAGGGCTGATGTTTGAGGGGCTGTTGGTGTTGGACGTGGGGTTTGCACAGGTCACAGCTGTCTGGGTGGGTGACATCAGGACCTCTGCCTGTGGTGGGGAGCTGAGGGATCCAGACACCTTGTGGTGTTGCACCACACCTTGCTGCTGAGGGTACAGATGTCCGTGGGAGCTGCCAGCCTCGTCAGGCGTTAGCTGTGAATACAACATTTGCTGGGACGGTGACTCTGGATCTCCTTCCCTGTGGAGAAGCACAGACAGCTATGTCCTTCAGCTGTCACGGGAATGATCTGTGTGGGGTGGGCTGGTGGTAGGGTAGCTGCCAAACCTGTGATTGCTTCAGTAATTAAAGTTGAAATCATCCCCAGCCCCTCAGAAATGTGTGTCTGTATTGCAGCACCCTGAAGCAGGGTAAATAAAGACCCCTGTGTCCTGCCTTTCTAGCTGGGGTGCAGGAGGGACACAGTCATGCAGAAGGGTTGCCTTCTGCCTATTTGCTCTTCCCCATCTCCTTTGCTTTCTGTCGGAAGGAGGCAAAGGGCTCCCAGCACTGGGGTGTGAGCACAATAAAGCTGGAGCCTGTGTGCCCAGACAGGGCAGTGTGTGGCAACCTTCCTGCAGGCACTGTCCTGCCACAGCCCCTTCACCCTCTCGGGAAGCTGGGAGAGGAGCAGCTACCTAAGCCTGCGTGATGTGTTCCTCCTCTAGGGCAAGGTGGGAACAACGTCCTGGACTGCTGCCTGCGGACAAGCGAGATGCCCATCCCGCGACGGATCGTGCAGGATTACCGGCTCCAGCTGGTGCAGGACGGCTGTGACATCCCTGCTGCCGTGTAAGAACACCAGCAGCGACGGCTGAGGGACAAGGCCTCGTGGTGGCCAAGGGATGGGCTTTGCATGGAGGCAGGGTTGAAGGCAGAGCAGGATGGCAGAGGGACGTTGAGCTGGATTTGAGGCTGAAGGAATAGGGAGAACTGCAGAAGAGATCCTGGAGATCCAGAGGCTCAGTGGGAGTGGGAGAAGCTGAGAGAGGAGAGCATGGGACAAAAGCCAGGGAAGAAAGTCATCTAAAGGCAGAGATGGGGTAGGGCAGTGAGGTAGGGAGTAGGTGAGAGCTTGAGCTGCTCTTGAACATCCATGGGGTGTCTGCTCACTACATCCTGTGTTTCTCCCTCATGGGCCTGTCAGATTCATCACCACAAAGGGCAAGCGCCTCTGTGCACCTCTCCATTCTCCATGGGTGATTCGTCTGCAAGAGAGGCTGGATGCCAGCTCTGCCAAGAGGGTAAGAACCATCCCTGTTCTCAGCCAGGAAAGAGGTCAGCCCGGGGTTTGGGTTTATCCTCTGCCAAAAAGGCTTTCCCCATTGTGACTGCGCTGCTGGGAAGAGCAGGGGCATGCTCTGCTGAGGCATGGATAATTTGTCTTGGTCTCTATATCTCCTGCCTTCAGCTGGGACCAGTCAGCCTTCGTGGTAGTCTCTCTTCCACCCCAAATAAATGCAGCCCTGGGACTTTTGTCTACCCAGTGGCACTCTTGTCTGAGCCTAGTGTGTGCCGTGGCAAATGGCACTGGCAGCAAAATCCCTCCCCACTTCTGCCCTGCAAACTTGGAGCCTGTTGCATGTGCATCTTCATGGAGAGGGCTTGTGATGAGTTTGGTGGGTGCTTTACAAGCCCTGACAGGTCCATCACTACTGCTTGTCCAGCAGAGGAAGGGACCTTGGGAAAGCTTGTGCCCCAAGGAGCATACTAGTACCCGGTTGGGTTTTTTACTTCCCCAGGGCAAACCCCGGGGCAAGTAGGTCCTGAAGAAGCCATGGCTGGTCTCAACAACTGGAGGGGACCACCTCCCATCTGTGAATATGATGCTAATGGAGCCAACCTGCTTCCACCTCCAGCCTCAGGGCTGACCCTCCTTGAGACTCACGCCGGTGTGTGGGGCTGGGCAGAGCCCTGCCTGCTCTGTCTTTTTCCCTCTGCCTCCAATGCGACCCAGCAGCCTGTATCAGGCTGAGCCAGGGGCTGCTGGACTCCATCACTTTTGCAGCCTGGAAGCTGTTTGATGGACTGATCTGCAAGGCGAGCTGGGGAGTCTCAGACTTCCCATCAGCACAGCAGCTGCGGCCTCCGGCTCTATGGTTTCCCTTTGGTTTCCATCGTCAGCCCCAACCTAGAGTTCTGTATCCCTGGGAAGGGCTGCCAGCATAGAGCACTGTGGGGATGGAGGGGAGCGATGGAGATGTTCCACACTGTGGCCATACATTGCCAAGCACAACCCAGATGCTCTCAGAAGATATGTGGCTGATGTGGTTCCTCTCTCGCTCCTGAATTCCCTGCACTGTTTCCCTCCTACCCTTCCTTGCAAGGGTAGAAATAGAGCCACTAGTGCAGAGCAGGTAGAGATGTGGCTCTTAGCCCCTGCTCTCCTCTGAGACATTGCACCCTTTCTCAGTCTCCCAGCCTGATACCACTGTCCAGCCTTGCCCCATGCCCACACCTGGAGCTCATGCTGCTCTCTGGTTATTTGCTGCTAGATCTGTTCATTGCAACAATTCCGCATGTATGCCTCTTCTTCACTCTCTTTTTTTTCAATTGTGCTGTGATTTTGTTAAATAAAAAGAAAATCCAGCAGGTAGTTGTCATGCCTCATGTTTGAACCTGAAAGCCACCATGGAGTGTGTGGTGAGCAGACAGCTCTACCTTCTGTGCTGCAGTGGCAAGGGGGCTGTGCTTGGGTTGTGGGGAGAAGGGGGGAGGGTTCATAGGGATGAAGGACACAGCAGCTGGGCTGCAGGTCTCTCCTGGGAGTCTCTCAGCACTGTGGCAAAACAGGCACCCTGCTCTGCACTGCTCAGCCAGGCTACAGGAGCAGGTCCCCGTGGGAAGGTGTGCAGGGGTGGGGTAGAAGGGAGCATGCCAATATAGCACCATCCAGCCCCAAATGCTTCAGTCCTGCAAGTGCAGATGCTGGGTTGGAGCTCCCCAGCTCTCAGCTCCCACAGGAGCAGGGGACATGGAAGAAGTGTTGCAGGAATGGGAGGTTTGTCCTTGCAGTAAAGGGAAACGGAGGCATGGTATGCTTGACTACTCTGGTAGGTCAGTACTTGCTGGCAGCTGGGGTGCAAGTGAATAGAAGGATAAGCTTTTGGGGCAATGTAGGCTGCTGAAGACACCTTCTCCTGGGCACATCCATGCACAGGGCACAGATGGCATCTCCCCAGCTCCTGCCACTCATCTACGGTAAGCTGAGAGTCTGTGGCCGTTTCCCTCCTGAACCTCAGGTCTGCTGTGCACTCTGAATAAGGTCTTGCTGTCTTAAAGTGTCGTTATGTCCCCTTTTGTCCAGGCCATGTGATGTTTGAACAAAGCTGTTGTGTCCAGCTGAAGCATCTGTGTGTCCAACAGGCAGACACCATCCTCTCTTCCCAAGCACCGCAGTGTGACTGTCCGCATCATTACATTAGTTGGGTTTGGTGCTAGTCAGCATGCCTGGGCACAGGCTGGGAGTGAAATGGCCTAAGACTATTCCTGAAGGCAAGGGGAACATGGCCAGCAGCCCTCAGGGGATGGCATCCATGGTGGTGCAGTGGCTGGGCTGTTCAAGCCAGGGAGTGCCCAGGTACCTGATGGCTTTTTGCTGACACCTCTTGAATGCAAGCTTAATCCTGTCCCTTCTTCTCCCCTGGTTGCCTGGCTCACTCAGCTGGTGGCTTGTTTCTCGTTCAGGTGTTCTCCCCTCTGGGGTCCTCCTCCCTGGTATCTGCACAAGCAATGCCTCAGGCTCGCATGTCTCTGAGCATGACTCCCACAGAGCACCAGCTCTGTCCCAGATCATTAACTCTAGTGACAGCCCCAGCAATTCAATCCTGAGCAAAAGGAAGGGAAGGAAGGCTGGTATGGGAAGAGAGGCCAAGACAAACAGTGTGAGTGGGAAATGAGAATAACTGGCACTGGGTTGGACAGAAGCCTTCCTGCTGCTCGCTCAGTGACCTGTGAGGGGGCCGTGACTGGGGAAGGGGAGGATGCTTGGCATAGATCTGCTCTGAACTGAGCTGCTGCAGCTGGAGCAGGTCCCTGTGAAAGGCAGGGAACTGCCGGAGGGGCTTAGCCTTGGGTGGATGAGTTTCATCCTTGGCTGCAGGCTACCATGACAAGAAGAGCAGTGTCCTGGAATAGGGAAAATGAGAGAGAAGGAGCTTGCACTGATCTCTTGGGTGTTGGAAGCAGGTTAACCCATTTCCATCAGTGTTTCAGGGATGTCTTAGTCAACCAGCCCATAGGAGCATGGTTGCAAAGCCCAGGGTTCCCATCTCTCCTGGGAGCAGTAGATATGTTCTCCTCAGAGCAATGCAGCTGCACACCACAGATCCCTGCTAGGTCCTTGCCTGCCATGGTTCTCAAGCTCTGGCAGCAGGCTGCTCTCACCACCCCCCCAGGGGAGGACAAAAAGGGATACTGTCCTCGACCAGGTATGTGGCCCTGGCTCCTGTCCCTCCTCCAGCCCTACAGCAGCCTCTCCCCCACCTCCAGAGCCAACTCATCTAGGAAATCTGTCAAAAACCAGACTGGTTCAGTGCTTAGTAAACTAGGGAGTGAGTTTATCTGATTCAAAATGTCAATGATCTCTTTAGAAGGAAGCAGCCACTTTCCTTAGGGAAAGCAGCTAGCCACTGCCATGTCAAAATCCTCGGTTCCCAGCCCAAAGCTAGTTTCAGTAAAAAAGTCCTCCTGCTTTTTTCTCCCCAGACATGTTTTTCTTGCCCTTTTCCTACCGTTGCTGCATCCTCGGGGGTGGGTGGTGCAGGACCAGAACCCATTGCAGTGTGATGTAGCAATACCCTCAGTAGCTCAGGAGTTACATGCAGGGGTCACTTTGGCTCTGGAGCATTGGTTGTATCACCTGTAGCCCTTTATTCAAACCTGGGGACCTGTATTTCACATGTTGTGGAGCAACAAGATGCTGTAACTACAAAGCTTTCACAAGGAGCTGACAAAGCAGCCACTCTCTTGGTGACTGTGCACAAGGCAGGGGAGAAAGGACAAGGCTGCATCTATGCAAGCAAAGTGAGCAGGCATCGGGTCACTCCCTGGCTGCCAGCACTCACAGCTGGGATCATGAGAGCACTCGTGTGTCTGCCTGGCATGGTGAAAGCAGTCTTGGATGCTGCCCTGCCTGAGTTCAAGGGGCAGAAGACACAGCAGGCACAATCTGCTGCAGTCTCAAGGTCTGACCTGGCACAGACATACTGAGCTGGGAGGTAATATTGAAGGTTCCATGGCAAATACACCCATCTGCTTCTCTGCAAGCAAGGTACCAAGGGAAATACTATGTTGCTATGTTGGTCTTCCCTTTCCAGGAAGGGTATTTACTGGAACAGGTTTTGTCCCTTGTCTCCAAAGAGACAGGGTACAGAGTTTTTTTCTGTCACCAGCATCCCTCATGTGTTGCACATGCTGGTCCTGGAGTGACTGGAGACGACTCAGCTGCATCCTTCCCACATGGACCTGCAGGCAAGGTGAGCAACACCATAGGGGCTAAAAGCTGTTCACCTTCTTACAACCTTCACACAGCTTCATCACGTAATTCCCTGGTGCACAGGAGCCAACAGGAGTTGTGGACATGCCCTGGGCACGCTTGCCAGTGCAGGGGCCAGCTGTTCCCCATTCTGTTGGTCTCTATCTCATGGTGCCAAGGCAAGGGGCTGCTCTTCCTTGGCACAAGTGCCAGATCCAGCTGGGAGGGGCTCAGGGACCTGTCTGGGTTAATGTGAAGAGATGGGACATGTGGATGGTTGGGTAGGGTCGGAAGCCAGATGAGGAAAAGCCTCTTTAGTCTTGTTCCATTGTACTGTTTTCTCTTGCCTAAATAACATGTGTGCATGATGGAGAGGATCCAGACCTGGCATCTCTCATCCTCAGGCCCCTGCTTGCTTCCCTTTAATTTCTAGCATATCATCACCACTGCTGCTTGTCTAGACACTCTCTGCCAAGATTTGTCCTGTGGGAAGATGCCAGCACTCTTTGCCAGGCTGTATGGTTCCAAGAAGGAGCTGGTGCCATTCCTGCCATGCTCCTCCTGCAGCTGAACTCTTCCTGGTGGCATTGTCCAGCCTGCACCTCCATGGTCTGATTGCCGGGACAGGAGCATGGGACTAGGGTGTTTTTCCTGCCCTGAGCTCCTGGAGTCAAACCGAGCCCAGAAGCTGTCTTATATGGAGACCCTTGTGCCTAGACAGGACTTGACTCAGCTTTGTGTTTCTAGAAGTAGCAGGAACTACAGCTCATTGCAGCAGGGGCTGAGCCACGAGCCAGGCACAGCCCTGCCCAGGTTCCAGGGCTCCCTTTGGAGAGAGAGGGGGGACTCATCCTCTCTGCCCTCAGAAGCACCCATGTGCACTGAAACACTAAAAACTGGAGATAAAGACAAAACCAGGAGGGCAAGCAAAGAGAAGACTCAACCTGCTGAGAGAACACTCTGGAAAACACCCATTACCCATCCCTCCTGAATAAGCAGGAGGCAGTGACAGGAGGCTTAGTGCCATTTCTGTGGCCCCCCCCACCTCTCCCTCCTGTTTTCCTGCTTAGATGTGCGTCTAGGTTTTTTTCTGCTCTCTACACTGTGTGCTCAGCCACAGAAGGCTGGGGGAAACCTATCCTCCCGTCTTTTCTCAATTGCTCTGCAACCACATCAAAACAGCCTGGATAGAGGGCAAAACAGAACTGTTTCTGTCAGACACTGAGGTGAAGTGCCACCACCAACTCAGACTGCAGGGGTGGGGCTTGGAGGCGGCTAGCAAAGACCTGGTTAGCCCTGCTTGGGAAGACAGGGACATCCATGGGGCAAGCAAGATTAGAAGATTTTAGGCCTTCTCATGAATCTGTGAAATTGGTGTGCAGCCTGAGGCTAGCTGGGATGCATTATACCCATAAACATGAGAAATCTTTCCTTGTCCGTGGTGAAAAGGGAAAGCCAGAAGACTGCTGGTAATAGGACAGACCCAGGGGCTCTTCCTGGACTCTTTCTTTAGATCTAACAAACGCAAACCTCTAATCCTGGTGTCTCACTCTCTCTGCTTGGCCATGTGCTGCCCAGCTTTTGCCCAGTTTCCTTGGATCCTTCTGCCCTAGATATATTTTACTCACATGGTGACTATTCTGTCCCTGTCCAGAGGATTTGGCAGCTGTGCTGTGTCAATGCAGATTTGTAAGGTGTGGTGTATCACAAGCTTCCTGGCCTGGGAAGTTCACCTGCTGCAGCCTTTAGTAGTTCCTTGCCCCAAATATGTCCCATTCTTCCCCACTTTCCTACAAAACGCAACATTTTTTTTCTAGCAGATGTTATGGCTGGGAAAGCCCCTCGTCTGCCGAGATGTGCACAGACTGTCCTCACACTGCAAACCCACAACTCTGTTTACATGGACACTCCTTAATCCTGTTTAAATTATCAAGCTGTGACTTTCTGCTCTCTGTGGGAGGGACAATGCTCCAGAAATGTGAGCTGCTGAGGTTGTCTTCGGCAAATAAACCAAGTGCTTTCCTTGAAAGTACCTGCAATGTATAGTTTCTCACCTTTTTATTTAGCTGACACAGCTTTTGGAAAGGCACCAGTCAGCATTTACGGTGATGGATGACAGCAAAGAACAAAAGCAGAAGTGTCCCGGATACGCTACAGCTACAGATTCAGCCTCTTCTCACAGTGCTTGGTTTCATTTCCCAGCCACTGCTTTGTCCTCTGACCCTGCCAAGGACAGCTACCCCAGGGAATTCCCAGTGTCAAAGCCAGCAGGGCTGCGGGTTTCACTGCCTGCCTGGGACGAAAGCAGGGTTGGTATCTGCTGTGTGGAACCTGGCTGTTTCTGAAGGCTATGTCTGCACTCTGCAGTGGCTCTTTGCTGAGCCCATGGGACTCAGTTGGCTTCAGGAGGGCAGCAAGTCCTGGAGATGCTGTCACTCAGCTCAGCACTTCTCACAGACAGGCAGGCTCTGTCCTGTTTGCACTGCTTTGCCCCCCATCCCAGTACAGACATTTGGAGCAGCAGATATTTTGCAGCTTGACAGAGGATGGTAGGAAGGATGCCCTCTCTACCTTGATCTGGTTTCCAGCTAAACTACTCACTAGCCCTGCTGCCAGCAAATCCAACACGGGTGGTTTGTTGCAAAAAATAGCATCTCCCGGCATGCCTGTGTGCTGTAGAGCTGATGTTTAAAACTTAGTTGCTGCAAACTGAAGCAAAAAATCACCACAAAGAGCCATTTGTGAGTCAGCCTCACATCAAGAGGTGCTCAGCTCTCCAGCCCAACCTGGCAGCTGGTGCAGTGCTAATAGAAGTGGAGGTTGTGTCAGGATGAGTACATGTCCTGCAGCTTGCTGTCACTGCATCCAGGTGCTGTCCCCTTCCCTTTCAGCAGGGGTGGCTGCTTGATTTAGCTCTGAGATTTCTTCAGTGAAGATTCTGGACATCATTCATGCATGGTCCTGTAGTGCATGAATTATAAAAGTTATAAAAATCAGTCTCACTGGGAGAGGTGGTCCCAGATGGGACAGCTGGACTCTGGAAAAGTGTGCACCCACTTGGGAGACTGGTGGAGGACAGTGGTGAGTTTGATCAGAGGTCTGAATGATGTGGCCTCAAACAACAGGCTGAAGGAACTTGATTTAATCTTGCTTCCAGGAATGGATGACATGGTCTCCAAGTGCACAGAGGGCTATAGTGAAGAGAAAGTGAAAAGAAGTACTGAGTTTAATTCTGATAAGTCAAGAGACCAGGGGGGTCAGACTTTGGGGGAAATTCCATTTAGTGGGAAGAAGCAGATGAAGAAATGCTGCATGTCTATTGCCAGCAACTTTTACAGAGAGACCAGAGCTTGTCAGAACACTGGAAGTAGTCCTGGCTCTGGCTTAGCACAGGGGCAGTCTTTCATGATACATTTCCTCCTGCGTCATACTGTCCTACTAGGTTCCTAGTGGGTGAGATGGACTTTATCTGCCTTATGCTATACTTCTGAGGGCTAGATGAAATCCTTCACTTCCTGTGACCTTGGGAATCTCTCTAAAAGGTGGAGAAGGGAGGATGAAGTTACACTCTGAAGCCCCCATTTACTTGTTGGGTGCTTGATGGGAGGCTGCCTGTGGTCACAAGAAACCCCTGTCCTGGATGCAAACCCAGGTGGTGACCTAGTGTCTAAATGATGAAGGTGTCTTGGGAGCATGGGGAGAGCTTCCGTGCCAGACTGAAAGAAACAGATCTTGTGTGTCTTCCATTAGAAGTACCTTTGAAGTGGAGCAGGCTGTGTGGTGCTAATAGTAGAGTGTGAACCATCAGCAGTGAAAACCAGCATTCTTGTTGTCACCATCTGGGCCACATGCTAGGGTGCTCCTGACAAGGGCCTTGGCAGGCTTGGCTCTGTTTCACCAGCATAATTTGAGTTTGGGCTTGAGGAAAAAAAGAAAGCAACCCAAAGAGATAACAGAAATGAGCTCTTCAGGGTGAACGTGAAGCCAAGGAGTTTAGCATCAAACGCCTTTTGAAAGCAGCTGTGCAGCCTTGCTCATGGATAAATAAAGGCTGGTTTGAAGCTGGAGAGCTAGCTGGCAGCACACACTGTTCCCATCTTGCCAAACACTTCCCAGACCACCTGTCCTTGCAGGGCTGGGTTCCCTGCAGAGCTCTCATGCTGTTGCACACTCCGGTGGAGTGGATGGGTATACCACCAGCTGGTGCTCAGCCCAGGCTTGGAGTGAGAGCACAGTCAGGCTCATCTTGAGAAGGAAGCCCTTGCAGGGTCCTTTATCTCTCTGGAGAGCTCAGAGAGATGGAGACCATTCCACTTTATGGTATTTCCAAGATTTGGAGTGGGAGACAGCTGACAAAGTTTGGCTGGCGGGAGATGTGCACAGCCTGGCCCACAGGGTAGTGCCAAGCAGAGGTCATGGTTTTGGGTTGGTGCAAGGTCTGAAGCATTGGAGTCAAGGGAGATCTAATCAAAACAGGCCTTCTGTCGGCCTTCAAGTGTCTGTGCTCAGTGCTCTAGCAGAATAAAGAAAGACTCAAGCAAAAAACCATCTGGAACAAGATCAGAAGCCAGACACTCTCCTAAACAAAGGAGATGCATGGCCTTGGAGGACAAAACAGACATGTAAATAGAGACGGAGGGGGCCAACAGAAGGTTGGGTTTCTCTGGATCTCATTTGTCTTCTTTGTGCTGCAGCTGTCTAAAGTAAATGCTGGGGGGCTGTGGTGTGCTGGAACATGCTGGGGCCATTCATCATGGGCTGTGCTGGCAGCTGGGACAAGTCCATGATGAGCAGAACCTTCCAGCTTTCCAGAGGGCTCTGCCAAACTTGCACCACTAGTTTTGAGGCTGCAGCCTTTCTTGTGCTGCATGCAGGCAAAGACTGGGAGAGAACAACTTCTTTCAACACGGTATTTACGCCTGTGAATGTGACCCTGAGGTGCTTTTTCACACGGACTCTGGCTGGTCTTCAGGAGGGTGATTGCCATCTCTGTTTCCAGAACCCCTTCAGTGTACTCTGGGAAGGAATTCTTCCTGGTCCAGATCTTGCCCCTTATTGACTGTGTCTGGTTTTACTTGCACAAAAGCCTTCTGAGTCAGTACTTTCCAGTCTGAACGGCCTCAATCTGCTCAGCATTTCTCCTTCTTTTCTGCCCTCCTGTTCTGGACAGTGTGTGTGAAGGTGGAGGGCAGCTAGTTCTGCAGGGATTTGATACGGAGCTGCTACAATGGGATTTCTTTGACAGGCAGGAGATCAGGTCTTGGCACAGCTCTCCTGTGAAGAGAGTCTGCAGCTCCATGCCATGCTTTCATGAGCCATGAGGGACAGCACAGGCAAAAAGCTCAACATCAAAATTCCAAAGTGAGACTTTTTCTCTGCTGCTTGCAAAGGGAGCTGGAGAAGGCCACAGTGGCTGGGATTTTGAGGGCTTCCCTGTGGAGCAAAGGGGCTGTATTGTTCCAGAATAGCATCATCCTTCCCAGTTTTCCTGCGGGATAACCCTGTCCAAGGATTTCCAGGCAGAGGCTTATCAAGAACAGGAAAAAACCATCAAAGAAAGTCAAGCTAAAGTCTTCTGGGACAGAACCGCCAAGAGTGCACAGGGGGAGCTAGGGAAGTCTCTGAAGCATGTAAGATACACTAGGCTGGTATTCCTAAAGGGGCATAGCAGCAAGGAATGGGAAGTCCCTGGCTGGCTCTTCAGTGTTGGATAAGGCAGACTGGCTCCATGCCCTGCTAAGGAAGGGCTTTCTTGTGCATCCTTTCTTACTGGAAACAGAGGGGAGAGTCATCAAGATAACAGTCAGAAGGATGGGAAGAGAAAATGAGTCCTGCTTCAAGCACAGCCATTGAGTTAGCCAGACTCCTAAACTGTTGGGAAGGAACTATCAGAAACTGGGCAGCATTGAAAGCTACTGAGTCCCTGAGCTCCTTTCCCTTCTCATAAAACTACCCCTGCAGCATTAGAACTGCACTGATCCCCTGGAAACCTTAAAGGCCTTTTAAAGCCTTCTTCATTTTCAGGAAGGCTGACCCAGAACCCCAGGTCAGATTTGGTTAGAAACATCCTCCGCACAGTCCACTGCAGCATTGCCACGGTCAACCCAAAGGCTCCTGTTCCACGTGCATCCCTGAAATGCTCAGGTCAAAGTTTAAAAACAACAGCAGTGCTTCTTTCTCTGTTGGTAATCCATTGAACTCTCACAGGGTGCTGGTGGGGCACAGCCAGGGGCTGGACAAACCCACCACAGGTAGGTGCATGTGGTTCCTACACAAGCTGCACCTGGGGAAGCTCCTGCACTGGTTACTCCTGGGTGCTAGCAGGGAAAGAAGGCTCTGGATTCCTCTTTGTCTGCTGATTGCTCTTATGTACTTAGTAGTGGTCTCAGCTGAAGAGTGAGACAAAATGACAGAGCCTCTGACCCAGCACTGCTGCTCTTGGGCTGTTTCCTTCACCCTTTGCACTGTGAAATTTCACATGATGCCTTTCACATCCTTTTATTCTTAAAGAGGTATATACTGCCGCTCTTCTGAATGATCAAAGAGGCTCATTAACTTGTTCTCACCTTCCTTGTTGCTGTCCTCTTACGAGCCCTACAGGGTGCTGAAATAGCTGTTCTTTCCAGGCATCATGCTTGCTGAGGCACCCCTCAACCTACGGTGGGCTGGGATGAGGGGTACCAGCAGAGGTTCTTCCCTGTGTTTCATCCCTGAGAGATCTTTACCTACCCAGAATTTCTCACATCCTGAGGAAGTGACTGCAGGCAGAGGAGCTGTGAATGCTGTCCGGGAGGGAGCATGCTGGTCCTTTGACCTCCTGTGCTACGGGAACAAGAGCTCTCCTGGCTCTCTGCCCTGCTCTAGCAAAGCTTAACCAAATGTCCCTGACTCCCTGAAAATTCCCAGCCAGCAGAAACAGGCAGCCACCCACTGGGAAGAAGGAAGGCACCACCAGGTCTCTTCTTGTCTTTGTTCAGGCAGGCAAAGTCCAAGGCTAGCTGTCACACGGAGCCATTCCAGGCTGTGGGTGTGTGGCAGCACATCCTGGAGACCTGCAGACACTAGCAGCAGAGATAAAAAAGCTGACGAGAACTTTGCCTGAGGGCATCCAGGGATGGTGCAGGGCTCAGGACATAATGCACAAGGTTGGGCTTGTTTTATGTGAACTCATAAATGGTACCGATGGGTACCTCCACTTCCTTGCAGTAGAGAAACAGCAGCCTGGACCACATCTGGGCTGACTATTGACTGAAAAATGCTGATGAGCCACTCCAACACATTTCAAGTATTTCACATTTTGTGGTTTGGTTTCTGTTTGTGGGTTTCATTCAGTTGGTTGGTTGGTTGGTTTGGTTTCTTTTATTTAAAAAGAGAGTGATTTCTGTGGGATTTCACAGAGGTGCTTGGGGTGAACATAACAGGACTCAAAGTAAGAGGCTCCTCTGACAGATGTCTACCCTTCCTCTAAATTTTTTGCAGCTGCTCTTACTGCATCCCAAACACCATTTCTGAAGGGACAAGAGGGTTGGTGGTCATGCTGTGGGAAGATGCCCCTTGTCACCAGCACACCCCAAGATGGAGGAGCAGCCCCACCAGAAGAGATTGCTCCCTGTCTATGTCAGAGAGCTTATCAGACAGACGTAGCTGCAGCTCTGAGCCCAGGGGCACCTGGGTTGTGGGAGAATGACACTGCTGAGCTCTGCTCCACAGTGACAGTAGGCTCATTCTTTAGTAGCCCAGCCATGGTCTCTGTGCGTCATTCACTGTCCTCCTCCTTCCCTGTGTACAGGAGTGGCAGATAACTCTTCCATTCATTGTATGCCTGGTCTGTTTAGATAAGACTGTGAGGGCTTTAGGGTCTAGTGCAGGTCTGAGTCTCTGGAGAGCACCTGTAAGAGTAACAGTTCCTTGATAGAGGCACACATGGCTGGCACATCCTGCACTTGAATGCTGATGCTCCTCTTGGTGTGTAGGAACTGAAGCCACAGTGCGAAGCACTGGCATGGGCCATGGGAAATGCTTCAGCATTCTCTTCACCTCCCTACTGTCCTAATATCACAGGAAGACACTGTTACAATCCTCAAGGCCAGGGGAGCGCTGCTCGGGTTATGTAAGGCTTGTCTTTGCTGGAGACGCCATCTCAAGGAGTCTGTAATGTGCTGGGATATGGGTCCCCAAGCCTTGCCCCACATACCTCCCTTCTCACACAAACACAAAGCAAGGAGAAGGCATCTGCCAAACTCCCATCAGTGCCAGCAGTGGCTGCAGGCAGGCAGTGGGAGCTGGGCACAGGTGACAGCCACATATGCCCATGGCTTATGGTGAAAGAGTTTGCACAGGACACAGTGAGCATGGGAGGAAGCCAAAATCTCTGTCCTGATAGATCTCTGCTACTCTTTTTCAAGGTTCCCATGCTGGTGGGAACTCCCATAAGCCAGTGTCAGTTCAGAGCTGAGATAACATCAGAGCCCCAGACACATTCCATACTGCCATTTGCTGGGTTTATCCCTTCTGGCACCCTCCTGGTGTACTTGGATGGTGTCACAAGGCTGTGCATGGCCCCCTGTACCTGTGTGAGGACTCTGAAAGCCACCAGGTTTGCATCCAGGGATGGGGTAATGCTAGCCTGCTTAGCCTGCCCCAGGTGCATGACAGTGAATACTTCCCAGCTAATCAAGGATGTTTTCTAGAGAGCTCGGAGCCATGCACAGCTAATGTCTCACACCAGTGTCATTTACCTCTGCAGTGAAATAAGCTGCTGATTACACAGCAGTAGATTAAAGGGCTTTCAATATCTTTATTGGGTACAAGATACAAAAACTTAGCCTGATAACTGTCTTCAAAGAAAAAAGAAGTGAAGGTAAATCTAAATGATAAAGGGAGGACTTGGCACCTTATCCCCCTTTTCACAGTCTGCTCAGGTTAACAGATTACACAGCCCTGTATACATTTCAGTAAATACTCACAGTGCTACAATGAAGGTTCATTTCCTTGCAGAGACACTTGCAAGCTCCACACCTTGGTCTTATCCTCTCTCTTTTTGTGCTGCCAATGGTAATTTGTCCTTTGCTGCTGATGGATTGTGTGGCTTGGAGAGGTACTTTGTCACTCCTGGCCCCAGCCAGGAGTAGAGAAGCAGTGGGGAGTTTTGTCTCCTTGCCGTTCTTGGCAAAGATGAGGAGTACAGGAGAGAGATGAAACATCAACAGCCTAGATCCCAGAGATACGAAGGGGCTGGGCTTCCCTAGGTGTGACAGGAGCAAGACCCCAAAGCTGGGTGGGCAACACCCCCTTCTTGCACCTCATGAGGTTTCAGCAGCTTCCCATCACCCTGACAACCAGTCTCCTTGTCTATTTGGGGCTTTTCTTACTTTCTGGATCTGAGCTGTGCTTTGAGGAAGGGTATCAGAATTATTATACCAGGGGAATCACAGTACCAGTCACCATAGACTGTGCTGGAACCTGTGCAAAGGGAATCTGAGCTTCCCTTCGCAACTGATGTTCCAGCGAAGATGGAAGTTCCTTATTGTTTTTTATCTTTGAAGTGACAGCCTTCCTGAAGAAATGAAAGCATGACCTGTCAGGCATCAGTATACTTCCTCTGGTCTCCAGATCCCAGTTCTAACACTTTTATAGATTTCTAACCCCACAGAGCAAGGAGCACTGTAGAGGTGAGGCAGGTCTGTAGATCACCTGTCAGGTCTTCACCAGGGATCCTCAGGCCTCAGCCTAGGAACTGCTGCTTTTAAAGGATTGTAATGCAAAAAGGAAAAGAGGTTATTTTCTGCAGAACTGGGCCCTGGAGCAGAGCCAAGCTGCTATGCTTATGTAATAGGAATAAGCAAACAGCAAAAATCCCACAGGAAAGGGAGGCCACTAACCCGCTGCAGGATCTGAGCCACCAACAGTGCTGACTTCTTCCTTTTTCCTCCAACTAAGGCTTTGGTTTCTGCTGGGTTGTCCTCCTGCTGGGCAGCAGCAGGCTGCCCTCCCAGCAATGGTGGCACACAAATTGTACTCTGCTTCCTTCCATCTGTCCTTCCAGTGGGCCCCTGAAGGCAGCAGTTCCCTTTTTCCAGGCTACAGGCAGGAGTCTGACCTTCTTGACTGTCCCAGTGCCCCTGAAGACAGAGCAGTGCCCACTGCAGGGCATCAGGGCTGCACAGCTGACAGCACTGAAGCAAATGTCCCCTTGTGCTGGAACACTCTGAGCATCATTTCCGGCAGGTTTTGACCCAGGTTAGCTAGCCTAATCCCAAAGGCAGGCAACATTCCCTACCAGAAAGCAGCCCTTGGCAGAGCTGATTTCTTAGTGCTAATGTAGCTGGAGCATCCTTGCTCCTCTCTGTGCGGGCCTGGGTGTTGGTTTCTGCATAATTCTTCTGCTGGGGCTCTCGGAGTCCCATGGTGGGTTATTGCCATTACTCTGCCACATGGGCCTGGAGAGGCTTGTCCCTCAGCTCTGCACACAGCAAAAGCATTTCTCCAGCTCCTTCAGCTACCTTGCCTGCTCATGCCTCTCACCCATTACCTGCTGGGGCATCTGAACAAGCACAAAGGGGATGCCCAGCCCCACAGTCCCTCGCAGCCTCTTTGAGTTTGCCACCAGTGCCCCACATCATGCCAAAACCCCGGGCAAGGCCACTGGAAGAGAGGTGCAGTGCCTTACCTAAAGTAGCTCAGCACAATTCTACCAGCATTTCTGAAGTGTTGCCAGCTTCATGCTTAGAGGATTTTCTCACCAGCCAGCACAAGCTGAGGGCTGTGGATGTCAGCTGAGGGTGTCACCCTGCTGCAGATGGGAGAGAACATGGCTCCCGGTTTGCTTCAGCGCCTGGTTTGCTGGTTATCTTGAGACCACTCCTGACAGGGCCCAGCCTCCAGGGATCTGAGACGGGGCTTAAAGTAAGACTGGGAGGTGGCTAGAGGGTGGCTGCTGCCCATGGCAGCGTGTCACCGATTAGAGATGCCATGCAGAGGCAGGGAGTGTTTGTTTGGGGGAAACCACCCCCAGAACCCTGAGCGTACAGAGAAGGGACAGAACCCCTCCCAAGGACCTGGACTGGAAAGCTGGAGTCAGGCACTCATCAAGGCAAAGATATGATAGTCCCAGACATGGGGACTTGTCCATTCCTTGGTGTCTGCAGATGAAGAGGTCAATCCCTCCTGGACTGGTAAATCTCGACGTCAGGAGTGAAGCAGTCACGTTTGTGCTTAAGCTCTGCTCTGCTGCTTGCAGAGGCAGTGAGTTTCACCAAGGGATGAGGAAGCCTCAAGCCACAGGGGTGCTGCACCAGAGCCCACACCACCCATGTTGTCACTGCTGTCCCTGGCATCAGCACATACCACTACAAGGGCTGGCAGGGAGCCCAGCTGGAAAGGGCCAGAAGGGCTTTCTACCTGCTTGGCTCATCACGATCCATCACTGGCTTGCTGCCCTGAGCCACAGGCTACAGACTAACTCGCAACAGATCCCTCAATTTCTATTCCCCAGTCCCATTCTTCCTTTCATTTTCCAGAGTTTTCTCTGTGACTATAAATAGCCTTGTGAGGGACTTGCCAGCTCTTGTGGAAGAAGAGGCAATAATCTCTTCTTGAAGGAAGTGGCCAGGACACATAAAGGATCCTTCTAACCCAAGTGTAAATGACACCAAAGAATGTGCCCAGGAGGAAACTGAGGCAGTGGGGGCAGAGGAAGCTGTGAAGAGCAGGGCTCCAGAGAGATTTGTGGAGGGACTACAGCTGCTGCCATTAGTTAATTAATGCTTGATGAGGAGCTGCCATTGTTGGGGATCCATGGTGCTACTGTTTGAGCACTGCTGAGCTACAGGCTTGCCACAAAACTAAGCCACAGGCTTGCCACAAAACCAGGCAGCATGCTGTGAACAGCCAAGAGTCCTGTTGGGGGTCTACAAGGAGTGTTTTAAGCGAGATGATTTACTAGTTCTCATTTGCCAGCCCAGCACTGGAGATGGCTGCCATCCCCTCCAGCCACCCAGAGGTCTGCATTCCAGAAACAAAGTCCTGGTTCTGAAAAATCTGTCCTTGTCCCCAGGTGAAGGTACCCACAGGGTGAACTGGAGGTCTGCAGGATGATCTGCATCTTTATCCTTGGCTGGTGTTAGGAGCTGCTGATCCTGCAGTGGCAGCGGTTTTACCCTTCTCCAGAACCTCTCCTCCACACAGGACAGACACAGCTGAGATGACACACTTTTCCTGACATTCCCTAATTGGCTCGATTTGTCCATATTAAACATTTACCATCCACAGTTAGCTCCTTCATTAGCTATGACACATCATGTTTAACCACACAGCAATATTGCATCAATGCCAGGGCCAGCAGCAAACACTAAGGAAACTTCTGCACAAGGAAAACACAAAGACCATGAAAAAATCTGGGTCTGAATTAAAGCTTAAACAAGCCTGGAAATATTTCTGAGCTGGTAGAAGACCTTAGACAAGTGTGCATGTCCCCATGCACAGCCTTCATACCTGCCTCCTTTATTTACACACAGCATAGTGACTTGCCTGTGAACCTGCACACTTGTAGACAAGAATGAACACTCATTTGGTTCACAAACCACAGTGTAATTAATTCCCAGAAAAGCTTCTGGGCTTCACTCTGTGGCTGTGGAAGTTCAAGGTGCTACCCAGGGTTAACCAGATGCTTCTCCTGCATGCCCAGGATGCTCAGTCCCACCAGCACAGAGCAAGGGATGGATCTTCCAGGACTAGGAGAAACCAGGCAGGTGGGAAAGGAAAACCATTTCAGAAATGACAGAAAAAGCAAGATGACGATCATGCCGGGATCCCTGCTACGTCCAGCCCCACGATGAAGAAGCCTCAGGCCTGTTGCCCTCAGGGCTCTTCCCTGAGCCTTTTCTCAGTCTCCTCTCACAGGGGTGGACACGATTTCTCCGAAGGCTGTTTTTGAAGGCAATGTTTGCCATCTAGTGGGAAAACAGAGTCTGTGTATCTTGCCTGCAGAAGGATGCGGCTCGTGGTTATCTTGGCAGTAGCTGGGAGCCACACGCCCCCTTGCCCTTAGCTGGGCAGTGGCTCCCAGCTGCGCGTCCCGGGGAGGAGGGAAATTGCCATCTGTGGTGCTGGTTCTGCTTCCTTCAGGCAGCTCGCCAGGCTCTTTGCCGCCAGGCGTAGAAGCCTGCCTGAGCGTGGATCTCTAGCCCAAGCCCATGGGGAAGACCCTGGCCGAGCTGCTGCCCAGTGTAAGTGGGGAGCTGAAACAAGTGCTCTGTAGTAGGGGGAAAAGCACCATGTTCTGGATAAATAGTGCCTTTCAGCAAACCCCTGGGGATTGATGCCTTCCAGACTGGCATCCTCCCAGGCATCTCTCTTCCAGGTTAGTATCCTCCTGGGGATCAGTGCCCTCCAGGCTAGCATCTCCAGCACACCACTGGCAATCAGCACCTTCCAAGTCAGCATCCTCTCTAGCGTCAGTGCCTTCCAGGTCAGCATATTTCTAGTGATCAGTACTTTCCAGGTTAGCTTTCCCATGGGAATCAGTGCCTTTAAGACCTGCAGATCATCCTGGGGATCAGTCATCATCCCAGAAGGGGATCTCAGACAGATCTGACACTTTTGGCACCTTACAACTCCAGATCTGTCAGCACAGAGGTGACTATGCTGGTGCCAGTGCTTAGAATTCATGTGGAGCTCAGCTGCTCCCATCTCTGGTGGATCTCCCAGCAGAGAACAAAGGCTGGGAGTTGCTTGAATGTGATGTGACCCTGCAAAGACCACATGAGACTCCCAGAGGCACATTTAACTTGGGTCAATCATATTTAGGATGCAGACAAAGGCGCAGCTGTACAGAGCTCTGCCTACCCAGTGCCTGCTCCATGGAATCCTGGAAACATGGAGAGCACTGGAGTGAAACAGTGGTTCAGAAGTTCCTGCATAAGGCTGGGCCATGCTGTCCATAACCTCTACTTGTTTATTCTGCCCTTGCAGACAAAGCAGCTGATGTGGCCATGAATGAAGGGAGGAAAAGGTGCAGTTGGTGGGAGGAGAGCAGGTAGAGAGTCTGCTCAGGGAAGATCCCAAAGCATGTCCTGCTCTGTTTTAATCCCTCCAGCTGGAGGAGAAGATGGAGCTCCCACCATGGGGACAGGAGGAGATCATCTCCTCTGAGCAAGTGAGGTAGCAGTCCTGAGCAGTCATGTTGCACAGCAGAAATGTGTGCATGGGGAGCACACAGCATGTGTTCCCTAGTGCACCACATTCCAGGGCAGGAACACAAAACCCTGGGAACTCTTGCTTAGGCAACAAGACTGTTTCCAGTGCTGAAAAAAAAAAAAAAAAAGAAAAAGCTAGCAGGAAAATCGTGGGCTGCTGCTACTGCTTGGAGCTGGGAGCAGACATTTCCCAAGAAATCATGAGCAGCGGTGCTTGGGCAGAGCTTCATTGCTGGCTGTTGCCTCCCAGCATCTCTGTGGTCAGTCACTTGGCATTTCCCATCTGTGAAACACAAAAAGCATCCTAGAGGCAGAGAAGGGGCCAGCCCCAGCAAGCAAAGAAAGAAGCAACCCATTTACGGAGGGAGAAGCTGACAATGCAGCAGCAAGAGATGTCTCAGGTCTCTCCCTTCTCCACATCTGGCCTGGCAGGTGATGTTTCCTTTTCTGTTTCAGGAAAGAAGAGCAAAGAATTTTCAGGCCTGTAGCAGCTAGAATGGGAGGCAGATGAAGGAGTATTGGGTCTCTAAGTGTTGAGTGCTTGCATCTCTAGCAAGGTCCCAGGCAGAGGTATCCACATGCAGGTGACATGAAAGCCATGCTCAGCAGTACATTTTTAAAGCATTTATGTTTGGATTGACTGTGTCTCTGGGCGTAGTCCCTGCTGTTCCTAATCTCTCAGTGTCTGGGCAGTGTGAGAGGGAAGTGGCTTCTGAGGGGGATGCAATCCCTCTGGAGATGGCCCACGTTCTCCCCAGTACTCTCAGGACCTGCACTGGTGACAGTTGTCTCCTCATGTCAGCTGTGATGCCACTTACATGAGGACTGGGTGCATAGGCAACACCCAAGGCTTGCTCCCAAACACCATCCTTGCTCTCTGCCCATGGCCTCTCATCCTTCTTCACAAGCCAGCCCCTGCTGAGTGAGCATCTTTGATGCTTAGGATGTAACTAAGTGTCCAAACTACCTATCCATACATTAATCTATACATTCATTTATCCCTTCCACCCTGTGATAACTGATCCACGCACCCATATATACATCTGCATGTCTCCTTCCCTCAACCCATGCATCCTTTCCTCCCTGCTGAACCACTGACTGTGTATGTACCTTCTGCTCTCTACATCATCTCATGACACATATAGATGTATGTTTCATGGCTATTCTGCTGAAGCTGCTTTTCCTTCTTTCCGTGGCTCAGGATTTGGCACAGAAGGAAGCAGAAGCAGCCATGAGAGGTAAGTTGAGACTGTTTTGTTTCACAGTCCTGTGCAACTTGCCTCCTCCCCTGCAAAATGCAGGCTGATCCTGGCAGTGAGGCAGGGAGAGGAGGAGGCTAGTCCTGAGGGCTAGCCCAGAAATTTGGCAGGGTTAGTGGCAGTCAAACAGCCCAGGCAGCTGTGCACAACTGCCCACAACCAGTGCCATGCTGCAAAAGCTTTTGCCAAAGCTATAGATTTCCCAAACAAGCTCCTGCCTGAGACATGATCTGGCCATCCTGTGCTGGATAGAGACAATGGATATGGATGTCTCTGTCTCAATGCTGGGGACCTTTCCTGGTGTGTAGCTTTAGCTGATGGAAATTTTTAAAACCAAATATATTGCAGGCCATGTTCTCCTGCACTTTTTTCCTGCTGGGCTTGGGCTGGTCCCTATTCCATGCCAGGAAGCTGGAACTCATCCCTGCCTCATGTGGATGCAGTCCGTGGACTGCTTTGACCTGGCACATTCTCACCATCTCCAGGCCTGGCTCCTACCAGTTCCCCTGGCGATCTTGGCACAGCATCCACCCTGGGGAGGGTGCAATATGGCAGCAGAGGCAAGTTTGGATGTGCCTCTGCCTACTTGGGGCAGTGTGCGTCCAGGCAGGGCTCCAGCCTGCAGCAGGAAGCCTCCTGCTCACTCAGTGGCTGTGTGAGACACCAGAGAGCCCAAGCCTGGAGGAAGTGCCCTGGCCTCACAGTGGGACAGGGAGGTGCCAGCACTGGGACTGGTCTCATGGTCCCTTCCTGTTTTTCTTCTCCACAGCTTGAAGACAAAGTTGATTTTGGCATCTGGATCCCTCTCCTTTATTCCAGATTGCTGCTCACCCCAGCCTTCCCCTTCCATCTTCTCAGTCCACTGGAAAGCCCTGTTTACCCACGTCCAGCACCAGTGCATCTTCCCCTTTGGCAATGGGGAGAGCAGCACCCAGCACCAGGCATCTTTATTCCTCAAAGCACAGAATTTGCTGTTTCCTTTGGGTCCCAAGGTCCGTGTGTCAAATTTACAGGCTGCTGGGGCAGGCAGCTGATCCATGGGGCATCCCAGCAGGAAGCCGCAGTGCAGGCAGGCAGGGCTTTGTGGTGGCATGCAGACCCCCTGCCTGCTACCAAATGGATGGCAGGTCATGACTTCTTACATCAGAGAGGAAAGGGGTTACCCTCCAGGGCCATGGGCAGCAGGATACAGTAATGATGAGCAGATGTGCCTCTCCTGCCCTCAAACTGCCCTGGTCACTAGAACTGGGTGTCCCTACTGCCTGGCCAGGCCAGCCCCAGCTAAGGAAGGTGACACAGGGCTTGGTGCATGGGGACAACAGATCCATGGGTTCCCCAGCCAACAGCAACAAATTTCTATGTAGAGCATGCCTGCACTTTCTGGAGTTTGAATGCAGGCAGAATACAGGGGCCAGAGCTGCCGTCTCCCATTTTCTTCTGGCTGTTGTGCTGCTGTATCTTACACAGGCATCAGTCTCTAAACCAGCACCAGATGCTGGGAAATGACTGAGTTGTTTGCAAATACTGGAGCCACAGCTATGGGATGTAAATCGCCTGTGTTCCACAGCATCTCTGGAAAACCATTGCCTTGATCCCTTCCATATTGACAGAGGAAAGGGATCTGGTGGTGATAAGAGGTTTCCAATGGTAAAGGCTGCCCATGCCATGCTGGGGACTGAGAAGAGACAAGGGTGACCATGGCAAGGCAGGGGTGACTGTGGCACATCAGAATGTGTGTTGGCTGGGTTGGATGCTGGGGACCAGAGCCCAGCAGGTGACGGCAGTGTGATATAGCTGGAGCTGTCAAGCTATGGGATACACCTGGGAGAGGTGATGAGCCTGCTGAGCCTGGAAGTCCAGGCAAGATCTGGCTCCTTACACCGCCCCAGCTTGGTTACCTGCCCTGTGGAGAGCTCTGTTCTGGTCCAGGGATAGTGCCATGCCAGCAGCACACTGCAGATAGTGGGCTGACCCCCGTCTCTCTCATTCAGCATGTTTGTGCTCATGAGGGACACTGAGGGGCTGCAGAACCAAGCTTGGAGAGCCCCCATGACCCCACAACTACGGCACCCAGTGAGAGCAGCAAGGGAGCCTGTGGGCACACAATGCATTGCAAAAGGTACAGCCTGCCCCAGTTCCATCCAACTCAGTCCACACAAGGACCCTTTGTGGGTGCCCCGGTCCAGGCTCCCTCTGCATCGCAGGCTCACGGGCAGCCCCAGGACCCAGGTAGGTCCCCACCCTGCACTGGCTCTGCTCCCCATGCTCCACGTGTTGCCACAGTCTGAATTTCCACCCAGCTCCATCTGGATCTCGTTGGGCTGCTGGCACTGAGCACCAGGGTTGGGAGGTGCCAACACACGGAAGCCATTAGAGGGGCTGGATAGAGGTGTGGCAAGGGGGCCACATGCAGAGCAAGGGGGGCTGTGCAGAGGGTCCTCTCTCAGCTGTCACACTGGTGAGGGCAGGGCAGATGTCCCACACAGCTGCCTGTCTGCATCCTCTTCTGGCACTTAGCCTCAGCATAGGTCTCTCTCAGCCCCTCCAGGCACCTGGGGAAAGGGCTGAACAGTTTGGGAGGCAGCCCTGCTGCCTATGCACCTCCTGCAAGGACCATTCCCAAGCTGGCACTCACCCCTTGACCCAACATCATCTGCAAGGGGGTTTTGCCTGGACAGTGCCAATGATAGCATTGGCATATCCCCTTTATTGGCATCGCTGCTCCATCCAGCCACAGCATGGGGAATTGGGGCAGAGGGAAGGGGCAGAGGGTGTTCTCTTCCACCTGCTGGCGGCTGGTGGGGGGTGACAGGCAGGGATCAGCACCCCTTGGTCTGGCACTGATGTCTGGCACCCCCCGGAGCCTACACCCATGGTCCCCCTCAACACTAGGCAGTGAAGTGGGGCTGGCTCAGTATCTTATCCCCATTTGTTTAGCAGCGCTCGGAGGTGGAGCTGGCCTGTCACCCTGAGCCTGAAGTGACTCCAGCTGGCTCCTGGCGGGCTCAGGCAGTCCAACGCTCCTGAGAGCAGAGCCTCTCTCCTTAGGATCCATCCTGCAACCCCAGGGTGTTGGGGGCTCCGGCAATGTCCACAGCTGTGGGGTGACCCAGGAGGCGTGGGGTCCTTGGGGGCCAGCAGTGGCATCAAGTCCCACGCATGGGCAAGCGGGTGCAGGGAGCAGGGATCGGCCAGGGCTCACTACAGGATCTGAGCTTCTGCCGAGAGAGAGGACACGGGGTCAAGCGGGACACTGGAGACACTGACCAGCCCCATGCTCCACACTCCCTGCCCCACATTTCCCCCCCTTCCCCACCCTGCACTCCGACTCACTTGGTAGTGCCTTCAAGTGGGTGGCAGCAACCAGAAAGTTTGGCTTGGTCTTGTCCTTGCCATGTTTCCTCACCCGGAGCCTGGGGATGAGAGCAATGGCAGCTGAAGACCCCAAGCAGACTCCCTGAGCCTCAGGATTGCCCACATTCCCAGTGATCCTGCTGCGCTTCCATCCAGCTGTGCCCAACTGTGCCCAGCTCAGCTCAACCTCTCCAGTGGGTCAGCTCCAGGGCTACAGCAGGGATCAGCAGATAGAATAGGATTGGGATGGGAACAGGGACTGACAGCAGAGCCATAGCATGGCAGGGAGACCCCATGGTGGCAGGATAAGAGGGGACCTGGGAACAAGATTCCCAGAGAGCAAAGGCACATGGAGGGATGTCTGTGCTGACTCTGGAGTGTGAGACTCCCCAGCAGGAGCCTTTGGGAGGATATTAGAAGGAGCAGCATCTTGAGGGGATTCAGAAAAAGGTCCCTTGGATCTGGGATTGTTAGAAAGAGCCCAGGCAGGCTGGAAAGAGGCACTGGTGTGACACAGAGGCAAAGGGAGCATTAACCACCCTACGGGTGCGTTGGCAGGGACCCCAGAGTATGGCTGGGAGATCACAGGGTACTCCATGCTGAGGGTTCGGGATGGGATGGGGGACAGCAATCATACAGCTCCTCTTCAAAACCCACCAGATGAGGATGGTGATGACAAGAACAGCAGCCAGGATGAAGAAGGCAAAGACCCCAAGGGACACCAGGACGGCCATCTTCTCCAAGGGGTCACTGTGATCTGGGACAGAGAGACAGTCACAGCTGAGGGATGCCACAGTCCCCAGCACCTGGGGAACCCTATGACAAGCTCCTGGACACACCAGCAGCCCAGCCACACACAGGCTTGGGGCAAAAGACCCTTCCCATTAGTTTCAGCCATACATGGCACTCCTGCCCACCACCCCTAGCTGTACTCACTGATGGGCTCAGGTTTGGGAGCCTTGGAGGGCTCCTCAGCCAGGCTCTCCAGTCTGGCAACTGTAGTGGTTTCTTCACTTGCTGTGGAGGCCAGGTCTGAAAGGACAGAAGGGATGGAAACACTCACCAAAAGCATAGGCAGCACCCCAGAGACCCAGAGAGAGGAGCATGGAAGGGTATCTTTGTGCCCCAGCAGTCCCAGGAGACCAAGGGTGCCACTGAGGTGCTAATGGTGCTTTGGACGGTCCATTCTGTCCCAAGCCTGTGAGGGGCAACCCTTAAATGGCATCAGCATAGCTACAGGCTGACATGGGCTGGGAGATGTTTTGTTCTCCTGCAGCTCTGCCTCCCAAACTTAAGTGGCCCTGGAATTGAGACTCACTCTGGTTGATATTTGGGAGAATGAGTGCCATGAGGAAGAGACTGAAGGCAGTTCAGGTTCTGGAGGGACTTTGGGGAGGAATGGCACAATGTGGTAGGCTGCTGGGGGCTGCAGCCTGTCCCACTCTCACCTCTGACTGGTGTTGCCCGGGCCTCAGCACTCCACTCACTCCAATTCCCCGCATCCAGGAAATCCTTGGCACTGACTTGGACGACGTGCTCCAGCCCGGCGAAGGCATCCGTGATAATCTCAGACAGATTCACCGTCTCTACCTGTGCCAGGCAGAGGGGAGCTGTGGGGCAGGCAGGGGCACCCCTCACTGGGGATGCAGGACCTATGCACACCCCACTCCTGTGCTGGCCCTGCCTTTCCTGGCACACTTACCACAGACCAGGAACGGTGGATGACAGGTCGGTACTGGAGCCGAAACCTTAGCTGGAAGTGGGGCTCCTTTGGCCAGGAGGAAGGGTACTTCCACCTCACATGGAGTCGCCGCGGGGCCAGGGGGATGGGCTCCACCACCAAGCCTTCTGGAGGGTCTGGCTTAACTGTGTGGGAAAGGACAGGAAGCCCTTGTCCCCCCGCACTGCCAATCACAGGGGTGTAGGGCTCCCCACTGTCACCCAGAGGTAACTGCCCAGGGATGGACAAACAACGGGACAGACAGATGGATGGGGACTCACTGATGGCCTGCATGGTGACATCAAGAAGGCGGTAGCTGAAGCCCAGGGGGTTCACCTCAGTGATGTTCAGGCGGTAGGAGCTCCAGAACTCTGACCTGTGGACAGTGCAGGTGCCGGGGCGGGATGGATCCTGCAGGCACAGCCCCACGTACCCATTCCTGTTCCTGCAGACAGGGAGGCAGGGTGGTGACACATTCTACCCACACACCATGCACAGTTTCCAAATGCTGCCATGGAGGTGCCATGGGAGAACTCTGTGCCAAGACCCTGGTGGAGGAGGCAGCCCCTCTGGCTCAGCTGCACTCACCCTTCCAGAGTCTGGCATTTCCCTCTGAGCATGACAGAAGGGACCCTCGTCCCAGCTTCACGCTCTGCCTGGGAAAGTCCCTTCCTGAGGCAAACCCTTTTCCCTGAGGCAAACCCTTCTCCCAGACTCCCAGAGTAGCTGGGAAGTAGTTGGCTCCATGATAGGGACCCCCAGCTCTTGCTTTGGGGTCCCTGCTGAAGACAGCAGCAGAGCCTTTGGGATGGGGGCCAGTCCCTAGGGAGCAGGAGCAGGGTGGGAGTCAGTCCTACCTCCGCTTTTCTTCGCCTGTCAGGGATTTCTTCCTGCCATGGAGACAGATGGAAAAAGCAGATGATTAGGATGAGGGGGCAGCACAAAGTGAACCCCACCATGACCAAGAGGAGGGACAGGAGTCCATGCTGCAAAGCAGCCCCACACTCCCACGCTGACATACACATGGGACAGCATGGGGGACAGAGCTAAAACCAGGTCCAGCTCTTCTGGACCACCTGGCAGCAGGAGCTGGGCATCCCAGGGAAAAAAAAATGGGACACTCTTCCCTGCCTGGGATTTCATCACTCAGCAGCAAAGACACAGAGACACTGATAAAAACAGCTCCCCAGAGCCTGGCTTCACTCTCCCCCTAAAGCCCCCCAAATCCCATGCTTTCACTCCTCCTCCCTGTGGAGCCCCTGATGCTCCATTCAGCCTGCTCCCCAACAAGCCCCTGGCTCCTGCAGCTTTCAGCAGGGCTGTGCTTTATGAGCTCCATTGGACTTCAAAGCTGCCTGCTAATTTGGCTTGCAGGGATAATTAGAAGCAGCAATGCTGTCAGGGCTCCTTTCATCCCAAAGCAGGCTGAGCAGAGCATGGAGGCTTGCTGATGACCTGCTTCTTTTTTATTGCCCCTGTGCTGCTGGCAGAGCTGTCAGCAGGAAAGGGGCCTGCCTGTGCCAGCACCCCAGTGCTGCTGAGACCCCCACTGAGAGCAAACAAATGCTTGGTGCTCTGCTCACCCCAAGACAGGACCTGCTCTGGGGTGCAGCGTGGTCCTTGGGGCAGGAGGTGAATGCAGGGCACGTGTGGGATGGCCAGATGGATTTCGTGGTTATCCTTGGCTGTAACCCAGAGCTCACATCATAACAAGCCCAATCCATGCTCTGTGGGGATACCTCACCTGTATGTGGTGATGTATCTGGTGGGGAGGAAGGTCTCCACACTGGAGGTCCAGGAGCAAGAGAAATTCTCATAGTCAGATGCTCTGCAGGACACAAAGGGGACTCCAGGCAGGTCTGGGGTCCAGGGGAAACAACAGTCAGCGACGCGTCCCCCATCCTGCAGCCTGTCCAGCACACAGGGGTGCCTGTGTCAACACCAAGCCCCCTTCTGGCAAGCCTCTGGCGGGGCACAGGCACCACACTCCCCCTCGAACAGCCCAGCTCACAGACACGCTACTCACGCCCCAGGCGCAGGGACACAGTGTGCAGGAGGGTGCCGTCCTCGCCATGGCAGCTGTATGTCCCCATGAGGGCCAAGCTAGCGCTGGGCAGCAGCAGGGATCCCTGCTGGATGGCTGAGCCCTCTGGCAGTGCCGTGGCACCTGCTCGTCTCCATTGCACTGGTGAGCTTAGGAGGAGAGACCAGGCAGGCTGTGTTAGAGGACTGGGATGCCCAGGCCCCCTCCATAAATCATCCCATTGGATAGATCTCTCGATGTGCACGGAAAAGACTTACCTGGCACGGACACCAGGGCATGATAAGGTCACATCTGTCCCCAGCTCTCCATACTGTACACCTGGAGGGACACACATCCCCAGATGGGTGTGTTAGCACTCCATGCCACCCCATGCCAGGGATAGGGGTGCAGGTGGAGAGCCCCTGGGGTTGTACCCCACAGTGGGCACTGGCTACAGGGTCTTGCTTCGTGCAGGTACCACCACAGGGGACTAGTAAGGATTTGTCCCAGTTGGGGCTGGACAATGAGAAGAAACATAGGCTGACCATCACTGTAGGATGTAGGGCTGTGTTTCAAGTAGCCCTGGTAGATCTGTTCCTGTCTGGGGGAAATGGGCTGCCCTCAGAGTCCTCATGCCTGGGACATGGTGGGGGGGGCTGTACTGGGGGCACTTGGTGGGCGTCTCACCTTCTTCTCCCCAGTCTTCAGGGATTGCAAAGGAGGCTGATGCCAGGGCTGCTGCAAGGAACACCATCACCCTGCCCAGGCCTGGGATGGAACTGTGCATCTGGAGGAGGCAGAGAAGGGGAGGAGAGAGTGTTATTCCCTGCAGTGGGGCAGCTGATACGGTCTACAGCCCACAGCATTCCTGCAGGGCCATGGATCCTGCATCTCCTTCTCATCTCATTGCATCCTGCTGGGGACAGAACAAGGACTGAATCAGATGGGACTTCTGGCAGTGTCTCTGCCACAGACACAGCAGTTTCCCGGCTGATGAGCAGTCCCCATGCCTGGAGCAGAGATGCAGGGGGCAAACATTGACCAGGAGCTTGGAGCTGTGTGCGATTAAGGGTTCTTTGCCATTGCATCCTGTGCTGGGATCTTTGGCTGGCTTCCAGCCCCAGGGTGGTCCAGAGACCTGTGTATGTGCAGCTGGGTTGGGAAGGGACCAAGGAGAAATTCTAGCCTGTATTTACATGGCAGGTGACAGCAATCAGATCTAAACAGACTCACACAGTCAGGGAGAGCAGGGTGGTGATAGCTCAGGTTGTACCAAGTCTCACATCATGGCCCATGCCTGCACCCACTGTGAGGCTGGTCCTGGTAAGTCTCCATTTATGGGAGAACGGTGCTGAAATCCCTTCCTCCCACTCAGTGATCACCAGTGAGAGGGGCAGGGATATGCAGCCAGCTCTTCATGGGTCAAGCCCTGCCACAGACTGGAGTCTCCCTGCCAGCATCACCTTTTCGATCGCAACCTACACCACTGTGGGCACATCAGCCAGTGTCACCGTGGCCAACACAGCCAGCGTTGCCCTGTCCTGGCCTACTACCATCACCCTGTCCATCGCAGCCAGCAGTGCTCTACAATACCCACCCCAGCCTGCACCCTTTCTGTGCCAGCCAGCATGACCCTAAAGCATCCGGACCCACCTGCAGAGTCCTGCATCAGCAGGACATATCAGGCAGTGTCACCCTGTCCATCACCCTGCCTGTGCCAGCAAGCATCTCTCCATGGCATCCATCCTGGCCAGCATCACATTCTCTCTACCACGAGTGCCACATGGTCTCTGTCAGTCAGAAATGAATAATTTCTCCCTAGAAGACCCCTCTCACAACTGGACAGGCCTGTTTATTTACACCCACACTGTTGGGCTCTGCTCCCAGCTGCAGGCAAGGACTGAGGGCACATAAGCCAGTGAGGTCTCTGCCAGCCCCAAGAGCAGGCATAAATATGTAGGCATAAATCTGTGTCCCCCTGGGTTCAACACTGAGAGACTGGAGCGAGGGAGGGATGCTCCAGCCCAGCAAAGGCACCCCAGAGCAGCAGCCAGTTCTCCTCTTGTGGCCGACTGCCCATGGCCACAGACCAAACCGCCTGGCGAAGGAAACAAGAGCTACAAGGCAATCTGCTGCAGGGGGGAAGGCATGCGGCACCCCACATCAACCCTGTTCTGAGCATGCCAGGCAGCCTCAAACACAAGCCCCAAATGTAAATAATTTCATGAGACTGTCATAAGCTTTTCCTACCAAACCACCCTAGAAATGTTCCCAAGAAATATCAGTCAAAAGGTCTCTGCCAAAACTACGCTGGTAAGTAACTAGGAACATTTGGCCTGAAAGTAAGATATTTTGGTGATGGAATAAAAAAAAAGAAGAAGAAGACAAAAAGGAGTGTATTTTGTCTTAAAAGCAGCAACCAAAAATAACTCCAAAAGACACATGGGCTAGAGTGGAGGAATAGTTCTGGGGGGAGGGGGAAGGGGAGTGGGTGTATGTGTGTGTATCAGGAAGAAGGGAGAGTGTGTTAATATACAGAAAGAAAAATAGCTTTAAAATAAAATAATTTCTTTTGACCACCCTGGTTTTTCATTCAAACACTGCAGAGAGTATCCAGCCCACCTCCATAATGACCCTAGTGGTTAAGTCTAGTTAGGGACCTAGACCCTAACCCTAGTGGCCCCTTACTCTAACCCTAACCCTAAACCTAACCCTAACACTACTCATCCTGACAGTCCACATCTTCCACCCTTCACCACCCTTTGTCCCAGGGTCCTCCCAGAGCTCCCCGTCCTCGCCCCAGCACCCCATGAGCTCCCCTGCCTCAGAGGAGCACCCTGCCAATGCAGTGTGAGAAGGCAGCACCCAGCCCCTCCAGACGCACACTGACTCAGTCAATGACCCACATGAGCACTGCCAAAAACAATCCCTGGGGACACAGCATCACTGCAGAGAGAAGCAGCAGGGCAAGCCCTTCCTTGCCTGCCCAAAGGCCACAAACAAAAGGGAAAAGAGCCACAGAGCTGGAGAAGACCCAGAGCCCTTGCCTGCCCCAGGTGCAGAAGCAGGTCAGGGTGCCAGGTGCTACCTGACAGCCTGCCCAGAAAGGATCCCTTATGTTCTGCCACCAAACTCCCTGGCCAAGGGAAAAACAGGCGTGCAAATGAACACAAGCGTGGGAGCAGCCAGGCCTACCTTCCTTGGTGGCTCCACACCCCCACAGATGTGCACACAGGCAGAGAAAACATCCCTTGATGCTTGCACCAGCAGTGACACATTCTAGGGACAGAGAGTCCTGGCACAGTGGTCCTGGAGCTGAGCCGGGACAGAGGGAACAATCAGAGCTTTTCTTCCTCCCTTCATGCTAATCCTGGCCAGAGAGACGCCTGCCGCCAGCCCGGGGCTGGGTGACATCCCGTTGCCACAGCCAGGGCAGAGGGACCCAGCTCAGCCTGGGGGCATGGTTTGGTCCTGGTAGAAGGGCAGCAGTGCTGGACCCTGCTCCCTCCGCGCCGGATGCTGCTGTCAGTGGCATGGCCAGCGTGACCAGGTAGCCTCTGGCCCCCGTGGATGTGAGCCAGAAACGCAAGGTGTCATCTTCACCCCTCCCTGATCCTGCTGTTCTGCTGGGCACCATTTGAGCTCATGCAATTTGGGCAGTGGTAGGGAGAAATCCTGACATAAGCCCCTTCCTGCATGCAAACTGAAGTCCTGTAAGGCAAAACTTCCCTCAAAACCATGGCCATGTGCACCAGCACCAACGTCCATGTCGGGTGTGACAGTTCCCTCAGCACAGCTGCTCTGTGCCATGCCCTGCCGTGGCCTGGCAAAGCCCAGCACAGATTCCTGGGGAAAGCCAACTTTCCATTGTACTCGGGGCTTTGAAAGACATTGGGTTTTGTTTTCTTGGTGTTTTGTTGTTGTTATTATTTTACTTCATTTGAAGTTGCTCTTCAAAGCAAATGGGCTGCACACAGAGCTGGGTGGTGGGGACGGGGACAGAAGCAGATGATACCGTGCCTCAAGGCTGCAGATGGCAGCGTGGAGACATGGGATGCTCCCCTCCGAGCACAGAAAGTTGGGGTGCCTCTTAACCTCTTCCTAGGCTGGTTGAGGGCAGCATTGCTGCAACAGAGATATGGCAAATAACCCAAGAGCACTTGGCAGCTCTGCCTACCCTGTGCTAGGCCCTGATGGAGTCACCGACCTGCAAAAAGCAATGGGCCGAGGCCCAAAGCTGGCTCTAATGCCCCAGAGATGGCACCACTCTAAGCATCCCCTGAGCTGGGGAGCATCCCTGACCCTGTGCTACAAATCCTCCTCTCTGCCAGTGACTGCTGTAGGAAAAATGTCCTATGCTGAAATGTGGAATGCTGCAGGAATTCCCCACTCCGTTGTTTCCCCGTGAGGAAATGTGCCTCGGGAGCACTGCCTTGCTAACCCCTCTCCACCTGACAGGCCTGCAGAAGCATGGTCTGAGTATGTCCCTGTGGCCACAGATCTGCCCAGGCCCTGGAACCACCCCATCCCTGCAGCACTCTTGACTTTCATCGTCACTGCATGAATGTGTGCCTGTGAGAGGAGCATCAACTCCACTGCTGGATGATCCCCTGCAGCAGCCACCCCTGTCCCCTAAATGCTGCTGGAACCCTCCCTGGGTGCCCAGAGAAAGCTCAGCATGTCCCCCATCACCATCAGGGCCACCAGGGCCATGCACAATCTCCAGGACTACCAGCAGCACCTGAGGCAGTACCTTGTCCACCTTGGGGTGATGCTCTGAGCACTGTCTCCAGGTCCCCCCAGTGCCTTGGGGACCTCCAAAGGGGCTGTTTTCCTCTGCACCACTTCTGTGGGGTGCATGGGCCCCCATGCATGCTGGGGGGTACCATGCCATGCTGGGCTGCGCCAGAACACACACATGCATAGGTGCAGCCAGTGAAATCCCATCACACTGGAATTACCCCAGTTCAACCAGTAAAACCAGTTGGAGTCTTCTTTCCCTGTGAGGCCAGTGCAGTCCCATAAGACCCATGCACAGTCTGAACACAGGACTAAACCCAGCACAGTCCTGATGCAGGGTTTAACTCAGGGTAACCCAAATATTGGATTATACCCCACAGCCCAGAAGGAGACCTAAATTCCAACCAGGCCAGGAGAATGAAATCCAGTGCCGTCTAAATGTGTGGTTAAACTCATCCCAGCCCAGGAGTGGGGCTAAACCCAGCTCAGCCAAAATGTGAGGCTGGACTTAGCACAGGTCAAACATGTGGTTATGCGATGATAATGTGGGGTTGAACTCAGTACAGCTCAAGAGTGGGGTTAACACTCAGCTCAGTTCAAACACAGGATTAACCTCAGCCCAGCCCAGTCATGGGGTTACACAGTTCAAATGTGGGGCTAAACCAAATGCAACCCTGGCATGGGGTTAACCCCAGCTCAGCCCAAATGCAGGGATAACTCCAGCATTGTCCAGGGAATCAGTTATCTCCACAGCGAGATACAATGCACATCTCCATCCAAATTAGACCAACCCCCTCTGACATCCACTGGCGATACCCAGCTAACCACAGCCCCACCAGTGTCCAAAGCAAAGCCCAAACCCCACCATAACCCAAGGGTCAGCTCTCTCCTCTGCGGAGGCAGCAGCTGCCAGCAGTTCCTGGTGCTTGGGGCTGGGGGCCCCTACACATGCCAGCAGCACCATGGAGGTCAGGCTCTGCCTTTACCCCAGCCGGGAAACTCTCACCCCAACGCCCTGATTTCCGCTCTCCTCTGCTCCATCCTGCAGGAAGAAATCTCTGGCTCCCGGTTGTAACTGGAGGCATCGGCAAGGGCCAAAACAGCGAGGGCTCTGTTAGCAGCCAGCAGCCCTGACACTGTGCCAGCTGGCAGCGTTCGCATTCCAGGGGGGGAGAGAAGGGGTGCCCCCCTCTCCATCCCCATCCCCACACTCTTCTCTCCGAAGCCACGTGCCAAAGACATTCCTAAAAATAATCTCCCGGCTGTAAAGAAACCTACCAGTGCTGTAGCTGTAGTGCTGAAGGGTTTCTTTACAGCTCGGAGATTATTTTTAGGGTGGAGGCATGGAAGTTGGTGGGAGGGGGTGCTGCATCCCCACTGTCCTTGGCACATGGCTACAGGACAGGGATGGGCACAGTGCTGGATCTGGGGACACGGGTGGGACCTGCCAGCAGAGAGCTGGGCCACCCTGTGATTACAGCAGGGTGGGAAAGGCTTTTCCTGTCCCAGGAACATTTTGGGATTTGGGACATTTTTCTGCTTCTGGGCTCAACCCAGGCTGGCAGAGAATTAAATGAACATGCAGCTCCCAGTAAGGTGTGTGGAAGGGTACCAGCCTGTGGCCTGCCCCACCAGGACCATCTGCATCTTCCAGAACAAAGCTCCCCCATAAGCTGGCCCTGGAGCTGATACAAGAGCGCATGCATCCATAAATGTAGGGGACAGACATACACGTACATACCTGTGAATGTCCCAGGCACACCCGGCTCCCTCTGACGCTCCTGATGAACTCCAGCCTGGGGCTGGGAACTCGGATCAGGAGCCGGGCCCCACAGCATCCCTGTACGCGATGCTCCCCCTTCCCTCCCCCTGCTCCAAAGCTGGCCAGAGCCCAAGAGCCATCAGGCTCAGCTCCATCCCTGAGGCACAGTATGGGTCAGCCAAAACACAGCAGGGCCAAAATAAACAGCTCACCTTACACAAATGCTCTCCCAGCTAGCAATTTGCTGTCACTCCTTTTGCAAAACAAAATCCCTTTTGGGCAAGAGAGGGATTTCAGGAGTCATTAAGGACCACCTGGGCAGCCAAATAAAGCCATCACCAAGGGGTGGCCCAAATAAAGCCACCAGCAAAGGGTGTCCTGTTAACCTTTTGTACACCACCAGCAATGTCCCTGCGGGAGATGGGCGAGGGGATAGAAATTTCAGGCCCCCAGCAATGTGTGATGTGGGGATAATGGTGCCAGTCTCCTTCACCTGATGGGATAACCATGACCTGTCTTCTGCAAGCTTGGAGTCAACCCTACCTGCTTTCACAGAATTATTGAATTAAGGTTGGAACAGATTTGCTATGTGGAGGTGGCTCAAGGGAGGCAGTTGGTTGTGAGGCACATGGCAGGAACAGAGGCTGGGAAAACACTTCACTGCGGGCAGCATCTGTGCCCCACACCACACTTCTTGCCAAGCCAATCAGATGGCAGTCCCCTAGCCAAAAGGAGATGGAAAAGTGGCAAAAAGTGGAAAGAAGGGGAAAACATGGGGGCTGTAGTACAAGGCTAGGGGATAGAGGCTGAGCCCTGCCCAAGCTGAGAAGGTTGGAAAAACACCGTCCAGCTCATTTTTTGCTAGGGGAAAAAAAACCCAGCCAAGTTCTGAAAGATTAAGTGCGATTGTATCCAAGAGGGGGAAAGCTGGGCCATGCAGTGAGTGTGCTGACACATCTCCTTCCCCAGTGCTCGAGAGAAGTCCCAGCCTCACTCGGGCCAGCTCTGTTTACAGGCTCCTATTGTCTCTCTTTTTTCATTTGGATTGCCCCCCTCCAATGTTATAGTTCAGAGTAAACAAAGCAAGCAGCCTCTCACTCCAAACATTTCAGCCATCCCAAACTTTCTCTGGAGGGGGGCTGCCCATGGAATTTTCCTCATCCAAAAGAATTTCGAAATGTTCCCATTGCAGTCTGCTCTGACTGGAGGCCAAGACAGTTCCAAAATTCTTCACTAAATGCTTGAGCTGCCCTGTGCACTGCCACAGCCCCAGCTGTGCCCCAAAGCTCCCCTCATGCACAGGGAGATCCTCTGACCTGACCAGAGGGGAACAGAGGCACATTTCAGCCTTCCCCACAGCTCATCCCATTCACCTGAAGTGAGACAGCAGGCCCAGGTGAGGCTGGATCCTACCTTTCTATTTTAAGCTGGTACTTCAGTTCTTACTGCTCCAAGTCAGCAGTGCTGGTGCAAAGCACTTGGGTGCACTGGGGGTTATGTGTGGCAATGCTGCACCCCAAGAAAACACAGTACTTCCCTCTGCAGGCAGCATCTCCCCAGCACCAGGAAGGGGGGAGAGGGTGCAGCGGGTGCCAGAGCTCCTCCTGGGTGCAGTCAGTGGCACCTCGAGCACCAGGAGCGTTGTTTGCAGCGGTGATGCCTCTTTGGTGCTGCTGGGTCTCTGCACGGGCAGGCAGACAAGAAGGGACAGTTTGCTGCATACATACCCGAGGATGGAGTGGGGGCACTGTGCCCTGCACACTCCTGGCAGACAGTGTGTGGAAGAGAGGACAAAAGGTACTCCAGGATGAGCAAAGTGGTGGGTGCCACCTAAGTGTGCTGCTGCTCCTTGGAGCACATCATGCTGTCAGGGTATGCACCCTGGTCCCAGAAGAGGTGGGACCCCAGCGAGGTCAAGCACAGACCCCCAACAGCTCTCTTGGCTTTGGCTAAGTACAGGTATGAGGTGAAACCCATGAGACGCTGGCATAAGGGTGCCAGCACTGCTCCACCCACTGGTATTGGGGGCACTGGAGGTAGATCCTGAAACAACTGGAAGGGGAAGAGCCCAGCTAAAATGCCCCACAAAAAGCCAGCAGTTGCAGGAAGAAGTACCTAAACCTTAGTCCAGCATTGATTTGGATGTCAGTGCAAGCCACTGGAGTGGCCTGGCATGCTGATGTCCCTTGTCTGCTGTCCAGAACAGCCCCTGAATGGGTTTCACTGGGTAGGTGGTCCTGCAGCCTGAAACACAACCCAACATACTGGGGAACCCCCACATCCTCCCTCCCTGGGCCCACGCAGCTTTTGGGGACTGCAACCCCTTGATGAACATGCTGTCACCCCAGGAAGGCAAAGCATTGCTGGTACCTGCTGCATCTCCCACCCACAGCATCCCACCCTGTGCCACCACGGCAGCACTGGCAGAGGGGAGATACCTCAGCTCCACGCCGGGCTGCGATCTTGCTGTGGGACGGGGCTCTGCCGGGTGCCCCCGCTGCCTCTGCACCATCTCCCTGCACCGCCTCGCTGGGTTCTCCTCCTCCAAGGAGGTTGCTCAGTGGTTTGGCGTGGGAGCGGTCCTACCCCCCCAACCCCAGCAGCCCCCTCCCCTATAAAGGGGCCAGGCAGCGGCTGTGTGGGGAGCAGAGCCCCTGACACAGCAGATGGGGTCTGTAAAGTGAGGCTCCCCCAGGTGTGTTTGCCTTGGCCAGGGCTCAAGCCCGTCCAATTAGAGCTATAGAAAACATATCTTACAAAAAAACGAGGGGGGAAAATAATCCTCTCCCCTGTGCTGGGGCCCAGGGTTTGGCCGGGGTTTCTCGGCAGGCCAAGCGAAGGCAATGCAGGCTCTGCTGGCAGCAGCCCGGGGAGGGCGGGATGTTTGTGGATATTAAAATGCAGTCGTAAAGTAGAAGAAAAGGGCAGCCTTGTTTCAGAACGAGTCTCCGAGGCTTTCCCCTCTCCCGTCATGCTCGGCACCTGGCCGGCAGCACGAGCAGCTCCCCCTTCCCACAGCCCCCCCTGCCACCCCCAGCTCGCCCAGGGGCTGAAGTGCTGTCAGCGAGACCCCATCCCTCATGGACTGAAACTCATTGTCTCCAGGAGAGAGCAGAGTTGGGAGGATCCCCCTCTACAGCTACCCATATTGGGTCAACATTACAGCTGTGCTTTTGTAAAACCCACCCCTGCACATCCCTTCCTTGTCAGCCCCGCAGCTCTCTGCTTTCCCTTCTCCACAGCCCTGCCTGCATGGAGCCAAGGCAGCCTGGCCCCAGCTGCTTGGCAGCAGCCGCATGGCAACACCACCAGTACTCTACTGGTTGGTCTCCCCCTGCCTCTCTGCTGGAGCTAACGTAAGCTGGATGGTCTTTTGGTCAAGGCTTAAAATTATTCACAGGCACCCAACACTGTGTGCCCATGCAAAATAAGGGGCACATGGCAGGGCCCCATGGGGCTCCTCCCATTCCCAGGGACCCCACAAACCTCTGGAGAAGCCCCTTCCTTGGGATATCTCCCCAAAACCATCCAGGAAGCAGGATGCTGCCTCTCCACAGCATCGTCTTTGCCTCCATGCTGCCATGTCCAGCTCTGGAAAGCCACAGCAGGAGGCTGGGAAGCAGTTGCAGGCATCAGCTCAGCAACGGTGGCTCCATCCTGGCCCAGCTGCTCAGGTGGAGATACCCAGCACACATCTAGCTTCACCACTGCCTTCTGCTCCCCTTCCCAGCTTAGTACGGAGGGGACTTTGGGCTGTGAGCCTGGAAGCCACCCCAACCCCCCGCCCCCAACCCTCTCCCTTTGCCCTGTACAGGCTCTCCAAGCACGCATCCCCCTGCCCCACAGGACCCGAGGTACATCCACAGCCGCGGCCCAAATGACTAACGCCCCGGCAAGCGAACCGGGTGCCGTCGGGGCGAGAAGGGCCTGTCCCTTGGCCGCGCTCCCTCCCCGCAGTGGTGAAATCACGTCTGGAGAAAGCCTGGGGAGTGAGGCGCCGGGGCCCCCCCTGCTGCTTCCCAGCGAGGATGCTTGCTCCCTGCCTGCTGGCCGGCCGCCCCCACTCCGCAAACCCCACATCCCAGCAAAGGGGTGCTTCAGGCATGCAGCCTGCAGCAGGGCCTCATACCTCATCTCCTCCTCCTCCTCCTCCTCCTCGCTCTGGATCCCATAGCAGCATCCCAGCTGTGGAAGTGGCTGTGAGATGTGGAAACGCAGCAGCGAGCCCCACATGCTCGTAAAAACGCTCCCGGGGAGTGGGCAGGAACCTCTAATCTCCCTCTAACTTCTGTAATCCCGCCAGAGGCTGGGGGGGCAATCGGGGGCGGAGGGGTTGGAGGGGGTACTCCTCTTGCTGACACACCACCCCCTCTGCCAGCCAGCAGAGCGTGCTGGCTCATGGAAGGAGCTGATGGCTTGGGCTGCCTGGAACCAGCCCTGGGCAGCAGCAGAGGGGACAGCGAGGGATGGGCCACCAGCACTGGGCCTCGACCTGGCACACGGCACGTGCCGGCCACGACGGGGGGTGACTAATGCGGCTCTTTAAACGCCTCCGCCGGCACGGGAGCGTGGCTCCGGGTTAGGGTTTAATTATCTGCCTTCCTCCGCAGCCCATGCTCTCAGCTCCCTGAACCGCCACAGGGACCCCGGGAATGTCGTCCATCCCCCCCTGGCCGGGGCTGCTGGCACGGAGTGAGCAAGGCTGCGGCAGGGAGCTGGCTGGGAGCACGCCGAGGCTGCAGCTGGGGGCTATAAAAAGCATGGCTGTGGTATGCAGCGAGGCACTGAGAGGGGGATAAAATAAAATCAGGCGGTGGATGAGTCGGGTGCTTGCTTCTGCAGCAGGTCTGGTGACGGTGCTGCTCCCCATCGCCCCTTCCCTGCTCCCTGCCCGGCTGGCGGCCCAGTGCCACTGGGGCAGAGAGGAGAGCTGGGATTTGGCAACAGGTGAAAGACGCAGGGTTGGGTTGGTGGGTAGTGTAGGGGGGTCAAGGCTGGGGAAACAATCGCTGGCTCTGGTACATGGGCTCCTGCCCACGATGGAAGTATTGCAGCCACCCCTTGCCCAGCTCAGAGACGCCAGATCCGGGCACTCAGTCTTCTGGCAGCTCGTACCGGAGGATTAACCATGCGCCGATTGACGGCCCATGCTGCCTTTGCCAGGAGGAAGCCCCGCCATCCCGCAGCACCCAGATCCTCATGGGGACCTCAATCAGAGGGGACACTAACGCCACAAGCTTGGTACAGAGAGGGCTCCCCTCAGGCCGGCAGGAGCTCCCTGCCCACGGGACGTGCCGTGTTTGCACAAGTCTGAGCAGTGGAAGGTCAGATTAATTTTAAACCTGAATAAACAAGGCGAGAAGGCAATGCCAGAGCTCGCCCTTCGCAACAGGGATGCCCAGAAGCAGAGCAGAGCACCCGCAGCACAGCTCCACCCTGCCCAGGGGTTCACATCCCCCTAAGAGAGCTGGAACAGACCCACAACCAGGGACCTCCCTTTTCCTCAAGGAGCTCCCAGCTGAGTCAGTGTTGGCAGCAGGGAGAGCAGCTCCTGCTTGATTTTGTAAGATTCCTCTGGTCTCCACAGGGAAGCACCCACCCTGGGACCCCCATCCCACTGGGAACAGCACCAGGGCTCGCCTGTTCCCTGGCAACAATGCACAATGTGGTCTTGGGAATGAAAAGGAGGAGAAAAGAAAATAGTAAAATTGTTTGTAGGTCAAGAGGAAAATGAAAAAAAAATGAAGTTTGTGTTTTTCATGCCAAAAGGAAAATGAAAACCAAAACATTTTGTTCTAAATGATAGGCCTTGTTTAGTTTTCAGTGGTTTTACTTTTTAAAAAAGGTTTGAGTTAAATCGAGCTAAATTTGTCCTCCAAACATTACCTTGGGGCAGGGAATAAAACGAATTGGAAAAAAAAAGTAAAAGAATAAATCAAAACATCTCATTTGGAAAATGTCAAGAGCAAAACTCTATGGCTTTTCCAGCCTGGGAGAACCGCAGCCAGGCGCTGAACCCAGCCTTGCTTCACAACTTGTGACAGACCCCCCCGAGGCAACTTTTTTCCCCAGAAAATAAAGCAACTACTGTGCCAATTGATGGCTGGTATGGCTTGTGCCCTGGTGCCTGGCTCCTATCAGGGGTGTCCCCACTGGCCATGCTGGTCCCCAGGACCTGCTGGAGCATGGAGAGGCCCTGTTATAATCAGCAGCCATGCGCATGAGCTGAATATGAGCTGAGCTGCTCTCCAAAACTCCTCTTTAAATGTCTTTTCTATTAGGTCAGCATTCTTGCGTCGCCCAGGGAAGGTGGTTACGGCCCGGCAGCCCGGCACACAGGCTCCTCGGTGCTTGCTGCTGGCTCTCCGACAGAAGCAGCCTGCCCACGCTATTAAATTACTGAGAAAAATGGATCGTTTCACCAAAAATTAGGTGCAGGAACCTTTCATACAGTGGCAAGGCGAGCTGGTAATTGGAAATTCATAGAGCTGGCTGCAAATGCTGCCTCTGGCTCTGCTCCACCCTCCTCTGGTTGTGGTGAGGGATGGTAGAGAGGCGTTTGCTGCCATCCCTGAAATGCTGCCACTGATGGAGATGCAGCAGTCACGTCGCCAGCAGCAATGTGAGGTCCCCCGCATAAATGGCTGCTGCACAGTCCCTCTGCCCTTGATAGGTGGGGAAAATAGGTGAAAAAAGCTCTCAGAGACCTTTCCAGGCACTGGAGGAAGAAAATTCTCTATACATGGCTCACCATCAAGCACCCTACTGGAGCAAGCACCCTCATGGGGATATAGTCTGGGGATGCAGCAGGACAGACTGCACCAGCACCATCCCACTCTTACAGCAGCACCCTAGGGGTGCTTCCCCACAGACCTTGCCTTGCTCAAGTTCCTCATCCATCCATCCATCCATCCATGCATCCATCCATCCATCCGTTCGTCCATCCCAGACACAGCATAAGCACCACTGCTGTTCCATCTGAGCTTGGGCATCTCACCATCCTCCCAGACCACTCCGAGCCCAACCCTCAGTATCTTGCTGAGCAGAGAACTCCAAGGCATCTCCAGGGCAAACCACCCAGCTTCAGGAGCTGCCAGAGAACTCAGTCCATATCTGCAAACTCCAGTTGAGAAGGAAGAATGTGGATGTGTAGCAGACCAAGAGCTGTGTCTACAAGATACTCTGAGAGACCGGTCCCTCATACTGACTGCTCCTGTGCCAGCACAGGAAATGGAGGTACTCATCTTCCTCTACATTGCTATGTACACTGTTTTTTGGATGCTGGGGTGCAAGGACTGTGGGCACAATCCCAGCTGGAGAGGGGAAATGGAGCTGGGCACAGGATCAGGGAGGCCTCAGAAAACAGATGCCTCCCCTGGCACAGCCATGCTCCAGCCATGAAGCTGCAAAACTCAAAGCCAGGATGGGGTGGAGCAGCCTCAAGGGAGCCATGAAACAACCCAGCAGGAGCCTTGCAGGAACTAAAAAAATCAAAAGCAGCCAAAGCACCGAGGAACCCCTGGGGTTGAATGTTGGCCCTTGCAAGACAAGGATGGAGCAATAGCTGGTTGGGTCTACGAGCTCCTCTTAAGCCTTGAGGCCTCAGGCAAAACTCATGGAAAGCAAAGCCTCCTGCAGACCTCCTCAGCAGCCGGGGGCTGGCCCTGGCCCTGTAAGGAAGTCTGGGGAGATGCCAGCTGGCCTGGGCACCCTGCGTGACAGCAGCTTTTGCAAAACCGAGCTGGGCCACTGTGGCCAGGCCATCCCTGGAGACTTTTGCAGGGCTGTTGCAGCACAGTTGTTGTGAGCTCTGTCGCAATACTGGCACAGCACTGGGCCGGACCACAATGAAGACCCTTCATGACAGCCCTTTCTGTTCTTCCCTATCTGTTTTTGCAGGAAGGTAAGGGCTGAACTGTGCCTTTCATGATGTTACTGGATTCAAAAGGCATTGATGCCCTTGCCAACCTTCATCAAAAAGGGCCTGGTGATGTGCCTGTGGGACTATTGGTCTGGCCAGGATGAAAGCCTTCCGTCCCAAAGGAAGGGGATGGTGAAAGCACAGGAAGGCAAAGGAAACAGCTGGACAGGCACAGCCACGCCAGCCCATGGGCTCCAGCGATGCTGTGCCAGCCCTGCTGCCTCCCATGTGCTCTTCTGTGAGGACATTCAGACCCCTTAGGCTGCCAGCAGGATGGCAAGCAGCAGCCCCAAGCCCTGTCTGGAGCTCCCCAAGGTGGGACTAGACTTAGCTACAGCTGAGCACAACACTCCTCAGAGTCAGCGGGTCAGAAAACCCTCCTCAAATAGCCACAGAGATGGTGGTCCACCAAAGTTTCTTCCTTCCCTTCTTCCCCTCGGTGTGTTGTCAGCTTCTGAACAAGGGTTCTGGCTTCTCAACAAGGGTTGACATGCCTTGTTTTCACTTTGGGAGGTGAAATAAACCAGAAGATGCCCAGATGATTTTCTTTCCACCATAAGGATTTCATAAGATGATGGAGTCCTGAACTTTTCCACCTCTTCCTATACGGCAATCTCTGCGGGTCCATAACAATTTTCATTAGGCAGTTTCTATTTTGGCTGTCTCCATACTGAGAGGAAGGGACCAGAGCTGAGCAGCCTCTGGGGAGCCCCAGGCTGATTTCCAAAGTGCTTTCAGCATCCTCCCTTCTCCTGGTCACTGCAGTCTTGCCTGCATGCAGGCAATCGCCTCCTGCATGGGACAGCCCCATGTCTGACCATGTCAGATCTCCTGAGGTCCCTGCAGCCTCCTTGTCCTCTCCAAAAGCATCTTTAAGAAACATGTATAAGCAGGTGGATGTGATCTTCCCCTGCCCAGAACCTTCCAAAATTCCTCAAAGGCCTTTTCAGCTATGACCAATGCCTGATGCAGCAAGCCCAAGTCATGTTGATCAGATGTGACCGGTGTGAGCAGTCATGGTAAGACAGAGGCAAATCATGTCTTGACAGATTCCTTGTCCCTCTTTTCTTGATGCCCCCAACTCAAACACCAGAGTAGGAGGAGCATTTTTTTGCCACATCCCAGACTCGTACAACTAGAGAGAAAAAATTGCACCTTCCAGCCCAGCCATCCACATGTACCAGAGAGCTTGGCAGATGCTCCAGGGTCTGCAGGTGCTGTGACCTTTCAAAAGAGCCCAAAGCTCACCCTAACCCACTGCCATGCCAGGGTGACTCAGAGACCTGAGAAGCAGCCAAACTTGAGAGATAATTCCTATTTACACACTGATCCCCGACACTGCAAACCTGCTCCTAATCTCCAGAGGAATTTTGCTTTTTCCATGGAAATAGTCCATGGGAATCTGGCTGTTGGAGAAGACTCAACCACAACTGCAAGGCATCTGTGCCCTTCCCCACCTTCACAACCTGGATGGGAGAAGAAAACCACTGCACAGAGAGGTGCAGAGAGATTTGCTGGTGGAAACTCAGGTCGTAAGGTCATGGCATCCCCGTCCAGAGAGATTTGGTGATTTTCATACATGTGATGCTGTTGTAACCACAGGAACACTGAGAAAACCCAAAAACTCTCTAAACATCTCAGCAAGCCAACACAGACATCCCAGGGCTAATCCCTTATGCTGGCATTGTATCAGCATGCCAAATGTTGCTGAAGCCCCAGTGTGTTGTCTATAGGGAAGAGCTCCCATACCATCCAAACTCTGCCCTTGGCTGTATCTTGGGCAGGGACAGAGCTACCCTCTTTCATGCCTAAACAAGAGGAGGGGAAACAAGCTGTGAGAGATGCTGAAATTTTCCAAAGGGAAAAAATCAGAGACACAAGCTGGCACCTGCCCCCTCCAGCGGGAAGCATCTCACAAGGGGTTTTCCTCCAGAGCCAAACCCATGGGAGAAGAGGAGGCAAGAATCCTTTGGCTTGCTTAACCTAATGAGGAAGCTATAAATATAGCAGGGTAAACACTAGAGAGGGAAAAGAGGTCTTGAACTAAAAGCACAATGTTGGCACAAACCCACAGGGGAATAAGCTCTCCAGGAACGCATTCAGCAGGAAACCGGAGGGAGGCTGAGGCCTGTGCGAGCAGGAAGAGCCTGGAGGTGCCTTTGAACAAGAGCAGAGTGGAAAGAAAGGCTTTGAGCTGAGTGCTTAGCTAGTTCATGACAGGTGAAGATGCCACACACTGTTGCCATCCATGAGGATTTCCCCACTCAGGACAGTCCAGGTGAGCTGTGTGAGAAGGGCATGGGAGGCAGGACACCTTCATATGTGGGCTGCAGGTGTGAGCCACCTGGGAGCCCACCCAGCATGACAGCTTCTGATAAACCCAGCAGCTGCAAAGGGGAACTGCTATTGCTGCTGCTGCTGCTGCTGCTGCTGCTGCCACGATGAAAACAGCGGGGAGACTCGCCATGCAGTGAGTCATTCATTCATCCTTCACAAAAAGGGCCAAGCATCCTCCTCCCCCCACTGCTGGGACAGCTTGCTGGGACAGGGAAAAAGTGGCTTATTAGATATAATCAAGTCAAGTTTTCCCCTCCCCGTGAGGTTCCTCTTCCTGGAATAGGAAGCACAAGACCAGAGCTGCTTTTCTTCCACCTTCCTGCAGGCTCTGCCATTAGCTGCACCCTCCAGGGAGCCCTCCCCACCACCCTACTGAACCCCACACACCCTGTTCACCCACCACTGGTGACATCCAGCCTTGAGCGGAACCCTGCTGTCACCAGTTAGACCTTGTCCTCCACCTCCAGTCCCACTTTGGCTGCCAAGGTCAGTTTGCAGCTCCCTGTAGAGCACATATTGCCCTTTTCATTTCTGCCCCAAAAGTACCAGGTTAGTGGGGCAGAGGGTGTATGAGTGATGAGGGGCCATTGTGGCCATATCTCATCCTTGTCCCTACCACAGGAGGGCCTCCACCCAGCTCCCTGTGAAGCTCCTCTCCCTGTGCCAGGCTGAGATGCTGTGTGCCTCATGTCATCACACAAACGTAACCTCGCTCTGACCTGCCCTCTTGTAAACAGGTAGAGTGCAAACACGCTACCTCCTCCTGCAAACACAACAGCCAGACACGGGGCAGTCACCTCCTGGCACACAAGGCCCTTGGGCGTGCCCAGAAGTCTCAGCTCTGGCTATGCCACCAACATGACTGGTATGCCAGTCAGTCCAACTCCATTTTGTGTGTATGGCGACACATTTGTGAGCTGCTGCAGCGCTGGGTTTCTTCCCATCCATGGGGACCAAGCACAAGGCACCCTCACGCCCCATCACGGTTGCTGACAGTGTTTTCCAAGCCAAGCTGAGCCCCGTGGACACCTCTGATGGCCTTCACCAGTCTGGAGGGAGAGCTTGGAGGGGACCTGGTGGGTGACACCGCCAGCTTGTGAGGGTGGTGGTGTGCACAGCCCAGGGCTGGCCATTCATCGCAGCTGGCACAAGACAGAGAAGCTGGGATTGAGACAGCATCCCGGGGCAAGGAGGGACAAGGCAGGCAGAGTCCTGCCAGCGCCCGCGCATGGGAAAGCGCCTCTCTCAGCGCCTCTCCTAATTAGGAGCAGCTTTTCCCTGGACCCCCCAGGAGAAAACGGGGCCCTGCCAGGGGGACTGGCTTTGCCTGGCACTCCAGTCTTTCTCCAGAAAACCCCCTTCAGAGACAGTAGGGGTGTCCAAATCGGGAATAGTAGGGGATGGCCTGTAGAGGCTGGGGAAGGGGCTCGAATATCCCACCCCAGGAACATCAGTCCCCCGAGCATCTCCGGGCAAGGCGGAGGCGCGGAGGGCGGAGAAGGGGGAGCAGCACTGGGTACCCACGAGCAGCCGGGAGGGACTGGGAGGGCAAGTCCCTGGCAGCGGCTTTGCGAGGGGACACAGACACGCAGACATCCACACACACCCGCACAACTTTCTCCACCCGTGAGCAAACAGCTCCGGGAGCTGCCTGACCGCAGCCGCGCGTCGCTCACCGCGAAGTCGGGGCGGTGGCGACTCGTTCCCCTCGCGGGCTGGGGACCGGGGAACAATTCCCTACCTTCCTGCGTGGCGCCGCGGCTATGTGTCCATGGCGCTAGCGGAGCGGGTGCCGGGCCGGGAGCGGGGCCGGGAGCGGGGCGCCCGCACCGGGCTGGCTGGGGCCGGTAGCGCAGGCGGTGCGAAGCCGCCGGGGCTGCCGCCGCCGCTCCATTGGAGCAGGGCTCTGCCAATCTGCCGCCACCACCCCGGGACGCTTCCTGCCTGTGAGCCGCCCCCCGGGACCGGGAGGGATCCAAACCCGCTGCCCACCGCTTGCCCGAGATTCGCGGTCCCCACCGGGGCTCCCCGTCCCAGTCCGGCCGGAGCGCTGGGATGGGGATCCCGCCGTGGCGCACTGATGTGCGGTTCCCTCCGGCGGGCGGGTGTCCTCCCGAGGCTCAGGAACCCCCCGAGAGTGCACAACCCTCCCCGGTGCTCTCGGGGGTCAGCACTTCCTGCATTCACCAACCGTGCCTGCCCCCGTCCCTGCATCCTGGAGAAGTGGAGGCAGACAGGTCCTGCCCGTGACTCAGTTTCCCTTGCCCCTGGGTGGGCCATTTCTTTGGCGTTTATTGTTATGTGGTTAATTTGATGGGGAACGTGCAGGGTGAAATCTGGCCACGGGGCTTGTGTCCCTGAGTTAAAGAAAATGCTCGTTCCTCTTTGCAGCTTGTGATTTGTGTTTGCATCTCTCCTTTGCAGGACACATCCACCACCCAAGCTGCTTTCCCTTGGTAATGGGTTTGGTTTGCCATTTTATTGCAGTTAAAATTCTCAAGAGGAAAACGATTTGTTGGAAGTGTGCAACAGGAAACCAACTGGTGAAGACCCACTGGGAACTTTCCTCTCTGGTGGTACCTGAGGCCAGGTCTGGTTTGGGGTTTCCCCATGTGATGCCATCAAGGCTGGCACTGCTGGAGCCCTGGGATGGACCCAGTGTTTCCCTCCCCACAAGGCAAATTGCCTGTGCGGAGATAATGGCCACATCTTCCAGGTGTGTGCAGAACCCATGCAGCTCTTCCCCTGCAAAAACAGAAGGCTCTCTAGGCTAGCAGGAGTGAACAGGGTCACAGACTCCTTCTGCAACCTTACAGTGACAAACTGATCCTTGCCATATCCAGGCAAATCCCTGAACCCCAGAGTAACAAAAGACTGCCAGCAGTTGTCCCATCCTATCTCTTCAACACCACAAAAACACGCCCATGAGCTACCTCACCTCCTGTGTATCCATATGATAATAAAACTAGTGTTTTCCTTCATCCCAGCTCTCCCTTGCAACTCCACCATATCAGAGTTTGGGAGAGGTGGAAGCTGTGTGTGGGGTGAGCATTTCCTGTACTGGCTCCTGGCTGCATTGTGAGTGTAGAGCTCAGCCATGGTTGAGGCTTGGTGCCCACATCGCCAAAGGAATAGCCCAATGTCGCACATCTGCTTCAGGCTGAGGCTGCTGCCTCACCAGCCACACGTGCCCAGATCCATCCCACCTGCACTACGAAAGCTGGGGCCGTGCCAAGGCTGGGGATGTCCCCCCTTGAGTCAGCTCATGTGGCCTTTCAGGTGCTTTGCAGGAGGGGTCTGGTTCCACCAGCCTGATCACACCTTCCCTCAGGTAGTGGCTCAGGTAGATTTTGGGAGCCTGGGGATGTAGGAGGGGCTGGTCCTGGGTAGAAAGAGGTTTCCTCCATCCAGCTCTGAACTTTTCCCTTCCCACCTCCTGATATGGCTCTGGTCTCTGCAGCCTGTGTGTGCTGAGGGACACTGAGCATCTTCCAGGATGGGCGAGCTCCTTTGGAAGGAGCAGAGTTGTACAGGCTGCAGCCCACATTTGGCCCTGGGTTGTCCCCCAGGAGCAGACCCTGACCTTTCCTCAGTGCCCTGTGGTGCTCGCAGTGCACCAGGAGTGGGGCTGCTTGGTGCCAGTGCTGGTTGGGAGCCATGTGCTGCCTTCTCTGCCGCTGCAGTGCTGGAGAGCTGCGCTGAGCAGTGGATCTGGGGAATCCCACAGCTCTGCAGGGCTGGGGCCACCCGTGGGGGTGGGAATTTGAGAGCAGAACCTGATTTGGTGGGGTGTCTGTGCAGAGGGGTAGAACAGGTCAGTGGGGTGCTGGGAGGAGGGATGGGGATCTGGACTATGCTGGGCCACCCAGCTCTCAGCAGAGCTAGAGACCTGCAATGTTGGGTGAAGAAGGATGAGGTTTGACAGTGGCGTGGGGTCTGCTGGTTGAGCAGGGCACTTGATGAGGCTGCATGCATGTGGGGGTCCTTGGGGTGGGACATCTCTGGCACAGGGCAGGTCTGACAGTGCAACTCTTCCTCTGCTCCATCCTCAGGCTCAGATGAGGCTCATGAGCTCCACATACCTCCCAGATCCTCCTTTCTGCTATGGCAAAACGACATGTTCAGGCTGTCTGTAGCATCCTGTCCAACAGCTGGTCTCCCTCTCAGCAGCCCGAAAGGACTGAATTTAGGGACTATAGGCTCCTTTTCCCTTTCCTCTTGAGCAGAGAGGAAGCTGACAGCTCTTGTCCAGGCAGATCAAGGCTTGGACATGTGAGCAGATGTCTAGGGGCTGAACTGCACTACCACAAACCCATGCAGGACAAGCTGGACTGGGCCATAAGAGTTGTGTGGTGCCCTCCCTCCCTGTCCACAGCTTTGCCTGACTTGCTGCTGCTATGTGCTCAAAGATGTCCTGAGATGATCTGCCAGAAGAAAGCAGTCCCATCCATGAACTGATTTCCCGTGTGCTAGGCTAGGTGAAGAGATTGGGAGGTTCGGGATCATAAGCTTGAGACCTGGAGCTGGGCCAAGCTTGAAGTAAGGTGTGTCATGCTGATGTGCAGGTGCCCTCTCACAATGATGTGCTGAGGGACAGGGGTGCTGCTCCTCAGCTGTGCTGGCTCAGTTAGCATTTGCTGGATTTCTGCCTGTATGGTATGAGAGGAGCAGATGGAAGAGGACTACGGGGACTGGAGATGAGTGCATCTTAAATTTGTGGTGTCCTCTCATGGTTTCTGTGCAGAGGAGACTGCCACAGGATGTGTCTCCTCATGAGCAGGCTGATGGTGTGAAGCCTCTCCCAGTGCCCATTTCAGAACTGCCTGTCAGACAGGATGCTCCACAACCCTGCAGCCTGGACAAGGATGGGACACACACATATGCCCTGGAAGCCAACCCCAGTGACTGTCCCTGACATGCTAGGGACACAGGTAATCATTTCAGAGGTGCAGGTGCCTGCTGGATGCAGGGCATCTTGGGGCAATGGGGCTGTGCCCTTTAGCACCAGCCTATTTGCCTTGTGTGGGACTTGCCCTGTGAAGCCTCCTGCTCAGCAGCTTTGCTTTGGCTGGCTTGGCGTGTGTCCACATTCTGGCTGACGTGCTGTGGGCATGGCCCTGTCTGAAGTGCAGGCTTGTTGTGTGTTTACCCTGGCCAGCCTGAGGTGTACAGGAAACCAGAGAGCTCTGCTCCCTGGCTGTCACTTTATTTATTATGGTCACAACTTGGGCTGCCCACACTGTGAAATGAAGGTAGCAAAAACCCCAACTGCTGCAGCACAGTTCCTGCCCTGCCAGCCCTGCTCTGCTCTGATTCATGCTGCTATCCTGGAGCTGGGAGCAATCCTGTCCTGGAGCAGGATGGCAGAATGCTCGGTGCTGTGCAAAGATCATCCTATCCGAGAGTAGGGTGGCTTTTCCCAGATATGTCCACCCACACTGTGCCAGGAGAAATTGCTGATGGATGCCCAAACCAATGACATCACAGTCATTACCTGCACTAACAACTAGATGTCCCAGTCTGGTTACATCTTCCCTGGCTCTTCACTTCTGCTCAACAAAACAGTAGTGGGCATTGCCCTAGGTTGGCACCGCTCTTGCTCCAGGGATTTTCATCCATCTCACCCTGAAA
>OU383776.1:18537325-18888910 GCA_910950805.1 Acrocephalus scirpaceus scirpaceus | reverse complement strand
TTCTAGTAGTTTAAGTGGCTGTTACCCCTGTGTACAACATCTGAGCAGAAGCTGCATGTGCTCTGTTGTCTTAGAAGAAATCTGCAGAAAAATGTATCTTTTTTAAAAATAAATACACCTACCCACCCCCCTCAAACCTGAAGAAACCAATTTCGCCATTCATCTGGTTTCTGAATTACTATTAAGGGTTTTTCATTATGTGTGGAGTTTTAAATTAATTTTATATTTCCTCTTTGGGGTTTTTTTCCCCTCCACTGATGCTTTTATTACAAACTAGTTGAGCTGTTGCTTTGTCATCAAAGTCAGTTTACCAGCTCAGACTGGCTCCTAGCAGACTTGATACATTATCAGTCTGTCTCTTTTCCTGCCTTCTGGTGCAAGGATATGGCTTTCATTATGCATATTTCCTTAGTCTTTGGCAGCTGGAAGCATATGTGAGTTGCAGTCTGTTTTGTGTAAAATCAAGTAGTGTGGATTTTGTTCCCTTAATCAATTAAGGCATTTCCAGTAACTTAAAATAATATATATCTGCCACTAACTTAAAATAATATATTTCTGGACCTTGCAGAATTTTAAAGAAGGGCATTTTATGCCACTGAAAATTGGAAGCCTCTTTTACTGCTCTGTCTAGTAGTGTGTATCTTACATGTTTAATAATTCTGTAAGATTTGGTGGATGTTTATATTTTTTCCATGATGAAGCACAGATTCATGAGTAGGGTGCCGTCTTTCCTGGTCATAAAACAGTTAAAAGTTCAGGAGAGATCTGTAACCTTTACGGAACCCCTTAAAGCAAACTGACCAAAGCACAGTCTAACAGAATGCATCTTTTGAGAGAGTTGGACACACAGTAACTCACGCTAATACACTGCATCCAAGCAGCTTTTTGACTAATAATATTAAGGCTGCAGGAGAATATTGGAGAGGCGTGGCAGCTTGGATTACTGTTTAGTTCACCTCTTGGTTGGGGAACCAGGTCGCCTGACAGAGCTGTCTGTGTTGCCAGCGTCAGGAGGATTAACCTCTTATAATCTCTGTGATTTGAATAAGAGATTTTGTTCTTGTCCTCACTGCTCAGTTCAAAGCAACTGCTGAACAGAAACTTTGGTGGATCTTCAGAAATGTGTCTGTGTTCATCAGCCAAAAAAGGAATAAATAGATGTGCTCCTAGCTGTGCTTTTTAACAACTGATATAATTGTTTATAGAGTAAATGTATATAGGTGGATTTAGCTGTTCTCTGGAATCAGGGAAGTTGGCTAAATCCTCAGTTTCCTTTTTGTTTGCAAGGTGTTCTGTTACACAAATAGTATCAAGTCACGCCCTGCTTCCCCAGCCCCTTGGAGAGCAAACTTGTGACAAAAGCAGAGTCTTGGAAGCATATCATAACAAAACTTCAGTCTGTGTTTGTTTTCCCACTTCTCAAGAGAAGTATAACTGATCCAGACCAATCAGTTGAAGGTGATGCTCACCTGCCTGAGCTAGGTCACACCAAAGCTAGAAGGGATTACTCTGTCAGCTAAGGTGTATGTGTTTGCCCTTGAGGACTGGCTGTGGTAGTAATAAGGTACTTAGCTCTCTGCTTAGGGCCCCACAAAATTTGAAGGATTTTCTTTTGTGTATTGTGGTTGGGGGAAGGCTTTCCAGTTTTAAAAAAGCCAGACTCTGTTTGCTGTGTCAAACAGGTAGCAAAGCATCTTGCCTTGCTTTGATAGTCTCTTCTTGACACAGAGCGATCCACAGTTCTTTGTGGAGAAATAGGACTGACACTTCAGAGCCTTTTCTCGGTGAAGAAAACCAGCTGAAGATAGTTTGAGTGCTCCACTATGTCTCAGAGTGTGGTTTTTTGACTCTGGCAAGTGGCTATTGAGGTCACAGCTAGGAGCAAAGTGAAATTTCAGGTAGGTATTAATATGTCTGTAGGAACGTTATGAAGCAGCAGAGCACAATTCTGAATAAGCATCTGAGGATGCTGCCTCTTGCCTTGCTACAATTAACTTGTCAGTTTGCACTGAGATCATGATTGTTGCCATATAAGTTGGAAAGGTGAGTAATGAGGTAAAGGGCTCTTTGCCTCTGCCGGAGGCACCTTGTACTCCAGCACTGGCTGTGGGGCTCTTGAGAGCTGGAGCAAACACTTTCTGCACAGCCTCCAAGGACCATAATGAGATGCATTGTGTAGAGGAAGTATTTTTGTCTGGGCACTGGGAGGCTGTCATTTCAGCAAGTCCCAAAGCAGACAGAAGATGGCTTATGATTCTCAATTATTGTTGTAATTACTGAAAGATGACTTGAACTCAGGGGGGTTAGTCTGTTTTGTGCTGGCTGGAGAAGTGTCCTGAGACTACCTGCCTGCCAGCTGAACTGGGGGACCATGCAGACAGGAGAAAAGGGGGTTAGGTACACTCAGAGCCTGGAAGAGCATCTGCAGTGAGGAGAATTTCTGGAAGAGTGTTCTGGTGTTGGGAATTGCACTCCTCAACTGCCACCTCCTCCTTCTCTCTCCTGCTCAGTGTTTCACCACACAAGCTGCTTGGACGTAGAAGCTTCTGCACTTTTTCTGGTTCCAAGTATATTTCATGTAAAAACTGGAAAATATTTAATGAGCTCTTGGCGCTTTGGTTTCACTGGCAGTGCAGATGTGTTTCAGGAGGTTGTAAAGTTCAAGACCTGCATGGTCCTAGTTTCTTTACTGCTTCCAGCATCTGATTCTAGCTTTCTTGGCTGTATGGCTCATGAATACAGTTTTTTTTCCCTCCTGGACAGAAAAAACAATAATGTCAAGCTTATTTCAGCTGCTCTTTATCTGAAATCAATTGAATGTTTCCTACTGCCTTTCAGGAAGCTTTTTCTGGGATCAGCTGTAAGTAAACTTCTCGCAGCTTCTATTGCAAAGCAGAAGTTCCACTAAGTGCTAATGTTTAATGTAATAAAGAGCTAACCAAATAGCTTATCAATGTTTTAAGCATTTTATTGTTACGATCTCCTGAGGATTTTTTGGATAAAATCATCTGCATTTTTAAAATGCTGGATTTCTCTTGCAGTGCTGAATGGTCATGGTGTGTTGTACGTATTTTGGCAGTGTAGATCCTGTTCTGTGCTAGCTTTTTAGTAAAATCAACATATTTACTTAAAAGTTCAGAGATGAGGGTACTTCTGAGTTTTGGGACCTGTTGTTTTGTGAATCTCCTCCCTCCCTTCCTCTCTGTGAACCCTATCCTAGTTGGTCTACTTCCTGATGCTATTTTCCTGAGAAATACTGTGTAAGAATGTGGAAGAGAAATCTGATGTCTACGTAAAGGAAGGAATCAGTTGCAGACCTCTTTAGTTTTCCTTTTGCATTCAGTCCCCTGTCACACTTGCCTTCTACAAGTTGCATACATAGTTTAAGTTCCATTTTTCCTGTTCTCTAGTTCCCTAGTAAAATTTAGTTTGTGTTTGAAATACATTTCATTTTTTTGCCCAAAACTTTTCACAACTGCAATCCCCATATCTTCTGCGGCACTATTTTTTTTTTTTTTTAATTTCAATAGTGTTTCTTCACCTGTTGAATTTCTGTTGGTGAAATAGTTCAAGGTGTATTTCAGGCAAATGAGTTTCTTGAGCTATGCAACAAAAAGAATACATATGGAAACCTTCAGGAAATTGAAAATCTGTGTGATGTTAAGTCAGTGTGTCAAGTCAGATCTGGTAACAGATTAACCTGTAAACAAGACCCAGATGTGTCTCTTAACTGTCTAAATCTGTTTTGTCATTGAAAGTGTTTAGAAGTCTACTTGCATTAACTGCCTAGTACATCAAACCAGAGTAGAAAGTAAGTTGTCACCCCTTGTGTCGCATGAAATACCTTTTAGAGAAGGAGAACCTTTTAAAAGAGGGCTTCTTTTGCTGATAAGGACTGACTTTCATTCTAAAATAACTCCCACAGTTAAACAGCTCTTGACAGAGGATTTGCGAAGTTTATCTGCTCCACCAGGTATACTGTGCAAATGTGGGGAGTATGTGCAAATGCCAGAAAGGGTTTCCTACACTGTTCCAAAATTTGTTCTGTTTACATTCTCTGGTAACTTTGATAGGGATGGAAGAAGTGGAATGCTATCGAGCTATGATGCAAGCTGAGCTGTGCTGTACACATTTACAAAGTTTTAAGCAAAAGCTGAGTTGAAAAGTGACAATATTTGCAGGAGATATGAAATTACCTACTTCACAGAGAGGATCAGACTGGATGGTTGAGCAAAATAGTTGTATGTATCTTTCATTTTATAACTCATTTAGCACAGTGTATTACCTGTGAGTATGCTCAGGTTTGTGTAGATTTGCCATCATATTGTCCTGCAAGCTCACCTAAGTTTATGTGCATGAAATACTGGGGAATAGTCCAGATATCCAGTCAGTCTGCTGTGTTGCTCTGATGTTCACGGGCTATAGCAGTAACAGAGCTTTAGACAGGACTATAATGTATAACTTTTATATAAAAACCGCATTTTCTGCCTAGGTTTCAGTACTTTGCTCACTGATTTATCCCATGCAAGTGAAAATTCTGGCAAGAAACAAATGTTGGGGTCAAGTTTTATAACCAGAAACAGGCAGCAGTATCCCCTTGGGACTTAGCTGTGAGCCCCAAGTTGTGAAGTGTCTGGACTACAGAGAGGAGCAAGTGGGGTGCTATCTTCTGCAGGTTCTGACTCTCCTGTGCATGCAAGGCTTGGATCTTAACTGACCACAGAATTTACAGAGGAGCATCTAGTGAGGTTTGGCAGTGTGGGGGAGTCACTGGGATGTGTACATTATCTAGTGCTTTCCTGGAAATCCTCTATGAAATGGTGATGAACCTTGAATGAGTATGTGGTTCCTTAGCACAGAGATTTGGAAAACCCTGCAAACAGTCACATGTCCCAGCTGCTATCATTCACTGTCCAGTGGGCAGGAAGGGTGGAGTGGCTGGTAGAAAGCTGTTTGTTGGAAATTGCATTGTAAATCAAATAAACTTAGTAGCTTTGTGCGCCCCTGGACAAGGTAATGAATTTGCAGATCATCTGAGCAGGAAGATGCTAATTCATGTGAATTAGGAAGGATTCTAATTCATTTTCAAGACATCTGGCAATACAGAAATCTCTTGGGTAGATCAATTTGCTATCACAGACTACAGATTAAGAACTCTCTTTTGCCCACCCCCCTCCTGAGAAGAATCCTTGAGTAATGTGAGTAATGGCTGGTTGCTGAAGGGAGTGTATCTTCCCTTTGTTTGATGTGGTTCCCAAGGCCTTGGGAAGGGCAAGTCAGTCTGTCCTGTGGGCATTCAGAGTGGTCAAAATTGAAAAAAGCTCTTTGCTACATGATTGGAAAATGCAATACGTAAGTGCTTTGTGATATGTTGGGCTTTTTTTTTTTTTTTTTTCATTTCTACGAACTATTAAAAATTAATAAACTCATATCACGTCTCTTCCATTTATTCCGGACTACTTATTAAAACAGATCGATCCCTCAGTTCAGTTGAGGCAAACTTGGCTATCTGGGTTTCCTCACAGTTGTCTCAATTAAAGAGGTAATGGATTTTTGAAAGACTGTTTCAAGTACTAAGTCAGAAAAATTCTATCCTTGGAAGCAACCTTAGTTCTTTAGGCACCGTTGAAAATCTACACTATTTTCCTGCTCTCTGCCAGTTACCAAGCAGAGTGGCATTTTGCAGTGGGTCTTCCCTCTGGCAGCAGAGCAGTTCTCTGGTCAGCCCAGCCCGCCTTTCACATTAAGCAATAACAGAATATTATCCCCTGTGTACTGTGAATTGAGTCTCAGCTTTTACGACTGTTGGTCCATGAAGGACCACTGTGTTTCTGTCACATCATTCTCAAAGAGAATACTGGGGCATAAAGTACTCTCTTGCTTGAGTGGAACAGTATTTATATGTAAACCAGTGGTTTGTTTTGCCTGGCAGAAAAACAAAGTATGAAGTAATGAATATGACTGAAGTCCTGTGTGTCTCAGTGGCCCAAGGCTGCAGGAGCCTTGTCTGCAGTAACCACCCCAGCTCTGCACCCCTTCTCTGGGAGTAGTTGGAGACCCTGCTCTGGGCTGTGCAGTTACAGCAGAAGCTGTTGAGGTGCTGCTGAGTGCTGATGGGTCCTTGGGACCTCCTGTACAATTATCCTTCCTCTGAGCTAGTTCAGGGAAATCTCTTTCTTCTGAACATAATTTAACTCTAAATGTATGAGAATGCAGTGGGGCCTTTCTTTTCACACCTGTCTCAGGCTGGGAATATCAAGGTGGCTGTGTCAAATTGAATCTTTTAGCAGACTTGGGAAACCGCTAAACTGCTATTTTATCCAGCTTTTCCTTTCTTAGGAATTATGAAGGGAAGAGTTTAATGGCATAGTCAGTACTGCTGTTTTGTTAGGCACTTGGAATTGCAGTTAGTGGCATAATGAATGCTGCTGGGCTTTAATAGGGATCATGTGAAACAAAACAGTGACTGAGTTAAAATCACAGGTGAGGTCACTTCATGGCCTCTGCTTCCTCCAGGCTGGAGCATCCTTTGGGTTTGAGTAGTGGGAAGGAAAAGGGTTCCTCACCCTCAGGTGGAAGATGAGAGTGTGCAGAGGCTGTGCATGTTTTCATCTCCAGGGGAGGGAAAGCTGTTGTGGACTCTCCCTCCTTGAAGGAATTCAAAAACCCTCTGGACACAATCATGTGCTGTGTGCTCTGGGATGACCCTGCTTGAGTAGGGAGGTGGGCCCAGATGACCCGCTGTGTTCCCTTCCAACCAGACCCATTGTATGATTCTGTGAAAGGTCCTTGAGTGTCAGGGTGAGATCTCCAGGGACAGAGCAGTCCTTGTTAGAAGTGCCAGTCTTGAGCCACTTGCCAGTCTTGAGCCACTTGCCAGTCTTGAGCCACTTGCCAGTCTGTCATGTATTTTATCAATAACTTCCAAGAAGTGAGTAGGAGATGTTGAGTTTTGCAGTTGGGTACATGCGCTATAGCTGTTGGTGCAGGATTCAGGCAGCAAAGTGGTTTCCAAAAGCTGGGTTATAGAAAGTGAAGGGCTGGAGCACTGTGTAACCATTGCATCCCTCACAGAAGGGCTCCCCTCCCTTCCCCATGCCTGGAGGGTGCACAGGTGTGAATTTGGTGTGTTGACTTCGTCTTGGGTATCAGCAGCTTGCTGTGGTCTCTTATTTCTGTTGTTTAAGCAACCTTTGCACCTAGTGCTGCATGTTACTGTACACTGAGGTCTGAGCACCTGGAAAAGGTGAGAAAAGCAGAGTGAAATGGAAATATATATTGATTCTGCTGTTCAGCTGGAGAAAGTTACTGTAGAAGTTAGAGTGCTCTTGAAAACACATTAATGCTGCATTTGTGTTTCACAGGGACGAGGAAGCTATTTATCAAGTAGCTGATCAGGAAAATGCATTTTGAATGCTCTGCTTTCATCATTGCATTTCTTTGTAAAAGTAGTAATTAAGACTGCACCCTTCCATTCTTCTAATTTCTCCCACAGCCCCTCCATGGCACTTCATTGTCCCCTGCGAAGGGATGTAGGTTTTGTTCTAGTGTGGGGAGTGACCGGGCTGTAAGTCATGTGCTGGATTTAGTTAGAATGTAATCTTTTGGCCATCTGCTCAGGCACTCCCTGTGTTGCATTCCTCTCATTTGCAAGCAAGTGTTAACAGTGATCTGGGATGTGCAGGTGTTCGGAACACTTGGGTTCCCTTTAACTGAATATAACCATGTGCCTGCCTAGGAGATTTGAGCAGGGTATCTGCTGAACCTTGCAGTAATTTGGCATGCTTAATTTTACTTACCTCAGTGGTATATGTAGCACCTGCTCAGAAAAACAAAAATCATTCAGACTGTTTGAAAAATATGTGGATAACAAGGCTTTCTCCTTAGAACTGAGTTTAAAAATACTCTGGTGTATGCTCTGCTATTGTTTTTTCATCCTCCCACAGTGATTCTAGACTTTTTTTTGCAATTTCTGGCTTGTGTTTTCCTTTCCTAGTCTTTAGGAGTTTGTCTGACCCTCAAGTCCTTTGTAAGTGATGGCTGTAGAGCATCTCGAATCTTGCTGTGGCTTCTACAAAAGTTTAGTTTACTTTAGTTTAGTTTAGTAAGTTGCAGGCAAGACTTCCAAGTTAATTTCTTTTTTGTGTTTGTATTAGAGTAATGCCAAAATTGTGAGAGATGCTCAGAGGGAAGACAAAAATCTCTGGATGAATTTAATGTTTACATCAAGTTTTGTCTAATAACTCTGTGGAATATCCTATCTCTGATATGCTCAAGTTGTTTTGGAGATTAAATGAATCTTTGTGTGCAGGGAGAGCAGGTGCATCTCTGTGCATCTCTTTCATGAAATGCTTGCACATGGCAGTGCAAAGCACTAGGTCTTACCTTCCTGTCTAATTTTATATAATTTTCATTCCCTCCCTGGTGTCCTGCTCTTGCTGTGCAGTGGCATAGGCTCAGCATAGTTCAGTGTTTGTGTCTGAATGGATGGACTTCTTTGCTGAGAGAAGCCATTTGAAACTGAACAGAATTTGACATCTCCAGTTGGTTTAAAAATGCTCCTTCCTGAGGGACCAGGAGTACTGTGGGATAACTGGGAGTGAGTCAGGAAATACTTGATCTAGACCATTAACTTAGATTATGTTTACGCTTTTGCTTTGTGGCAATGCAGGAGGAACTATACCTGTAAAACCTGGTGCTACTGGGTGCTCTAGAGAATAGTTTCATTTTATGGTACAGGTTTTATATTATAAAAATTAGATTTTACATTATAAAACTGTACTATTACACATGGCTTGATTTCAAAGTCCTTTCATGCTGCATCTTGTAGCAATGACTTTTCAGCCTTCGCTGTAATGCTGAGTGACTGATGCATCAGGTTTCTGTAGAGCTTCAGAACTCAATCTTAAGAACTTCCTTGAGAGCTTGGCATAGAGGAACTCTAAGCAGAGAGAAGGAGCAGGTATGGGTACAAAAGCTTTTTTAGTAGTGTTCCTTTGGAAAGCTGGAGTCCTTTCTGTCATGGTGCATTGGTGTTCCATGCAATGCATCTGACCTGCAAATTTCCTGGGCTGACAAACAGGCTGGGCCTTAGCAGTGCCTAGCAGCCTGTTCCAGCTCCAAACTGCCAGAATTCAAGCTCTTATATGGAGAATCCTGCAGTCTCACAGCCAGTCCTGGGAAATGTTCTGGGAGCTGCACCTTTGAAATGCTTTCTGCACACCCCTAGGAAGCGCTTTCCCTTGAGGCTAACAAAATAAGAACATGTCCAAGTCACTTTTCATGGGAACTTTTTGGACATGCTGTACAGGCTGCAGATAGAGCAAAAGAATTACTGGTGAGATGAGACTCCCAGGTTTGTGATTAATCTCTTAGTTTTAAGTTCTATTTCTGGAGCTAAAGGTGTAATTTATTACATGCACTTTGTCTAGAGGCATGGTGCTCATTCCTGGGAGTTGCTAAGGATTCCGTTTTTGCCTTGTGGGTCTGTAGAATGCTTGTGATCTTTGTTTAGTCTGGCTGCTTCCCTGGGTATCCCTGGGACAGCTCTTGCTGAAGCCCTGCACAGGCACCCCTCTTAGCTGCCGAGGCAGTGCAGCGCTTGCTGCCTTTCATCAAAGGAACCTCTGAATATTTAGAGGCTGTGATTGCAATGTACAAATGGCATCTGTCTCTTAGTTTGCATATTGCCACTGCAGAGGCTGTGTCTCTTCTCTGTGTTTAGGAGCCAGTGGCCCACTCCAGCTGCTTTTTTAGCAAATAATACCATAGTTCTATACTGGGGTTGCCTCTGCATCCGTGCTAACAGTAGTAGTGGAGCTTGTGAAGCTTTCTGTGTGTCCTCTCTCTTCCTTTCCTTTTTTCCCCAAGCACATGCACTTGTTTTGTCTCCTGCCTCTTGTAAAGGAGGGAAGCAGGGAGGTTCAGAGATAAACTGGTGCCTGCCCACTCCAAAGTAGTATTTCATGAAATGTCTGCTATTTGTGGTATGCAAAGGAACCTTGAAAGTGGGTAGATTGTCCCACATATTTCTTAGTGGCTAAGCAAACTGATTTGGAGATTTGAAGGCATCTATATCTTCAGTCAAGAACACTGGCCCATAGTATTGTATGTTTTGCTTGCACCCTTAGGTTCAACATCAAGAATGCTTCAGGCCCTGAATCTAGGAGAAAACGAACTAATTTATTTTGGACCTCTAAAGGCCTGTGGACCTTGTCAGTCTAGGTGGAAGCTTCAGCCCTTTTAACAGTAACAGTTCATAATGTACCCAGTGTACCGTTTTCCTTCATGCGGGCATCTACCTGGACTGTAAATGCTTGCAAAGGAGAATTTCTCAAAAAGCAATGCTGTTATCACACTCCATTGCAGCTCTGAATGTAACGGTGTCAGGGCACTTTTTTTAAAAAAAATTGGTTTAATTTTTTATGTTTCTTTCTAGAACTTTCAAGAGAAAAGTTAGACCGAGTAAGCCTCTAAGAAGTATTGTCAGCTCTGATTTTTGGAAGAAATTTCATTGCACCAGCTTTTAAATATTTTTGCTCTCTGGTATATCTTGCTTCCTAGCTTGTTAAATATGTTTTTTTCTTCTTTCCATTGGGAAAACTAGCTGGAGCGTGGAGTTGTCTTTTCTTAGTGCTTACACTTAGCAATTCTAGTGAGGATGTGAGTTTGCGAAAGGGAAATGTAAACAAAATCTCCCCTAGGTAGACATGGACCTTCTCCATCTGGTGAGATAAGAGCCAATACTGTTTTATGTTTTAACAATTCTATTTTTTATATATAAATACTGTCCTGGAATTAAATAAACAGACTAGAGCTTGTAAAAATGACATTTGAGTTTACACTGCTGTTTGTTTGGCTTATTTAATTGACAATGTCATAGTATAGAGCTACTCACAGAGCTGCTATTCAGGCCTGATTATTTTCAATTTGTGGTCTGCTGTACAGTGTTAGGAGAATTTCTTTGTTTATAAAGAAATATTTATTTCTTCTAGAGTGTTTGTAACTAACTTTGTAAGTGAGGTGGTATGAAATGACATCTTACTAGCAGCACTAACTTCTGGTTGCATAGGACTTACGTTGAGATTGCTTTGCATTAGACATATCACATTACTTTCCAAACATTAAGTCTGTGATTGTTTTTTTAAATGCATCACTTTAGAGAGGTGCTGTGGGGTACAAAGGAGTTTTTTGTCTCCAGATCTGTTTAACTGAGTGTGAATTTCCAGTTACCAGGACTGTGCAGGGGATGTTGTCCAGTTAATATGATGTACTGTGATGCTTTAACTCAAAGGGAACTGTAGCAGGACAAAATCACTGACAGTCTCTTATTTTGTTCTTTTCCTTTTTTCTCTTTACAGTAAAAAAAGCTAAACTCCATGGACCACCAGGTAAGTCATGCTCTACCGCTTGTTTGCAGCAATGGGTATCTCTGCTCTCTCACTGCTGTTCATGCTGCTCCCTCCAGTTTCCCTCTGCCTCATCTCAGCCCCTTCATGTTCTCTTTGGGAGTGGTCTAATCTACCTTGAGAATCCAGGCAGTCTGAGTCAGTAGAAAACTTGAGGCTGTGACCTGGTGTCACAGTGGTAGGAAGCCTCTATCTGCTCAACCTGACCTGAACAGGTGATGAATTAGGAAATGTGTTCCTTTACTGTCACCCTTCCCCACCCACCCAGCCCTTTCATCTCATGCTGCCTCTGTCCCTGTTCAAAACAGGGTCTGAAATGTCCACTAAAGCCGAACTGATGTGTCCATCCGTGGATTTAGTGCCTTCTCAGTCCTGACTGGGGTTGCTGGATAGAACTGCAGAAGTGAATCATTCTCTTATGTGGCAGTCCGTAATGGCTGTGCTTGGAATTAAAATCCTATCTGCTAGGTTTTCTGTCTTCATAATAAAATAAAAACAAACAGCTGGTGACACCCAGAATTTAAAGTCTGGGTAACTTCTTTTCACTGTGTTTCAGAAGCTAGCAAGGAATCACTTAGCAAGCAAATAGATTTATCAGTAGAAATTTGATGTACAGTTTACAAAAGAATAAGCACTTATATAAAATGCTTATAAATAAAGACTTCTGGAATAACACCTATTCAGGTGTTTAGATCTGAAAGAGTTGCACAGCTGTGTTCATAACTTACTTGTTCAGCTTAGTTCTTTAGATATAGCTGTCCTCAGATTATGGCAGAAAACTTTCCAGGACTCATCCATATTCCACGGCAGATCAAGATCTGTCTGTGCACCAACTTTGAATTTCCAAAGAAGGAAAACCGAGTGCTCAGACTGGAAGGGAGACAGTGTGTACTTTATCTTTTTCCTATTCAAGCCTGCTCACAAATGCAAAATATTTGTCCTCTAGTCTAGGTTATACTCAGGCAAGGTATGTGGTTTCAGGACAAGCTCAGTGTCCCAGGAGGATGCAGGAGTAAAACAGACAGGGAGAAATAATGTAGTAACGAATAATTGGATATGTAGGAATCACAGTTCAGTGACTCTGACTCCTTCCTGAGCTTCTGGATGGTGTAATTTCTATTTCCTCCCTTCATTGGAAGCTAGATGCTGAGGTTTGCTATAGTAACCCACAGCAATGATGCATTAAAATTGTACAATCATACAGTCATAGAACGTTCAGGATTTGGAAGGGACCTAAAGAATCATCTAATTCCATGCCATGGGCAGGGTCACCTCCTACTAGACCAGGTTGCCCCCTGCCTTAACCATTCTGACCTCAAACTCTACCAAGATTGGGCATCCACAACTTACTTGGGCAACCTGTGCTGGTGTCTCAACATCTTCACAATAAAGAATTTCTTCCTAATACCTAAATAAATTTCTCCCCTTTCAATTTGTACTTACTATTCCCTGTCTGACCACTATGGTCCCCGATAGAGAGTCCCTTTCTGGACTCCCTTCAGATATTGGAAGATTACTGTGAGATCTCCCCACAACCCTCTCTCCACCAGGCTGAACAGTCCCAACTTTCTGAGCCTGTCTTTGTAGGGCAGGTGCTCTGCTCTTCTTACCAGCTTTATTTCCTCCTCTGCACTTGATCCAACACTTGCATGTCCTTTTTATGCTGGAGATGCCAGAACTGTATGCAGTAATCCAGGTGGGATGTCACAAGAGTAGTGGGAATGAATTGTTTTCCTTGACCTGCTGCTTATGCTCCTTTGGTTGCGTCCCAGGGTACATTTGGCTTTCTGGGCTGCGAGGACACACTGCTGGCTTGTGTTGAGTTACTCATCAGCCATCTTCATGAGGTTTGCCCAGAACCACTTCTCCAGCCTGTCCAGGTCCCTCGGGATGGCATCCCTTCCCTCCAGAGCATGACTGCACCACACAGCTTGGTGTCATCAGTGAACTTGCTGAGGGTGCCCTTGATCCCACTGTCCCTGTCACTGACAAATACAATGAACAGTGTCAATCCCAGTTCAGACTCCTGAGGGACACCACTTGTCACTGGTCATCAGGTGGACAATGAATCACTGACCACAAGTCTTTGGGTGTAGCCAGCCAGCCAGTTCTTTATCCGCAGAGTGCTCCATCAAATCCGTGGCTCTCTGATTTAAAGACAAGGATGTTGTGCAGGACAGTGTCAAATGCTTTGCACAAGTCCAGGCAGACAACATCAGTTACTCTGCCCCGTCCACCAGTGTGGTAGCCCTAGAAGGTCATCAGATTTGTCAGCCATGATTTCCCCTTTGTAAAGCTACATTGATTTTTATATATTTGTTTTCCATGTGAAATTTTGACAGTATTAACACTGACTTTATTGAGATTGAACACTGGGAATAGATGCAAGAGAACATCAAAGTATTAAAACATGTACACTGCTTTCTGGGTACTTAGCCTGTCTTATTCCAGGCTGTTTGACATTGATAAATAGGCCTGAGGTGGTAACTCCCCTTAAGTTTGTTCATTCTTGGATGCTGATATTCAAACTTTGTCTGTGTTTTGCTGTTTTAGTTTTATCAGCAGAGAGCATAAACTAGGAAAAGAGTTCTTCCAGAATTTTCCTTCAGATTTAAAATAAAAAGCAAAACACCTAAACAGAGGCTGTCTTGTCTAGATGTGAATGTGATGGGGTTTTCCTAGGCCAGGTGGGTTTCAGCACACTTACCAATAAATCTATATTTTTCTTCTGCCCCTGACTGGCCTGTAAAGTTCTTTGTGGACTCAGAGATGGAAAACTGAGTTGGGACTAGGAGAACAGTTGAGTCAGAAGGGTAGAGATGATATGACCAACCCAAACTCTTGCTAGTATGTTTTGCACTTTGTTTTTCACACTGCTTAGTGTTTATGATGGGTCCTGTGCCTTCAGACTGTCTCTTCCTCTTGTCTGATTTCAGGACCAGCATCATACTAAGTGTTCTTTAGGATTTTACACTGTTTGTCCCTGTCTTACTGCAAGTGAACAATTGCATGATTTTGTTCATTTGTGCTTGGATTGAACCTGCAGTCTGACAGGGAGCTCCAAACTTGGAATAAGCGTGTTTACATTTAGACACTCCAGCATTTGAACATCTGGCTTCTTTAACCCAGTGATATCTTCCCATATGGGCTTTTCATTTGAGGTCGCTCTGGATGCACAGTATGAACTGAAAATGTTACAGTGTTGCAGGTGATGTGATGAAAGACTATGATAGCATTTTGTGTCTCATTCCCCAGATAAATTCAATACATATGTGACCTTGAAAGTGCAAAATGTGAAGAGCACGACGGTGGCCGTGCGAGGTGACCAGCCCTGCTGGGAACAGGATTTTATGTTGTAAGTATGGTGGTGCACAGCATGAGGTGCTCCTGGTTGAGTCCTTCTGTCACAGCGGGGAAATGGCGATGAAGGACATACACACAGTTCAGTGATTATTAGAAGGCTTTTCTACATTTCATCTTTGCCCTTTTATAACACAATGCGCTAAAAGGGCAGTGATTGGTCTGAGAAGGAGTGTGTCTCTTCCCCTTTGGTAAACAACAGGTGAAGGAGCAGTGTTATGAGAAAAAAGGAAGAGAAGTGTTGAGCCCACATAGGTATTTACAATAACAATGAGAATGTGTTTTGAGAACAAGAAACTTGTAGTTCAGTTTCTCATGGGAATCAGCATGCAACAGTTAGCAGCAGAATTCCGAAGCCCAAAAAATACAAAGCCACATCCTTCCACAGCCCTGGTGTTCATACAGAGCTCCTAGTGTGTGTAGAACTCGAAATGTTTGGGTAGGTAAAATGCACAAGCCTGATGAAAAGTACTTTTCTTTGCTGTTGTACACATTGGCCTGTGGCGGAGGATGTTTGGGAGATTGTCTCTGCTGGTGCCATGGACTGGCAATTGCCAGTCAGATCTGTAGTGAGAGGCCAAGTCTGAGGTTGAACTGGGAGGTTACTGTGTGGGTTGGGTCTGGATTGATGTTGTCCTTGGCCAGTATGTGCACAGCTGTGCCTGTAAGCTTGAGACACACACACACCTACAACAGGGCTTAGCCAAGGATTAAAGGCCCATAGCTGAGCTTAAATGGAGCTCCTGGGTGTGGGAAGAGCGTGTAAGTGTCCACGGCTAGAGAGGCTGGTCAGGGCAATTAAGTGTTAGTGCCCTCAGGGCCTCTGGGAGGTGATCCTGGTTACTTCAGTTGGGAGCTGCTCCATGAGCAGTAGAACCAGTTCATTCCAGCTTTTCCAGGGCTTCTAGTGCAGTTGGTGCAGTTGGCACTTCTGATTTGCTTTGATTCTCACAGATGTGACTTGTAGCCAAGGATTTCCCAATATCTTTTACAATGGGATGGGTTTTCTTTCTGGTGGATGAATGATTTATTGATTATACTGCATCAGCTTCTGTTTCTATAGCTTTATAAGGCAAATTGAACTAAATTTACTGAATGGGAGGGAATGATGTTGTATTTATCTTGTGGGGGTCAAAGCTAGTGCTGCTGTTGCTGAGTGGATTTGAGTTGTTTACATAGGATCTGTAGTAAGAGACCCCCATGGAATTTTGTGAATGTATTTTCGTACCCACCAGCAGTTTGTTTCTCCTCAGCTGAAAGTGGGACGTTGTTGTCTCAGGTTAAGGAGGTCACCTGGGTCAGTACATTATTTTCATCATAGCTGTGCTCTCACCTCCCTTGTTTGGTGGTACTCTGCTTTTGGAGCAGCACAAGAGGTGTGTGCTCCTGAATGGAGAGTCTGGAGCCTGTCCTTTGGCATCTGGTGAAATGCACACGCTCCTGAATACCAGCATCTGCTCAGCTCTGAAGCTCCTGGTCAGACAGAGGCCATGGCTGTCACTGACGTAAAGCATTCAGGACTGGGTAAGGCTGGGACAAGGAATTGAACCTATGATTGGGGTCACATGCCCATACTCAAACTACTCTTTCTGCCTGTGATCTGTGCTCATCCTGTGGGCAGGAGCTAACTTCAAACACAGCCAGCTATAGAGGAGGCTTCTCAGTGGTGATTTAAGAAAGCACTTGAATGTGCTGGATGAAGGCTCCTGTGATTGCTCCTCCTCCCTCCCCTCAAGCAGCTCGTGCAGCTGCACTCTGGTATCAGCTGGGAGCTTAGCTAGCATGCTGTAAGGTCACTGAGATGCTCCATAATTAGTTGCTAGGGAATATGGAAGCAGAATATTAGCTGAACTACCTCGCCATTATTGTCCCTGCTTTAGCCAGGCAACTCTACAGTAGTTCTGGTGTCTCCTCATAACAGAAATATTACATGTAGAAACTAACGTGTTTTGCATGATGCTGTGTACTTTAAGCTGTCCTAGGGGAAATAGTGCTGGTATTCCAATACTGCTGTTGTCTAGTTTGCTCTTTTTCCTTCTGGAGTTTGAAAAGGATTTTGAGCAGTTTTCCCCACCAAGGGAAGGATACTTTTACTGTCTGCGCTGTGTTTACCTTTTTCATGAGGCATAGTAGAACAGACCACAAACAAAAAAATGCTTCCTGTCTGTGTTTGTTGGTTTTTCTGCCAAGGTCCTTGTGAGACATAACACTGCAGAATTTGGAGCTGTAGGGTTGTTTGAGATTTGGCTATTTACCAGACCAGTGAAGCACTTCAGTGTATTCCTTGGGGACAGCTTTGAATTTTGAAGGAGCTTTAAAAGAACTGTGTATTTGATGCATATTTGCAGGAAACACCTCGAGTGAAAGTGCATAATTACTGATGTTTAGAACACAGTAATTAAATTGGTGCTGACATTGTGAGAAATGCCTTTATTTAAATCCTATGTGTGTGTGGAAAGGGCGGGGCACCAAATTTCAGTCTCAGCTCTTTTGTTCTTAGAAGCTGTTCTGCATCTGACCAGAAGGCGGAGAAAGGGAGACACAAAGGCAATCAAAGCCACTGTACAGAAATTCTTTTTATTTATTATTCTTACATGGTGGTCTGTCCTTTGGAGATCTGTAGAGGACTTCGTTGGGTGTATCATTATCAGTGTCCTGCTCTGACATTGTATGTTGAAGCAAAGTACCTGGTTTTACACTGTGACTGAAAATAGACTATTTCTTCCTTTCCTTCCCTTTCTGGCCTCACACTGTTCCAGCCAGCAGTCAGCCAGTCATCATAAGCCTGCAAGCAGATGAATATCAAGTAGAGTGAGGGCAGAGCAGTGCTGGTACAGCTGTTGGCCATACTGAGTAACCCTGTCAGAATCGAGGATGCTGAAGGCTCAATTACAAGACGCTAGCAGTAAACTCATAGAAGGCAGTGTAATCATTTGATTTTGAACAGTTGCAAAGCTACTTAAGTGTCTCAAACAAGAACAGATGCACTTGGATTTAAAACAGACATTTATATGCTTTACTGTAACTGTAGGGTTTGTCTTGAACCTTGTAGATATGATGTTCTCTTAGTTGCAAGAAGGAGGCAAAGTTCAAGTGGATGCTTGGATTTGCAGCAGTTCTTTCTTATTTCAGCCATAACGGCTCTCCACAGAAATAAGACAGTAACATGTTTTTAAATTTCATTAACTGTGGATGGATATATTTGGGCAGAGGATGGCTGCACTGACTGTCCAAGGTGCCTACTTTTGGGGATTAACAGTTGCGATAAAAAGAATCCCTGAGCTCCAAAAATTATGGGTTATAGCCTTTCTTCAGGATAAATGTCAGACAGCTCAAGATTCTTCCCTTTTCTACTGTTTTTACCAGTGTGTGCTGTGTAGTGTTAGCCTGTTCTGAAATTGGCATATAAGTAGGCATAGTTATAAACCAGCATGCAGAAGTGAGGCATAAATGCTATAAAACATTGAGAAGAAGCAAATTTGAGATGTGTTCTTTTGTTAATGAGAGGAAAGATGTTTGTGAAAACCTTCAGATCAGTATTTCCAAGGTCTGTCACTCAGCGGCCATGTGAAAGTAGCTGCTGCTGGGGTGGACGTGGTGCCACAGAGGCATGAGCAATAGGTAGTGCTGCTGATGCAGCTTATGCTGGGTTTGGGACTGTTACTTTTGGCTAGGAGTAGCTCCACTCACAGGTAAGTATTGGCATGTTTGCACCTGCCAGAGTACACTTGTGTTGCTGTGCTGCCAAGGGGGACACTCAGTTTGTTAGGAATGGAGTGGCTGATGACAAAAAAGACCCCACCTCTAGGTTTTGATCCGAGGTACACTTCCTCCTGTGTACATAGCTGCAGAGATAAGTTCCCTACCGGTAGTTCATGCATGACATAGCTCAGGGTTATAGTTTGCACTCTGTGTGTAATTAGTATTAAACTGTGAGTTGCTAGAAACTGATGTTCCCTGTGAGTATGAGCTGCCTCAGCCACACACATCCAGAATCTCTCTGTAGCTTGACACAGCTCTGTGGAAATAGTTCACTGGCGTAGTCATGGTGGTAATGCAGAACATGAAAAAAAATTAGATTGTAGTCTGCTTCTTTCTCATCTGTGCTGCCTTTACTTTTTTTGCAGTGAGATCAGTCGGCTGGACCTGGGCCTAATTGTGGAAGTATGGAACAAAGGACTGATATGGGACACGCTGGTGGGGACTGTGTGGATTGCTCTGAAGGCCATTCACCAATCTGATGAGGTTAAGCTGACAGAGAACCTTTATTTGCTCCAGTGTTGATAATTAATGTATTACAGATCTGGCCTGGTGCAGCCCAGATTGAGCTCCTAAGCAAAACTTCCACTTGCAAAGTCAGGAAAGCTGAGTGAGCAGAGAGGGCTCTCTCATCACATTGATTTTGATTTCATAGTGAGATCACTACTGAGCTTACATAGGGCTCTTTGGTCTCATTTCACTTGTATGGACTCAAGAACTAGGACCTAATCTGTTAAGGAACACAGACAAATGTCTGAAGTCTTAACGACTGACTGCTTAGTCTGATGGTCAGATTCCTAGGACTTACTGCTAAAGACCTCTGTCTTGTCTAACCGACAAGGTAGGCCCAGAGCATATCTGCAGTATCTTCCTAGGTCTTCTGGTTGTAGCATTAGGTGTACCTTGCGCTGGTATATATGCACAAAAGTAGGAAGTTGGTTGTGCCAATGTCTGTAACTGCCCTAACTACTGAGTTTGGCAGTTGTTACAACTAAGCATTTTTAACTCAAATTTTAGGATATTTACTTAGAAGATTATTAGATTTGAGCAGGGAGAGATAGATTATATTTTCCATAAAAGGAAAGGAGTGGGGATGCCCTGCAGTGTGGCCATGAGGTCTGGCTGGTGCTCAGTTCCTCTCGCTGTCCAGACACTCCTCAGTCCTGCCTTTGAGGGTTTACTTTTGCAGTTCCACTAAGAAGACTGCACTTGTTTTTGCTGCTTGCCCTGTAGATGCCTCTTGAGATTTGGAAGAAATCCAGTTTGGAAGAAAAAGCCAGTGCATGCTAAATGGATGTAATTTGATGTTAAAATAGGGATGATAATGCCATGAAGCTCTTTCTGGTTTCAGCTAAAGTGTGAGAGTTGGTGCATAAAGTTCTTCAGACTTGAATGTGTGTTCACTTAAGGCCTTTGATTCACAGGAAGGTCCTGGGGAGTGGTCTACGCTGGAGGCAGAAGTTGTAATGAAACATGATGAAATCTGTGGAACCAAAAACCCAACTCCTCATAAAATTTTGCTGGACACAAGATTTGAATTACCCTTTGGTGAGTGTATTTCCATAACTTACACAGGGCGCTGACAGTGGAGAGAGAAAGTGGGAACAACTTAAGTTTTATAATCTAGTTGTGTTCATTCTCAGTTCAGTCAGTGTAGTTCAGTGGAGATCATGTGGCTGGTATTCATTTTTTGTTTGGCTTCTTTCTAACAAGATCTGAATAAGTATGAAATACTTGAAAGTCCCTGGGTGCTGGAATATTTAGACTGGCAGCAGTTTTTTTTCTTCTAGTAGTGTTTCAGGATTGTGTAGTCACGCATTTTTTCCTGAGCAGGGAGCATTTGCTTCTTTGAATCTAGACAAATTTTGCTCTAGAAGAGGTCAAGTTAGCAGTTGTTAAAGCTGTTCTGTGGTTAATGCACGTAGCCCTCTTAAATGTGTGCAGTTCAGTTAGTGAAACATTAATGCTTAGTAGTCCTGAACATTATCATTAGCAGAGTATATAAATAACTTAATGTTGTAAAGAACTGCTTTTCTGGAAATTACTTATGGTTGAAAAATACAGAATATGGAAAAGCAGCTAATAGGATCAAACTGATCTCAAGTAAAGTTGTAATTTTTAAACTTTATTTTTCTTAGGCAAACAAGAACAAACCCCAAACCAAATAAACCCCAAAAGTAAGGCCTTAGCCAGACTATGTCCTAGGCTTACATAACTTCTCTTTCCAGCTCTTGCCTAATGCTTGTATCAAGAACAGAGACAATGTTTTTGGGGTTTGTGCTATTTTTTTTTCATGCACTGCGCATTGAAATGTTTCAAAATGTTCTGTCATTGCAAAACTCATCCCTCTCCCTCTCCCTGTTGCATCCTTTTTGCTGCAAAACCCTAGTCAGTGTGAGCAATTTGTATTGTACTCTGAGCGGGGGTAGAGCACTTGTGCAGACACCGGCCTGTGGTCAGTACCTGTCAGGATTGTCCATCTGTTGTGGGAAGAATTTAGGACATCTGTGGGTCTCATACTCCACTTCCTGGTGCACGGGAGGATGCAGACCTTGGCCCTACATCTGGACAGTCAATACAAATTGTGGTTTTTGCTGTGGGTGCACTTTTGTGAGCGCACAGTCACCTGGATGGTTGTACTTTTGGGGAGCACAGTGTTCGGTAGATGCAGCAGCACTACTCTTTAACTACAGTCCAGTGTGCAAAGGGAAGGAGGTACCTGACACACCTTAGCTGTCCTGACAGCTGTCTGATGTTGGTCAGGAGCCATCCCTCTTCCTCATGGAAATATCCTGGTGTTCCACTGCTTCTGTCTGGGAAGTTTATTACTGAAGTTACTTTTTATGCAAGAGGAGGAACAAGCCTGTTTCACCTCGCCAAAAGTCTTGGTTCTTTGGTACAAGTGTTGAGGGAGGGACAGAACAAGCACACAGAACTGAAGGCAAGGCTTGTAGCCACTACCTTCTCATCTGAATTAATTCATTACATTTGCTTGTAAATGGTCACCACTTTAAAAGAAAATGAAGTTCTGATGTCTCTCTTTGTATTGAGAGTGTCCAGAAGAGAATTTGCTTTCTTCTGCCATTCATGTTATGGGCTGCATTGATTTTGAGGTATTTTTTTCAAGTATAAGAAAACAGACTCCGTGTACATGTGTTAGAACATCTGAATTTTAAAAATCAAAATATCAGGTAATAATGTGTTTTCTCCCTAGTACTACAGTCAGAAAAGCTTTTCTTTGTTTCTTTTGGGGTGATTTATACTACTTTAAATTTTTACATTTGGAGAAGTAGAATTTCATGCAGAGCAGTAAGTAAGTTAAAAGATTTTTGTGATTCTTCTGTTTTTGACACAATTGATCATTTAAAGCACACCTATTGCTTATTTCTTTGCTTACCATGCCAAATACTAAAATATCAGGGATTCCTCATCATTGTGTTGAACGGTTTTTGTTCTAGGGTGTGAAAAGTTGTCTGCCTGTCCAGGATTTCATAATGTCCAGGAGCAAATGGGTGCATGAGTTAGCTCTTCAAAGGCTGCTAGTCCCTAGAAGAGTGCTGCAGTTTTTGCTTTGATCTCCATTTTCAGTCTGAGGTGCCATGGCAAGGTCAGAAGCAGGTTGAAAAGCAGGAGGCACTAAGGGTGTGTCATACTTCTCTAGAAAGTGCCATCTACCCATGTCACCTGCTCCAGGGGTGCTTCCCTTCACACCCTGACTGTCTCCTGCCATCACCTTTGGGACACCTTCTCCTTTGGAGAAGGACTCTGCACCATGGATTAGGCTCTGTCTCCTTTCCCAGGTACTGTGAGATTTGGAGGGGTGCATGGAGCTCGCAGCACTGCCTCTGCATCTCTCCCAATGGATTTGCAGGTCAGTTTCCCTTTAGCTGGATGGCAGCGATATGGATTCTTAGTGCCCTACACGGTAAGGTTCTTTGTAATATGAGTTGGGAACTGCTGCTTTATCCCTACACAGGGAAGTAAATGGATCACTGCTGTGCTGTGGAAGTTCTTAAGTCAGCAGCTGGGCTGTAGAGGCTCGATGATTTTATTAACAGCAGGTTTGGAGCGACACTTTAGGAGCATTGTATATCATGTTTTGTTTCCCAGGTGAAGATCTGGCTATTGTAGATGCATGAGAACCAGAGTGACGTGTGGGCTCATGTACTGCTTGTGCTGCTTTTCAAGTTGGGTAAAACACTGCTGCCTGGGATAGCAGCTTTAAAAAAACCTGTGTGTTCTTCTGTTTGGCTGTGCTTCTATGCTTTTTCTATCATTTCTGGCTGCTGTCTCATTTAGATGCACACAGATGCAGTACCCAAGGTTATTCAATGTATTCAAAGTATTTCATTGTATTTAGGTGGTGTTTGAGAGGTTTTTAAGGGTTTGTAAAAGACAATAAATTAATTTGAAAACCAGAAAAGCTGAAGTCCTTGATGTAAAACATGATTGTGTATGCAAAGAGGTTTAGAAACTGGTTTGCACTATATTTATCCTGGATTAGTTTGCTGTTTCGGCTTCCACCTGATCCATTCAAGATTCTTCCTTCCTGGTGTCTCCTCTGCTGGTACTCTGGAGACTGGCAGCTGCTGGAGCTGAAATAAGTGCAAAACATGCTGATACTGATAGTGGTAGTATGTGATGAAGGCAACTTAGAGATTTTTAAAAATTTTTTTCTTTCATATAATGCCGTTTCCAAGTATTTACCAGGCTTGGAGTTGGGAAGCAGTCATCTCCTAACAAAGGCTGGTGAGAGTTTAGTCTCTGCTTTCTGGTGATAGAAGGTAAGCTTTTTTAATGTCATGCAGGAGTTATACTTTGTCAGTGGCCAGATTTGTAATGGGACAAAGAACACTGATGATGGCCTTCATATGTCCCCTGTGTGTCCCACTGCATGTTACAGATGCAGCTGTTGCCTTGTGGTCAGTTTGTGTGATATGAGCACTTGCTGTACAGGGGAGGGCAGCTCTGTGGGCCCTTCTGTGTTGCATATCTCTGCATGATGCACTGGAGTGCTGGGGACTAGGCTGTCATAAGATGCTCTCTGCTAGCCCCATGTTCTTGAATATTCAGTCTCACAGAAACAAAAGGACTGCAAATCCTCTGCTACAAAAATGTAACAGAGTGAGGATGGGAAATGTGAGGTGTTATATTAACCTGTAGTGTGAGAAGCTTGGTAGTCCATTAAAAATTGCAATAAACTGCCTTCTTCATGGCAAGAAGTGGTTGTTAGCCGAGACAGGCTGGAGCCACTTTCTGCTCTGATAATATCTGTTTCCTCTTTGGAACAAGACAGGCAAGGAAGGGATACAATTTTCCTTGGTTGTTTTAGAAAATTTTCTGGTAGGGAGAAGACAATCTTGCTAATTACTGTTTTGATGCAGTGAGTGTGTGTTGGCACAGACTTTTCAGGATGCTGCTTTTCAAGTGTAAAATTGTTCTGCTTGATAGCAGTTTTACTCTGTCCCCCTTTTTTAGAAGTGCAGTGACGGTGCAAATCCCTCACAGGATGCAGTACTCAAAAATGCTTTTGGCTCCCAAGCTATAGCAGTTTGATTCTGTGCCAAGCAGTTTCTAGTTCATAATTGGAGTGAAAATGCTTTTAGTGTTCTCAGCACTCCCAGGGTGGGAGCATGCTGATCTGCATCTAACCATGAGGTGGGGTAAGTGTGTTTTGTTATTTTAGTGTCTTGGAAACCAAACAGAAAGAAGAACTCAGTCAGCAAAGTCATTTCAGTGAGAACCTATGAAGATTCCCATACATTTGAAAAGGGAAGAAATTTGGGCTGGGAAGAGGGGAAGCCAGGTGAACACTTGTAGGAAAGTGGGGAGAAAAAGGGTATCACTTTTGCTTTCAGCACTTGTTCTCACTCCTGCCAAGCTGGGTTTTGCCCCAGCCCAGAACTTGCTACCTTGGAAAAACTGAGAAGGAGCAAGGTGATGAGCAAGGTTCGGCAAACCTGAGAAGAAAAGCTTTAGGGCTGAAATGCCTGATTGCTGCCAAGCTAGAGATGTCTAAGCAGGAATGCTGTACTGTGTCACTTCCTGAGGGGTTTAACTCAGTGAAGTAGTCTGTATGGATGCACCAAATACTCCTCTTATTTCCTTCCTCACTCTTGACAAGTCACTGTACTGCTGTGCACCCATTCCAGGTGTTAGGGCACTTACTTGCTCTGAGCACCCTCACCCAGGACCTCCACCCACACCCCTGCTCATGTGGCCAAGAATTTCACATCAGCTCAACTTGGAGCCTTCAATCCTGGGTGATGTTGTGTGAGTTGGTCATCCCCTACCCCAGCCATTGCCATGTCTGTGCCTGCTTATGGACTCTGCAGATTCAGGCCTAGAAAACCTAGAGAAAATGGAGTTCAGCTTCCAGCTGAGGATGGCAGTAGAGCAAGGACAGTAAAGCTTGCAGTGTTTCTCTGTTGGTTTCAAATTAATAAGCACCAAAAGCTAGTGAACCTACATGCCCATCTCCTCTCTGTTGTTTGTTTCACTGACATATGGCCTTGCTCCTTGTGTTCACCAAGCATGATGTCAGTGGAGTTCTGAGATGCCATCAGCTTGCCTCTCTCTGGGCTAGTTCATCCTTTTATCTTTTTTTAAGCAGAAGTTAATGTAGTGGAGTAATTTCCCTTGTAGTCAAAAGCTGAGCAGTGATGCAGGAGCTGGCCAGTGGATGTTGCCTTGCAAGCAGTCTGTGATCTCTGTGTTAGGGATTTCCATTCTGTGCATTCCAGAGAAGCAGCTTCAACAGAACTGCTGACTGAGGCAAAACACAACAGAAGCTTCCTGAAAAAATCAAAAATATCTCATTGGGACTTCTTTTGAGCAGGCAACTTGGCTCAAGATCATAGGCCAGTTATTTCAAGTTTAAAGCTTGCTGTACAGTAATTTTACTGATACTAGTATTGGTGACAAGAGTTTCTCTGAGGTCAAGAAGATGTCCTTACAGCTGTTATCTGGACAGTAGCTGATTTTTATCTCTGACTAGCATAAGAAGCTGTTTCAATAGAAGCAACAATCCTGCAGTAGAAATCTGATAGCTCTGTTTATGAAATAGGCATCTGGGCTGTAAGATAGGAACAGTAAATCCAAGTGTTGCTCCTTGATGCCTGGGCATGCCACTACACCATGGTGTATGGGAAAGCATTGAAGTCTACCCTGAGACATCCTCAATTTCTGCAGTGCTGATGGTAGTCATTGCTTCATCCCTCCTCAGTGTCTTTAGTCTTGATTTCAGGCTCCAGATTTGAGTTGGACTCTGACTTTTAGTTCTCATTCATGAATTTCTCTTCACCTCTTAGACAACTGTCTTTCCAAGACAATTCCATGGGCTTTGCGGTAATTTTTGGATTGTTTCATGCCATTGATGGAGTTTGTCCTCCTAAACCTCATCAGGTTGTATGCTGATAGTCATTCAGTTCACTGATGCCTTCTTTCTAGATCAATTCTATCCAATCAGATTTGCTTTGAATGCCAGCCCTAATTTGCGCAGAGGCTGTCTAAGAAATCTGTGCAGCTGTGATCTACGGCCCTGATGGTCAAAAGCACTTATGTGTTTCTACCACTCTTATTATAGTTGTGGAAGAGTGTCTCATGTTTCTCTTACCATGTTTTCTGATAGGTTTTAACAATGAAGTAATGTACTGTACATCAGAAAGAGAAGCTGGCTTTGTGTGTTTTGGTTAAAATAAATTACTTTGGTCTCCCTCCAAGCAAGGAGAAATGGGTTGTCTATTTTCCTACTTAGTGCAGGTTTTTTGGAGACAGATACTAAGCTTCCCATAAAACTTTCTCAAGTGGGGAGTATTTTAACACCTAGTGTGAGTGAGGCTAGTGGCATAAAAATTCAGTGGTGTTTCTGTTACAAAGATGTGGACATGAGTTCATAGTCCAAGGAAATATCTACTGCTGAAACTTGAAATTCCACTAAATCTGGCATGTACCTGATAACAGTGGTTTATGTTCTGTTATCTGCAGTGTTTTGGGCTTGTTGCCTTCATAAGGTGATGGTTTGTGTGGCTGAGAGAGGACAAATGTAGAACTGACATTCTCTACAATGTACGAGAAGACAGCAGTTCTTGGTCCTTTCTGAAAGCATCGTGGGTTCCAATGGAATGCTCACCTACCTATAAATGTTGTTCTTTTTTTCTGTTAGGAGTTGTGAGTGGAAGTAACTTTTAGAACCACCTTTTCATCAGTAGACCACTGTGTCCTGCTTTTCCCGCATATCACTGTGACGGTGTCCATGGAGTACAGTTCATTGCAGGGAAACAGACTTCTTGGCTCTTCTTGAGGCCACCTGAAAGTGTAAAGAGTTACAGGAGAGGGGAAAAAACAGCTGAACTGGTACAGCAGTATCTTCCTGTCAGCTTGCAGGGCTGGTGGTGTTTTTAGCTGGAGCACTCCTTCCATTTCCTTCCTCTGTGAGCTTTGAAGTTTCTGTAGTGGTGCAGTTTCAGTCCATAAACAGCCAGATTTCAGAAGTTGCTACATTCAGGGATGTTGAGTGGCTAGGAAAAAACCCAAACAAAACAAATCCAAATCCTTTTTTTTCCTTTTCCAATGTTTTCACACCACTCCATCCCTAAATAATTTTGTGTTAAGCTTTTCACACACAGCAGGTTATCTGCATCTCTGAGCGTGTCCTTTGAAAGGCAAAATTTTAAGCGGCAGAGGTCAGTGTTCCATTAGGACACTACATTACTTTGAAGTGTGAAATAGAAAATAGTTATCACAATAGAAGTGGTAATGGTTGCTAGTTGCTGTCAGTTTGGTAGCTCTTCTAGACAATAAAAATGTGATTCATTTCGCAATGAAGCTTCAGTGTGGCATAAAAGGAAAAATGTGCTTTCTTGTGAGTATGGCTGTTTATTCCCTCAAAATATTTGGCTTATTGCTGGCAAAGAAATAAGAGACCATTTATTTTTTGGTTACACCAGGAGATGTGCTATTGGTGTGCATAAGGTGTGCTATTCAAAGGCAGTCCTTGTTCTCCTGGGGTTATAAAAAGCCTCCAGAGAGGCTCTTGTTACGTGTTACCAAACATAAGCAAGTGTATTAAAATACTGTTGTGAAATGGTTCCTCATCAGACTAATACTTTAATTAAATGTGAACTAGTCTGTCTTTCTCTTTCTTACCTTTGTATAAGTGTGCATTTGGTTAATCAGCTTTAAACAAGAAAGCAGTGTAAGCCCTTGAACTGTGCTACTATTTACAATGTTTATTTTCCATCTGAGTGCTAACATAAGACAGGCCTATTTCTTCAAAATCTCATGTGCGTTTTTTCTGTGTGATCTTTAGTACTAATGGTGATGAATGCAAAGTTGCCTGGTTAATAAGGTGGTGTGACTTACTCTTTTGACTTAGATATCCCTGAAGAAGAGGCCAGATACTGGACCAGAAAATTAGAACAAATAAATTCACTGGGAGATGATGAGGTAAATATCTAAACTGAAAGAATAATGTAGCCCTGAATGTCTTATAACTAGCTTTTATTGTTTGTATTAGATCCCTGTGATTAGGGTAACTACTAAAATGTTGATAATTTACAAGACTTCTATGAACTCTTTTCTCAAGTGTGCTGTTTAGGGTGTCAAGGATAGGAACATTTTTCTGCATGCTGGAAGTGTTTGAATAGTGTTTTGTTGATGTGAATATGTTCAAAGGAAAGGCAACACTGTGCTTTACCTGAGCAGTGAGTGAAACCATTTTTGACAGGCTGTGGTAGGTTCTTTCTGTGAAATCAAGTCAAAAAGGACTTTTTTTGCAATTGACTGTTTCTTTGAAGAAGACAAAGGAAGATACTGAATCTTTGTTTGAACTGAGGACCTTTGGAAGTGTTGGCTTTTGTCCTTATGCTGTTGTTAATGGCTCCATTTATATGAATCTTGTATTGGAATAAGTGGTAGCTATGGCTTTGGTTTCCTGGCTCTAGTGTGTATTTGGCTAAACAGCTGTAAAATAGAGGTTACTTTTTTATTTCTAAGAGAGACTGTTGCATGACTAAAATTTTGTTTACAGTTCATACTGTTTGCAGAGTAAGATTTAACATGTTAATTCCCATACCAGAAATTAAGTATTTAGAAGACCCCAATACTCACGTGTTGATGTGAATATCATTGAGTAAGAACATGGTGCTGGTGAAACCTCCTTGACAGGCTCTTTCCGCAGCAAGATAACTTGCAAAATACTCTACCAATGCAATGATTTGAGGAGATTTTTGTTCTAGGATCCTTCATTTATTCTTTTGCTGTTCCTTATATGAATGATTTGGTTTACTGTGCAGATGAAGGAAAATAAGGTGGATTTTTGACTGAGGAAAGACCAATATTCGGGTGGATAAAAACTTAAAGAATTTAGGGCAGGCTGTCCTGCCTTGCTAGAAGTTCTACTGCCTTCCTGCCTTAGAGGCTTCCTGGGAGCCTCTAAGAACTCATAAAAAGCTCAGTCCGTGGCTTGTTCTGTCAGTGATGCTGCTGTGGTGCATCCTTGCTCCCGTGGGCTGGAGCAGCAGTTCAGGTACTTCAGCGAGGCACAGGTGCCCTCTAGTGCATTACTGAGCTGGTACTTGCTGAAAGATATCCTGACCTTTCTGAGTCTCCCCTTTCCCTGCAGTTCCGTGCATCTGCTTGCTAACTGCAGGCTCTTATCAAATACCAGTAACAAAGCACTATCTCCATATTTGTGGCCTAATGATCTCAGATTTATTATGGATGTTCTCTGTGACCAGGGAGAAAAAAACCTGTGCAGGGCCTGACCTCAGGTGGTTCTCCTGAAGTTCTCTACATTTGCCAGCCACCCAGAATGGGGATGAGATTTTCCTTGCATATTTCCCTAATTGGCAGTGACTACATAGTTCAGGAACTTCCAGAGCTAGAGGCAGTATCCTTGTGTTGAACAGCGCTCAATGGATTTCTCTTTTGTGGGTGCCAGTTGCCCTTTAAATGCACCCAGGTCAGTTATGTTTTCGAAAAGGAATTCAGCACCTTAATTGTGCATTGCCTAAAGAGATATCTTAATTGCTCTGAGCAAACAAACACAGCGCTTGAGAAATCAGCAGGAGGCAGCTTTGTTTGGAGAAATTGAGTGATCCTCATGCATCCAGTCCCTGCCACTGGGCTTTACAGACCTCACCTTCTGGGCTGCAGAATCCTGGTCTGCACAGTGTTTTTTAGCACAAGACAACTTTGTACCTTTGTCTTTTTTAAGTTCAGCTATCTCTGTTTGAGATGATGAATGAACAGACTAAAGCTGCACAGGAGTGTTGAAGAAGCAGGTTCATTTGGAGTCCTTATGGTGTCATAGAAATGCTTTCCAGCCTCTCCTCCTACAAACACTTAATATTCCATTTTCATTTTGGGACTCCTGATAGCCGTAGGGCTGATGCCTTAAAAAGAACAAACCGCTGACACTCTGGGATCTCTGAGGATAATAATTCAGAACCCACTGCTGTCCTGTGTTGCTGAGATTGCTCATCAGCAGACTTCCTTTCAGCACTTTGTCAACCAGTCAGTGCTGTGAGATCCGACAGTTCTTGTTTTCACAGTCCTGATTAACTCAGTGGGTTGGCCGTTTGCTGATGATGAGACTAACCACCTTTCAGGATCGCTTGTGCATTTTAAATAGCACAGATTGGAAGATAACTGCAGCGGAAGTCTGCGGGTTGTCACCTTCCATGCACAGAACTGATCATTAATCCCTACCAAATCCAAGGAGAGACTGTCTGGTGGCTGTGTTTTGCACAGGCTGCAGCACCAGCTTACTAAGTTTGCCACTTCCTTTGTTGTCAGATCCTTTTTCCTAGCAAAGACTGTTCTCGTTATTTTGGTCAATTGTCCTAATTTTCTCTTATCTCTATGTAATACAAGATAGAAGAGAATAACAAAGTAAAACCACTGGCATTCCCCTAGGGAACACTTTGATGCTGCAACAAACAGCTTTGTAAAAAGTCAAAGCTGGCTAATTGAAATACCTCTGTGTTGTCTGATTTAGTATTAAATGAGATGAATAAATCTTCACTTTGGATGTAAAGTGGATCACAGGAGAGTTTGCAAGTGTTGGCTGGGCAAACTGTGTTCTTGCCTTGCCAGGCACATTAATTACCTTGCTGCCATCTCCTACTCCAGAGCTGCTGTGAGCTCACATGAATTTTGAACTGTTGAAGCTGTGCCGGAGTGTCTAAATGTAAACAGGCTTATTCCCAGTTTGGAGCTCCCTGTCAGACTGACACTGTGGTGTGGAGAATCAGGTCTTTTAAATGTCTAATTGGAGGTCTTTGAATTGGTAATAGGGCCTGTGCTTGTTCTAAAGCAGACTTCAGAAGTGCACTTTGTAATGTGATTTTAGCATGAAAAAAGAGGACACTTCTGGGAGTGTGTTTAAATATAGATATAATGGAGAATATATTACAGATATTATGTTATAGGTATTGTTCTTTGGTAATACCAGGGATATTTTCTCTTATATGTGGCATGCTGTCATAAAGTTACCATTTGCTTTCTTATCTGTCTATATTCCTTCCTATTTTTTTTTCCTTCCTTTAGTATTCCTTTCAGGAGGAAGTCCAGAAGAAACCATTGCCCAGTGCTGCCTCCCAGTGTTGTAAGTTAGACTTATTTTTTCTCAATATTTTTTTCCTTTTTCAATGTGTTTGATTTCCTTTTGTGGTTACATGTCAAGTGATGGTACATCTGAACAACATTTTCTTATTAGAAGTACTTAAATTTCTGTGCAGTTATGAAAAGCTGTGCTCCTCAAAATACTGCTCTGCAGTTTCTGATGTCAGGAAGTGAAATCAGGCATTGAGTCTTGCACTTGCTGTTGTCCTTGTGTGCAATAGGAAGAGAAAATGTGTTCAAAGTCACCAAGATTGTCAGGCCTTGTAATGTTTATACCAGTAAGAAAATGCTGTGTTTTTTCATGTGATTATATTAGGCTATGTTCTGCTAAAACTTCCTGTGTTAAATAGAATTTTTATTAGTGTTTAATGAAATTTTAAGAGGGAGAAAATAGATGGAGACAAGTACTACTGGTAGCCTTTTAAAATGCACCAGAGGTTTGTGTGCTTTATGTCTAATTTCTTCAATATTACTTTTCAATGCTGCGTTGATGGACGGAAAAAATATTTTTACTAATTTCTGCTTATCTTGTCTTGCATTTTTTATACTTCTGAAAACATGGATTGAAAAATAACATAGCACTTACTGTATCTGATGATCTGCAAAATTAGATTTCTGAAACACTGCTTTTAACATACAATAGATGAAAGCTCAGTGATGTCTCTTGTGAATGTGTTATCTACTTTTGGCAACAACATTAATAAAATTCAAGTCTCATAATTTAAACAAATCTTTTATCCTCTACTTCAAATCCTTTAAGATGTGCATCAGCTAAGGCTGTTTATCCATTAGGCTGATTATAGGATCTCTTCAAAACTGGTAACATTAGGAAATGCGAGTTACTGTGTACCTTTTTTGAGTAGAATTAATTTCTCTGTTTACTATTGTTATGTTATCTTAAAAGTATCTTCAACCAACTCAAGACATTAACCAATTGCCTAGGAAATCTGATTGTGCTGTGTAGCTGGAACATGTACAGTTCTATATCAAAGTATTCTAGTAATACTTTCATTCTAGTTAATTCTAGTTAACACTGAATGTGCCCTCCCTTTTCTGGGGAAAAGAAGAAAAGAAAAAAAAGAAAAGAAAAAAAAGAAGAGTGTCTGTAAAGAATAAAGCAGGGGAGTTTTGTTTGCTGGTTTTTGTTTTTTTGGGGGAGGTTGGGTTTTTTTGTTTGTTTGCTTTTTGTTGTTGCTGTTGCTGTTCTGTTTTGGGAAGGGTTTTTGTGAGTTTTGCTTTGTTTTTTAAATGGTCAAAAGGGTACAATTGATTTGTTAAGCCTATAAATCAGAAACATTTTGAAAGAAACTAATATTTGATTAAATCTTTCTAACATAGTATGCAGAACCTGTAATGTCAAAAGGTCAAAGAACAACTGTCTGCTGTATCAAGTGTCCAAGAAATGAATGTGTTACTTGCTGAAATTATTTTCCTAGTTCTGTGCCCTGGGCTTTGCTTTTGTTTGAGGGAGGCTGGTTTGATTGAATCTCCTAAGTGTTGAGATGTGGGGGTAAATTAGAGGGAATGCTTCTGTGTGGGGAAAATAGTTGCACCTGTTCCCACAGCAGGGTGCTTTTACATTCCTCTGTAGTTGGTTTCCCCCCTGGAGAACCAACTGGGCTCTTGCAGACAGACACTATGAGAAGCAGCACCACAGCCACCCTTGTGCTGCCTGTTAACAGCCTGCATCTTGCTGGAAAGTGAGCTTTTGCAATATTCAGTTGAAGGCCCTGTGGTTTGAGCAATTAATGTCACATAAGAATTAATATAATCATTCATGGGATTAAAACACTCATTAGAATGGATGTTAAACATTTCATAGCGGTCTGTTGTTAATGTATTAAGAATTTTCAATAAAGCTGATGGCACTGCATGTACTTTGGCTTGTTTACTGCCTGCAAGTATCTGATGCCTATGAATATCTAACCACATGGAAAAAAATACAAAATAGATGTTTAATATAGAGGTACTTTTAAAAAATGAACTCTGCCTGCATCAACTTGTGCATAAGAGTTGTCAGCTTGCCTCAATACAGCACAGTCCTTTGAGACACAAGAGTTTAACACAAGAACATGCACAGATTGTATCTCTATTGAAAGCTGACCTGATCTTTGCATGTGACACAGGAGCTCAACCCTTTCTACACAAGAGCAGGGTGGGTGTCCTTCACCACACTAAAATGCGTTCAATATGGAATGTTCTCACTTATCATGTGGGTAAATAATTGGTAGGTATATTTTTAGATATAATAAAAATACCCTCAAGAGCACTTTCAAGACTCATCCAGTTTTCCATCACATCATTTTTCAATTTCATCATCCAGATGTGCCAGATGAGGTATGGTCACTGTTGGGAGTAGGACACAGTCTGCTGGACAGCAGACTAAGTATTTATTTAGAAGGAGGAAAAAAACATGCTTGATGTGAGTAGGTTTTACTCCATGAGAATGTTTTCCCAGTCCTTCAAAAAATACAAAATTATCCTTAAACCTGACGCACTACAGAGCAAAACTTCTGCAAAACATTTCATATAGCTTGCACTTAAAAAGATAATTGTACATAACAGCATGTGCCACTGGTGTCCTGCTTAGCTGCTCTGGTAGCTCTCAGAAGACCATTTTGATGTCCTTGTTCCAGCTAGAGAAAATCCTACTCCAGCAGGCAGGATCAAGTTCATTAATTAGGAAAATACATGTCCTTGCATGTTAAAATTAGATCACACTTCTGCTCTCTTCTGCATCTGTATTTTCCACACATCTTTTTACCTTTTCCAAACCAGCTTTTCTTGTGGTGGTTTCTCACTTCCTGCAGGGTTGCATCTTGTTCTGTTATCTCCCTCGAGTAGACAGGGAAAGAAGGATGGAGCAGCATTTGAGAGAAGTGGCCACGTCTGAAAGCCAGCCTCTGATCTCAGGGTGGGTTTTTGTCTCTGGGCATGTATGGGCTACTGCCTTGGCATGGTGCCATGGGAAATCTCAGCCCACACTGGGAACTCTGATTTTTCCAGAGATTATTGAGCTTTCAGCCCTCTTTCACAGTCTCAAATGCTGTTTTATTCTTAGAAGACTCTGACCCATAATTTCTGAAGTGATGTGGGATTTGGACTTCCTACCTATTCTGAAATGAGGCAGGTGGTTCTGTTTCATATACAGTCTTTTCTAAGCCCTGCTGATTTTGGCACTTCCTGCCTCTTTCCTTCATTATACTTAACCATTTCATTTTTAACTCCCAGCTGCTGTGCTTCCCTATATATTCCTCCTGCACCAGAAAGATCACATGCTTCCAATTGATTTAACTTTCCATGATCCCAAGCAATGAGCAAAGCACTAGAGTGTCCATGGATCCAGTTTTGTTTGCATTTATATTAAACGTGGTCATAATTACTAATGTTTTGATATGTCATTGTTAGAAAACTGCAGCATCTCCAAAAGGCAGCTTTTACCCACAGCCTGAAATGAAATGTAAATTGAAAAGAAAGCAAGATTTTGTTGTCTGGAAATTCACTTTAAATTATGCAGATTGAAAACATATTTTTTTATTTGATTACTTTGGTATTGAGTCAATAAGCTCTAACTTATTTATTGTGAAGAATTACAGATACATTTTCTTTGTATGCTCAAGATAATTTCTGGACACATAGAAGTCCATTATAATCCACGAGTGAGTCACACTGTGAGTATTTTAAATGCAGCTCCGATTTGGATCAGTTACAGTGAAAACTGGGATGAGAAAGATACTCTGCATCTTTGCAAAATCAATCTGGCAGACTTGGTTAATATCAGCTGCTGTAAATACTGCTCTACACCATTTGTCAGGGAGTTTGCAAATCTGGAAGAGACCAGGTTTGTTCAGTGTGATTCTCAATAAAGATAATCTTAAGTGCCACTGCCTCAACCAATTATGTCTGTCCTCTTAGCATTGACTGATAATCTTTCTGAGAATGCTTTATTGTCCCTTTTCTGTGTCAGTGTTTTTGTTCCATTTCCTTCAGTCCTTTGCTCTGTGAAGTCCTTGGTTGTCAGGACTGTGGTGGGTGTTGACTTTTTTTTTGTTTGCTTGTTTGTTTTTTTGGTTTGGTTGGTTTGGGTTTTGTTTGTTCATTTGTTTGTTTTGGTTTGGTTTGGATTTTTTTATTTTGGTGGGGTTTTTGTCTCTGCGTGGGGTTTTTTTCTTTGTGTGTGTGTGTGTGTTTTACTGTAGGTTTTGTTGTGCTTCTTTTTTATCAGAAGAAGATAAATTTTTTGCTTCGATATAGGTTGGTACTGGCAACAAAAGAAGAAATAGCTTCTCATATGCTGTTTTACTAGTAGAAGGAACCAGAGTCAGTCTGTGCTTGGTCTGCCATAAGAATAAACATAAGAAAAACAAGATTACATCTTTTAGTGCTCTTTGGAACATGTGTGCACATGCATGCAAGAAAAAAGTGCTACAGATGTTTTAGATACATAAGCAGCTTTTTATATACTTAATATCAGGCAAAATGTTTTATACACATTATAGGAATGGATGTAATTTGACACCAGATCAATTTGTTGTGGTGACTCTTCTTTGCCACTAATATTTGAAGAAATCTGGTTTTGCAAAATTCTTCTAATACCTACGCATGCACTGCTATTTCAAAGATACCACAGAGGCTGACTTTGACAGGTTTCATTCCTGATGCTCACTAGTGTTTTTGGGGGGCAGCTCCAGTTCCGCTGGTACATTGGGAAGGCTTGCTCATTCCCCTGAACAAACTGACTCTAATGCTGAGATGATGATGCTTTCCATGGCACTGATGAGGAGTTTTGTCTGCTTAACAGCCAGATGATTGCCTTCCCTACCCCTTACTCCTCAGCATGCCCCCCAAACACTTTTGTATTTGTGCTGTACTGTGGATGAATTATTTTCTGCTGCCATTAATGTGCCGCTGGGTTGGGGGTATCTGGCCCTGCTGTCGGGTAAACTGACCCTGTGGCAGCAAATGGCAGAGAATTTACTTCTTTTCTTCTTTGGTAATAGTATATAAAAAAGTGATCTGCTCTACCAGTCTCTCAAGGCCAGGCAGCATCAAAACACTTAAACAGGCCAGAACATGCCACTCCTAATTGTTCATAGAGGTGCATGATCTGTGGTAGTGGAGGGTCAGGTACCATAGTTGTCTGGAGAACGCTTGGAGGTGACACTGCCCTTCTTCTTGTTGTGTGCTATACATCAAGATTCTTGCTGGTTTTTTTCTGAGTACCATCTTGATTCTGCACTTAAACAACAGAGGTCAGCAGCCACCTACAGCATCCCTAGTCCACACCAGTTTGGGAAGGGTAAGGAAGAAGTCAATGATGAAAGATTATTTTACCCTTCTCAAGTCTAGGTGGCACTGAAGATCGTGCTGCAGTCATTATATAGCTGTGCTCTAGTAAGATTAGGACTTCCGGCAACAGTGCAGTTACAACCCAAAAGACTGTTCAGTATAATTCAAAACAGCACACATGAATGGCTTTGTTTGTTTGTTTGTTTGTTTGTTTGTTTGTTTAAGCTAGGCCAAGGAAAAACTGCTTTAGTCCATACAAGGGGAGCCATTGTATGAGCTTTTTTGTGGTAGTTTACTGATAGGCTGGGAAAGCTAGGTCCTTGGCCTCTCTGCTTCTGGGAGACTGGCAGCTCCTGTTTCTCTTTGTTTAGGATAAATCCCCTCTGGGATACTTGTTTTCTTGTGGCTTTGTGACACTCACAGCCAGTCTGGGCTGGCTGCAGGCCTTATAGATCTGGTGAGAGGAACACAGATTCAAGATTTTACTCAAAAATATCTGTCTTCAATTTTAGGATAAAGCTGCTACTTCAGGATTGGATATGTTTAAGGAAGAGTACTCAGCATATGGAATTTAAAAATAAAAATGCTGGCTATATTAGGAGATTATACAGTAACCAAATTTGATGTTTTGCTGAACTCTAGAGAATTCTAGGGCTTTGATTTTGCTGCTCATTCTCTAAATATGGTTTTTTAGTTGTTGTTTTCCTAGAGTATGAACTGCATTCTGAAAGGTGGTAACAAGGAAATAAAGCTTTTACTTTTAAATAACCCCCAAATTTAAAGTTCTTACTGAAATGTTGAACACTGCCAATACTGACTTTATAAGCAGTGAGCAGACAAAACAAATGTTCATTTAAACACTATAGCTTTCATAGTTTGTCTAGTGCTCTTCATAAAAGCTTCTTTTTTTTTTCTAGTGCAGTTTTTTAAAGGACTTTATTAGTCATCATTTAATATCTTAGCAATAGGAGCAAATCAATTTGAGTTTTGTTACAACAGTGAAATATAAACTTTTTAAAAATTAAAGATTTTAAACTGATAGAAAATTGATTCCCCAACTTTATGCACAAGCCATGAATGAGTATGTGTCCTCCAGCAGTGAGGCTTGTATGTACCTAAAGTACAAGATCAAAAATCAGAAGAAAAAAAGGCACCAAATCTTTTATCTCTGCTGCTGTGGAACATTATTTTCCTCTTTGCCATTATGCTTGTATGTCATGTTAGGTGATCAACTATAGTTCAAAATTGTATCTCAGGAAGGGGTATATAAATGTTTTGTCTGTAATTGTGTTTAAATCTCTTAGCCAAATAGTCTGTGTGACTTTGTAGCCTGGAAATTTGTAAGACAAGACAGCCATATTAGGCATCAGTGCAGTGATAGAAATTTTACAATTTTCCATTGAAGATAAAATTAGGTGGCACTCTGCCTTAGTCTTTTTACTGTGGTTACTGATGAGTTGCACAAGCTTGTAATAACTTACTGGGTAATCTCAGTGATTTGATGGTGATTCAAGCCTGCTTAAATTCTCAGATCTTGATCTGATTTTGTTTAGCCAAAGTAAAGATGGCCAGAAGGGCCATTTTGTTTAGTGAAATAAAATACTCAAAAATTTCAGCATAAGCTGAATGTAATGAACTGGGGAGCAAGGAGAGCACTCCAGTGTTACATTCCAGTACCTGTCCTTGTGTCAGTCAAATCCCTTTAGCTCATTTGCCTCTTGTGCTTTCTTTTCTCCTTTTATGCAGAGGCCTTATCCCTCGTCTGGAGTGTTCCAAAACGGAGCTGGAAATGGTGGTACTTGTTACAAAACCTTCTTTGGCATCATGCTTACTTAAAACTTGACTTCCTTCTAAAAATCTATTCAATCTATGTTTTCTATTTTAGAAGCTTATTCCACTAAAATACCACCTGTTTAGTTTTGGGAAGTACATTGAACCCTGGAAGAATGTAGATTTTTATGGAATCTGAGATCTATATTAAGGGTATTAGCCATGGGAAAAGGAGATTTCTTAAACATAGCAAAAAGAACTGACCAGAACATTCTGCCAGTAGTACTGTATCAGAACCAAATATACTATCTGGAGTTGGATTTGCATTTATAAACTTACTTAGATGGTTTTTGTTTTTGCCAAGCATAGGATATAACAGGAGGATTAAGTAATTCACCAGCATGACTATAAGCAGTGGTCAGCAGCAAATGATAATGTTCTGGGAGGGATAGTGGGTCCCAGCCAATCTCAGAAGCTTGTAAACAGAAATGAAACAAAATGGCACACAGGCAGTCAAATTAGATGGTATTAAAAACTTGGAATATTCTGCTTTTTTGCAGTGTTCCTTCTGACCCAGGCTTGACAGTGTGAAGTGAGGAGGAGGATGAGTTCCTCCTTGAATAGTTGCATAACTGAGGCACAGAACAAGCATATGTTATATTCAGCTAACAGTGGGAACTTAGATGTGCTTTATAAAATGTGTTAATGACAAAAATGTTTTAGCTTCCAAGGCACCAGGCTGATGGCATTGCTTAGTCCTTAATTGGAGGTTTATATGAAACCTCATTTTTTGAAACTGAAACTTAAAAATACAAAATAATGTGATAACCAAGACACACACTGTTGGTATTTAAGAACACATGGAGTGACTAGTCTGACTTGGTTGTATCATGTATTCCATTGTTGCTGTATGTTGTTGTATGGTTTTGGAGTTACAACTTTCCATTTTCTATCTGTCTGGACTTTATGGTTTTAGTTTGCGTTTGTACAGGTTTAAATTTGTTCACAAAGGTGATCTGGAAGGGATTTTTTCTTAACAAATCATGGTTATGCATATTACTTTTATGAGGCAGAAAAACAACTTGAAAAGGCTAAAAAGAAATTCTGTTTTCATTAACCTTCAAAACATCAAGACTGTCAGCCCAGGTCTTCTGCGATTATGCTGAAGGACTGAGATATATACTGTTAGCTTCTGAATCTTAAATGAAGCAGCATATGTGTAGAATCTTTAATAAATTCATTTTTTTCCAAAATGTTAGACACTAAAGTGAAGTGGGTGTTAGTAAAAACAAACAGAAGTGGAGTTTTGAGCTTCTGGCTGAAAATCCCTTACTCTCTGTTATTGCATCTCTTTCTCTTTGCTTCTGCAGCATTGCTTTCCCCACTCTATAGCTGTAGCACACCCTGGTCAGCCAAACTCAACTTCTCAGTGTGAGAAAACGTGCAGGGTAAGGAGCTGCTTCTAAGGGCAGCTGCTTCTCTCCTCACCCTGCCCTGCTTGGCATTGACTGCTATTTGCCTTGGGGGTGGAAAGTCTGCAGGATTTTCATGCCATTCATAAGGAACTTGGCAGCAGAGAGGTGGACAGGTAAATAGCTGGCTCAAGGTCATCACTGTCAGTTTAAGCACTTTGTATCTCTGAGAGGTGGTAAGGCTCTTCTCCTCCAAGGACAGGCCTTGTATCCCTGAGGGGTTGTCTGAGACTTTGTGATTGTCTCCTTGTTGCAGTTTCAAGGGATGAATAGTGTTGTACCAACCATCAGGCCTTTTTCTGTCAAGGAAATTGTGGTTAGGAATGTTCTCAGCTGGTTTCAGAAGTCATTTGTTCCCTCCATGCAGACTGGGTACAGTGGTTTGTGCAGAGGCTGGCAGTCTGGCTATCTGTCTGGAGGACAGATAAGCTCCATTTCCTTTGTGGTTTTTCTGATCTGCATACAGCTTTGGAAATTTATGGTTATCTTTTGATGTTTCTTGCCAGTTGCGCTGGGGTTTTCCATGTGCGTTCATTTGTGAATAATGACATGCATTTCATTAGCATGTAGCCTGACTGCAATAATGCTGTTTCACTACAGAGTTTTTCTGGATCCTTAATAGTAATATAAGCTGCAAATATTTGAATGTTCTCCTCCTTTTGCCTCTTACTGTTCACCTGAGATACAGACATTTTGATGGAAGGATGTGCTCGTGTTGCTATTTCATGCTATTTCTTAGTGTCTTGGGATTTTCAGGAATGAGATACATGTAGGCTGTTGTTCAACTTCTACATTAATAGGAAATTGTCTTTAATGGGAACTCTTAGTTACAGCAAATCAAAACTCATTGCAGAGCTCTGTCAACACCTTGCTCTTTTTCCTCTGTCCCTTTTCCTATATCCCTCTCTACTGTCTCTGCTCTCCCTGCCTCTAGTTTTCGTACCCTTTCTCCTGGTTGTCTCCCCTTTTCATTTTTTTGCCATGTCTTTTACTTTTGGGGTTTTTTGCCAGCTTGATTGTGCATTCCTCTTTTTCCTCTCCCTCCCCCCAGAAATAACTCAGACCTCTGTCAAACCTGGTATTTAGGTTTTTTGTTGTTGTGAAAAACGAGCCTGAGGTGATAGCCCTATGGTCAGGGTCATGCAAACAGTGTTGGGTAGATCCTGGCAGGTTTCTGATGCACTTGGATACATCTTCATCTTGCCAGCACACCTGGCAGAGGTGTCACTCTTGCTACTGAGCGGCATTTGTCTTATCTTGGGCTGTAGATTGTTGATGCTCAACTTGATGGACTTCAATTTTCTGTTGTTAAATTCAGTTAACAAGAACTTCTGTACACAGGAGATGAATAAACCTTCTGTGCTTTATGGTAACTACTTGGGTTCAGCATTATACCAGTGGTTCTTTCTAAATCAGCACTATAAAAATTGTCATTCAATTTGTTACACTTAGTCAGGGCTGCTTTCTTTAATGACCAAAGCAAACATACATGTGTTACATTTTTTTTCCTCTACTACTATAGGAACCAGAAGTTAATGGCCTGCCATTGAAATTCTACCAGGTATAAAAGCACCACTTGAACATGAGCAATGCCTATGCCTGTGCAAAGCACCACACATGTTTGTCAGAGCCTTATCCAGGGACCTTGAAGTACTGATGTGTATCTGAGAGACTGTGTTGCTTTGTAGACCTTTTCTTTCCAAAAAGAAAGGAGCAATCTGGTTGTAGCTCTGATGCATCTGTGTGCCTGGCTGGTAGCTAGAGATGGAAGCCAGGACAGGAAGCTCTTTCTTCTTCTCTGTCTACATGTGATGAATTTGTTTATTTTCTGCTGCATTTGATGCATCAACACTCCTGTAAATGTAACTTTTTAAAGTGTATTTTACGCTGTCTTCTAGAAATGTTTGTTCTGAAGCATTTCTTGGAGTTGCAAGTTGTGGTCATGGTTCTGAAGTGCTTTGAGGGCTGTATGTACTGGTTTGTTGCCTTCATGGTACTGAGTATGACCTTGTAGTGACAACATGAGTATTGATAAGTGGAAACTTTAATGTCTTATGAACTTGCTGTGCAGCTTCAGCATGAATTTGTTTTCACCTTCTATTTTAACAGGGAAAGGTTTGCTTATTGTTGCAGAATTAATTTGTGGGTGTTTGCCTTAGAATGTTGTGAGAGCCCTTAAGCTTTTAACCAGTGTGTATATCTGCCTAACAAAGTACTCTTGACGTTATTTATATGCACACAGTTTTTCATGCTGTTATTATTAAGTGATGCTCTTACCACTGGGTTAACTTTGTTCTGGAAAGAGGGCAGAAATGGAAATGTGAAATGACTTTTGCCACTTGATTTGCAGAGTTTAGCCTGGAATACTAAATATACTGCTCTAAACTGGACTCTGGTTTCTGAGACATTTGAGTATATTAGGGAATAACAGTGTTTAACTGCTCTTGCTAGATTGACTGATCAGTATTTTGTCTACTTTTGTTAATAAATGTGTGGTTGCTTATCTATTCCAAGAGTTTATAATGATCTAGTTTTCAGAATGTCTTGTAAACAAACTGGACTTGGGGAGTAAGCCTCAACACAAACTTAATGTTGTATTTATAAAGAAAAAAATCCCTTACGTTTTCAAGCTCACAGTCTATAAGGCTTTTTAAATACATGAAAAAGTATGCTTGTGGTTTGTTTTTTCTAAGCTTTCTTTTTCCATTCCTATTCTTTTCTGCCATTTGTGTTACATGCAGGCAACTGGAGTTATTTCGGATGGGGAGAGCAGCTGAGTACGTAACAGTTTGATTTCTTGCAAGCTTTCTGATTGTATAGTGATGCAGCATGCTCCAGTACAAGGAAAAGTGGAAATATTCATGCATATAGAAAATCTGTTCTGTTGAATTTTCTTTTACTTTCACTTAGTCTTCATATTTGTGTGGATGGATGGCTGTTCATTTTTTCACTTTTTAGCTTTGTTTTGGTCATGTTTTAAATGAGTTGCTTGTACCTTCTACTGGAATTTGAGAACATGATGGCAGAATTGGACTATTATTTTTTTCCTGTAAAGGTGATCCTAGTTTTTTGCTTGTGTGTATCTTGTGTTGGTCTTCATACCTATGTAAGCCCAAATCAGTGTTTGAAGTAATGGTAAAACACAAGGGAATCTGTAGTCACTGTCTTACTAAGATAAGAAGATATGGTGGAAATATATTCCAAATACTACAAATAGGAGTAAATCTGAAAGAAGAAATGACTGTTGCACACTAGTAGGGTTGTAGGTACTGTGTTATGTTCAATGTCAGTGAAACAGTATCATGGCAAAAGTGGCAGGGCTTTGCTTTCACTAGTGCTGACCAACCTTGGACAGGAAAAACTCAGGTACTGCAGCTGTCTATGATCATACTGATGCCACATGTGGAGACTGTGTGTTAACTTTTGGTTAGGCTGCAAAATTTTTGTTCTTTTTTCTAGAAAATGTGCCTGAAACATCTTCACTTTCTCAAAGTGTTACAGATGCCAACAGGCAAAGCCTCTGTTCCAGGTACAGTGTGGGGCTTCTACAGTTTATAGAATAGTCTATGGGTTGATCCATCTGTCTTGAAACAAAGGTGTTTTTTTCCCTGTATACAAGTCAAGAGTGAGAGTGTTGCTTAGGGGAGCATGCAAAGAAAGATCACTGTAATTGCATCCAGCAGGGTGGATATTCTGCCTCGTGCTTTTCCATTTTTTATGTAATGGAATTTGGAGAGGACGCTCTTACTGCTTCTGAGTCTAATGTCCAGCTCATGTTACAGTGTATTTCATAGGTGGACCTATTCTACATTTTAGAAGTCTTCCACTAGTGACTTCCCCATTTCTTCTCCCACAACATTTTTTGTCCTCCTTGTTCTCCTGTATTTGATCAAGTGTAAGTTCTTTGTGCATCCGCAGTGTTGACCAACTCGCTTGTGCTGTCAGTGTTGGATGTCTCAATTGTTTATTCTTAGAGGTGTGGCAGGATAACCAAGAGGTAACTAATTAGCTTTTTTACACTACTGAAAGAAGGACTAGTTCCCTAAATAGCTTTGTTTTCCATTTTTGGGTATTTGGGAAGGAAATGGGGTGTTTAAGCACTAGTCAGTGACAGGTCTAGGAGGTCTTGTGTGCATGTATTTCACCTGTTTATCTGGAGAGTCAGTGTGTGGTGGTTTGGCTTTAAGAGGTGCTTGTATTCACGAGTTTCCCTCCGTTTCCTTCTTCCTTGCTCTGCTGTCCTCTTTGAAATCATTTTAGCATCCTTATAGTCAGGCCAGTGTTATTGGTGTTTCCAAGTGAACTCCATTAGCTTGACAATATGATGAAAAGCACACTTCTAAGTGTAATGCTTAAATGGCAGCTGAGAAGGAAGCAGCAGAAACAGCATGTTTCTGGAAGACTTTTTCCTGGTGAGAGCTTTGTGCAAGAGGAGTGCTGTAGCCCAGACCCTTGTTAGTTGGGCAGAGGGTGTTTTAGGAAAGAGGAATCTTGTACTCTTGACCTAGTTTCATTTTAGGAAAGGAAAAGACTTGAAGAAGTAGAGTAGATATTCAAGGGAGTCTTTGCACTTCAGCTGGCTGTTGAATGTTTCAGCAGCAGAGTATTTTCAAGTGAGAAAAACCAGGATTATAAAAGCTCTTAAACTGAAGACTTAATATTGCAAACATGCTGTCTTTAAAAATATGCAAATTTCTAATGTATTTCTAAGCCATGAGGGCAATACGATGAACTAATGATCTGCATTTAAAAGTGCAAAAAGTTGCATTTAAATAATTTCTCAAAACCTAGGTAGTTTTATAATAAAAAGATATAGAAGAGCCTCAGAAAACACCCTTGTGTCCTTTTTTGATTTTCTTCCTTCCTTCTTATTTCAGTAGTCCTCCTTAAGCTAGTATGCATTTTGGTTATAAGATTTTAGAAAGTGTGTTTGTCAGAAGTGACCAGTGGTTCAGTAAATGATGGCACAGTGAGATTTGAGGCTTCAGGAAAAAAGCTGTTTGCAGCTATGATGAAAAGAAGTTTCAATGGGTGATGGGTGGGGAAGGTGAATTAATTGCAGTGCCCTTGGCGTGGAGCTGACAGAGACTTTTACTGACCTGGAAGTTATTCCTCCAGTTAGTACACTTTATTTTCTTCTACCATTATTAAAATAGACAAAAGCTGTGAAAAGCTCAGTGCTTGTTTTGGAGAACTTAATGAAGGTTTGGCTTTTGTCAAAGATTTTGCTGAAGTTTGTAGAGGATAACGAAGGCTTGGGGGACTGGACTTCAGCTCCCAGGGGCTGATGACACACTGGGCTAGAAAAGTAGGAGGCAATTTCAACTGAATAATGTTTTGAGAAGAGCTCCTGCTGTGCCTTGGGACCTTAAACCAGCAAAACCACTTCTTCAAGTGCATTCTTCAGCCACCTGTAATAATTTTATGGCTGGCTTTCCTTCCTGTCCTGAAGTTTGATTTAAAGAAAACTGCCAGAGGCTAAAGGGGACTAGTTGAGCTGGCAGGGCTGTCAAAGTGGTTTTGAGGTCAAGATATTAAAAACTGTATGTGTTCTACCCTGCTGCAGTCATATTATAACTTTTGGGGGTGGGAATTAGGGGTAGGAATAACAGTCACAGAAGGTATCGCCTTCCTTGATTTTCCCCACTCTGTGAAATCCTACTGTGTGATGTGACTGTCCCAATGGGTTTTCTTCTTATGCTGCCTATATGCATGAATATTCAATAATGAAACATGAACAGCATGCTTCTGCCCTGCCCTTCAGCCTTACCCACAGCTCTCTATGCGATGGGTCCAGTGACAAAGAAACAGTTTTCATCCCTTGACATCTCTTCGGTATATGTGAAATTTATCGAACTGGGGTAAAAAAATTATTGTCTTTTTATGTTTATTGTTATGTGTCTTGTTATGCGTTTAACTGATCTTCCGAGACTGAGGCTAAACTCCCAACTTCGCTTATAGAAGACCTGTTTTATCACTTGTTTGAAGAAAACAGTACTTGAATTTATTACACCATGTGTGTTGTGAGGCATATTTTTCTGGAACACAGGCTGTAGTGCCTCCATTTGAAGGGGTGCTGCATCCCCAAAGCCACTTCTGCAAGTTCTTGTCAGTCTCTTAATTAAAATTTAAGCAACAATATGTTAATGAATGGGATCATCACTGTATGTTGGCATTTCAGAAAATACTTTCTTGCAAAGGAAATGTGTGCTGTAAGCCACATATGGGCCAGGTTTTGATGCTTTTCATCAGGCTGAGCAATGTCTTCATTTGAGAACACTTCTGTTAAATAAAGTGAGATTGCTCATAGGGTAGTTGCAGTTCAGCATGACTAAGAGATTTTAGAGTTGGCTCTTATTTATGAGTCAGTTGATGATTTCTGTCTGGTATTAACATATGTGGATGCTGTTAGGTTCATGGGGCACACATCAGAGAAAAAACATGTTCGTGCCTCATGGAGCCTTGCATCCTTTAAATATGCCTCAGGGAGGCATTTTGTGTCGTGACCTCAAAGAGACTTCCTCCTGCTGAAAACCAGTAAGAACTCTGAGAAATTCTGGTGTCAGCTTTTATAAACGTATGTTCTCTAAATGTTTGATTAACATTTATGGTAGTCAGATATTTTTGGATGTTGCTTAGAGATACTGTGGTCTTTATGTGGGAAATCTTCATTTGGTAGTGCAGAGGTGAGATGCTATGACTGGATAACAAATCCAGATAGTGCTTCTGCAACAGTCTGATTCATTTGGAATTCTCTGAGCCTGTCAGCTGGTTAGAATTGCTGACCCATAGAAGCAGTGTTCTGCTTCCTAATAAACATAACTGTGTAAGTCTTTGCACTCCCAGTATGAGTGAGTCACTGGATTCAGGCTTTTTTCACCCATATAACTGTACTACTGATATGTATTTTTTGTTGTACATTTGAAGTTATGAAATGAAATTGCTTAAAGCTGGTGGTCTGATGACTTTTATCAGATCGTAAATCTGTATCTCAGTTAGGCTGCCTTCAGCCTCTACAAGTGCTGTGATGATTATGGAGCCACAGCAGAAGAACTTCTCATCATACAAGAGTTACTTAGGCTTCACTATAAATGACAGTAACATCTGATGGGACAAAGAAATTAGTTGAGCAGCAAAGTGAGGCATTAAAAGACACTTTGGAACAATGTGTCTTCTGTCCCAGTAGAAGTAATTATTGTTCATTAGATACCAATGGCTCAAGTGTTGAGCAATAACAGTGACATTGCTCAGCTGAGTAATAGCTTGTTATTCTTGTGAGGTCAGTGTGAGCCTAGTGATTGACAAATAGATCGGCCCTTGCTCCACAGGCTTGAAGCTTGGTGCTCCTCAGTGGTGTTTGGCATATGAAATCATTTTAGTGTAGTAAATTTTGAATGTTTTTCCTAAGCACTGAACTGTGATAAAATTGATGGACACTGTGCTTTTTGTAAAGCTGAATACAGCAGCATATGATTGCTATTCATTTCTATTCCATTAACTAGAGACTGACAAGAACCCTGCAGCATTTAAACTACAAAAAAGCAGGAGGCTTAACTCCAATTTTGGTGTGGACAATCAAAATGAATTGGTTCCACTTAAGAGTGTAGAGCAGGGCTTTTTCAAGTGGCCCGTATTTTGCAGATGTTTACTGCTGCTGTTCTTTACTCCTCTTCCGTCCGCTTTAGAGCGCTGATCCTACTATGTTGTGAAGGAACTGAAAAGATCACCAAGAACAAATTGTACCTCAGATTAAAAAAATGGAAATTGAGTTAGAGGTATATGAAGCACCCATGGAAGAAAAAAGGGTTTCCTGATGCTGCATTCCATCTTCTTGGAATTTCAGCACTTAAATGCAGGGTTCTTTAGGGATCTGGCATGTAAAGAGCATTTGCACTTTATTATTCAGCCTCATGATGAATGACTGTGTAGGACACCATTGGATAACCTACCAGAGAGGGCTTTAATTTGATTGTCCTTTTTAGATAGACTTGGTAGCAGAGAGAGTGAATAATGGCTGATCCTTATTTTCTTTTGTTTCAAGCATGTTAATGGTGCACTCCTCTGCCTTATGGTGTGTGTATTTCACTGTAAGCTTGCAAAGATAACCTTGCATCCTGCACAGCCATACACAGCCATATATTTTTGATACCTTACCTCACTATAACTTGGCATTCTCCTTTCCTGAAGGGTTATCAAGCAGAAGACAGAAGGGATAGGAACTTGCTGGAAAGAAACTTTTTCTTCTGTGAAGGGAATTATTAGTGTTAAAAATACTATGCTTAAGCTAATTTACCTGTATGTGTTAAATGTAGCAATTTTCCCCTATAAGAAGTAGTATAATTGTTTATAAGCAGAACTGCTCTCCGAGTTCTTCCAAGTTTCATACTGAGTACTTTCCATTAATTTATCTTAACTTAAACTAATAGTTAAAAAAAAAAAAAAGGCACTAAAAAAATCCAGAACCACAAAGTTCTGGTTAGGAATGCTGAGAAGAAAGGACAGTATTACAGCTTAAAGGTTGAAAAGTTTTCAGAAAGAGCTCCTTTCCACAAAAAATTGTTTTAGGGTTTGTCATTTTTTTAAAATTATTTTTCCAGTATTTAATGGTTCGTTTTGGCAGCAGCAAAGTACCTGAAATTTTGGCTGTTGGGGGTGTTGTTGTTGTTGTTGTTTGGTTATTTTTTGGGGGGGGGGGCTTTTGTTTAAAATAAAGATGTCTTAATCTGCTTATTAGTAATGACTAAAGAAAAACAAACTCCTGTAATAGGAAGGGGGAAAGGAGAGTATGGATCTGATCACTGCAGTTCCTTGGTGCTCACTTGAGAGAACTGGAGGTTATAGCCAGCTCCCAGATGGAGATACAGCCACAGCATAAACAGTGGGTTTTTGTCATTCTTCGAAAACAAAACAGGCTCCACTGTCCCAGCAAGGCAACTTGAGAGAGCTGTGTCCTTAAACTGCTTTTGTCTCTTAGCCTTTGAAGACGCTGACAGTGCTGTGGATGACCGGGACAGCGACTACCGCAGTGAGACGAGCAGCAGCATCCCACCTCCGTACCACACTACCGTGCAGCCCAACGCCTCTGTGCACCAGTTCACGGGCCCAGCTCGCCTGCAGCAGCAGGGAGTTTTGCAAGACTCCTGTGCCGACTCCATCCAGAATTATGATCTGGATTATCGGGAGCATGTGGCCGTCAGGTGAGTGCTATTTTATGGGTAGCTCTCCTTTCTCCATTGTTTTTCCACTGTAGACCATGAAGGTACTGAGCTGTCAGGGGAGGGCAGATCAAGGGCTCACTAAGTCTTCTGATAGGAAGGTGGTATCTGTGTTGTTGACACTGGGATTCTGCTGTGAACCAGGAAAATCCTGTGAGGGTATGTGCTACACCATATCTGGCAGTTTAGGCAGTTACCTTTAAAAGATATGCTCAGCTTTAAGTCATTTACTCTTGGTTGTACTATCCCCTTACTCTCTGAAGGCTAGAGTAGTGGGTAGTTATTTGTCCCTACACTACCATGGTGTAGGTGTGCCTCCAAAGCCAGTGAAACACATTCTAGCAGAGTTATCATATTGGGAGCTTATTTCTTGGTAGAGATTTATTTTCTCTTCTGGATTAGCTCCAGTTCTATTAGATCTGCCAAAACAGTGTATTCAAGAAGAAAGTCTGTAACAGATTAGTTGTTGGGGTTTTTCCTTCTGTTCCTATTATCATATAATGCTGTTGAATGGTGTGCTTTCCCTTTAGATTTACTCTCCGCTGTATGAAAGATAGTTTCTTTGCTCTGATTTTTTTTTAACGTAAATCAATAGTTTCACAAGTGTTTTTAACTTGTTGAAGTATTGAGCATTGCAGCACTAACCTACCAGGATCAATGGCTGTGAGCTAGAGCTAGTTGTGCAAGGTGAAAGCAGATTTTGGACAGTGCTGGTCAGCTTGGTAAGAGTTATTCTGTAGAACAGGCTAAACTGCTGTTTCTGCCTTTGGTGAGGAAGGAAGAGGTGCTACTTTAGCACCATCACAGTTAGAGGTGCAGAGTTTTATTTGTATTATAACTGATTTGTTCTACCTTACCTCCCTTGGTGTGAATGTTCTTGTTTTCTGAAGCCTGAACCTAAATTCAGTTATTGTCTTGGGTGGCTGGGGCTATGTTTTGCCCTTCTTGATGTATGATCATGAATGGTAAAGGGTGAAATTTAATGGTAACATCTAATGTTGTTAGTGTTACTGAGGTTTCAAGAATAGAAACAAATGTGCCAACAAAATGCATTTACTGCAGTGTGATGCGTTATTCCTAGGGCTCTATTCCTAGTTCATTAAATGTCTTATATATAAGCAAGTTATTCCCTTTCCCTTGTGAGTCTGTGTTGCTGGCTTGCAGTGGTAAAATTGCTGAAGATCTGACTAAGAAGATGAGCTGAGGCTTTTTCTTTTCGGAAGAGCTGAGCTGAACAGTGATGTTGGACCCCCAGTCAGGGGAAGCCAATGGTGGCAGCATGTTTTTGGAGCTGTGTGATTTCTTGGAGTGGTGTTGACAATACAGGCAGTTTTTCATGACTCGCTTTGCTTGGAGTCAATGTATATGTGAATTTTTACCTGTATCTAAAAGATAAATATCTGTATCTAAAAGAATCGCTGCTAGTTTGAACGGTTAGAAAATACTAAGCTGGAGTATATTTCTTTTTTTTTCCCCTGATTTCCTTAAGGTATTGATATAAAAGGATCTGGACTGATAAAATTTACTTAAAAATCATAAGCTTTGTAGTTTGCTGTAGTCTAAAATTACTTTCAGTCCTGAAATGCAAATCCTCAGTGGTGATCTGAGCATTCCTGTTCCCATTCCTGTGCATTTTCCACATGCCCAGCAAGATTCTTTGCCACATATTTAATCTTAAAGCATAAAATATGCAAATAAGCTTTCCAAAGAAGCTACGTGGGATTCTCTTACTTACCAGAAAGGTATTTCTAACAAGCTGGCTGAAAAGAAGCACGTGGGTAGATCTTAAATATTTTCAAAACAAAGTTGTAGCTGAATACTGCAGGAACACATTGTATTTGACTTTTGTTCCTAGCAGCTCTCAGTGCTGTGTACCAGGCAGTCACCTGATGAGATCAGTGTTCCTGGCAGACTGCAGCTGATGGTTGCTGTGAAAATGATGGCTTGTAGGAGGCTCTCCTGGGCAGACCCAGAAGAACCAGACAAGACCTGCTAAAACCTGTCTTGAACCGGGCAAAAGGTTGTCAGTGGCAAAAATGCCTCAGTTGAAACTGTCTGTTCTAACACTGGGGTTTTTTTCTTAAAATATTTGAGTTTGGATGAATAAGTTCTGCTTCTCTTTATTAGCTGTTACACGTGATCATATTCCTTTGATAGAAGTAATATATTTTCTTCCAACCTTTCCTAAGGATGACAAGCAATATTGTTACTTGTCCTTGGGGTGTATTTTGTGGCCAGCAACCAGTTTGGCTTCAGAAGAGCACACATCTTTCCCTCAGTTTTGGGTTGTCTTTTTTTTTTTTTTTCTTTTGTTTAAGCACTAACTTTTCTTTGCAATGCTCATTTTCTTTAACTATTTGTCGTCCATACCTCTCTAGTCTTGCTTAATATGATAGCATAGATTCCACTGTGAGAGGCCACACTGACCTAGAGTCCACATCTGAGTCTCTATCATCTGTCAGATGAGTGGGTTATCCTCTCTGAACCTCTCTGGCTGTCTCCACACTGTTGCTGCTTTGAAGTGTTCCTGTGATACATTTCAGCTGGTACTTGCTGTTTTCCTCAGCTGTTTTTTAGGTCTATAGTAGTTAAATGCTGGGCTGATGTCTTTTTCTCCTCTCACGTGTTGGATTTCTCATCATTTTTTCTAGTAAAAGGGATGCTTTGTAAAAGAGCAGAGGAAACACATACAGGGAAAGAAGCTCAGTTAGAAAGAACAGTAATTTTCTTTGTGCCCAAATTAGTAATTTTTTTGGTTCAGCATTTACAGATAATGGCTCTTCAGACATTCATGTAGCTCCCATTGCCTTCAGCTGAGTTTTTGAAGGGCTTGATCCAGTAACTATGGTGGTCCTGGGAATCTTTTAAAAGAAAATTATTTCAATTGCCAGCTTAAAATATTGAGCAAAAGTGTATTAAGTGTTCTAAACTGTGTATAACAAGATTCATTTAAAGTAATGAGCATCTTTCCAATTAGTGTAAGTTAGCTAATATGGTTGGAAATGCAGCAATATAGCAGCTGTATGAAATGCAATGACCCATCTCTCTTTCAGGGCCATCCCATCTGAATCCTATTATGGTGTGCTCTGTGCAGCTCTCATGGTGAAAACTCTTGGATTGGCAGTATCCATAAAATGCCTTTGTGCCCTCTGTCTTTTCCCTTCTCCGGCACTATGGAGTCTGGGACACGCAGGCCCTCATGCTCCTCAGTTCTCAGCAACGGGTGATATGAGGCAGAGCTGCATCTTTCAGATGATCATTTTGATGATTTTACATCCATGTCCTACCTGTTTGTATGTAGATTGTCAGAAACTGTCCTTGTGAGGTTTAGATCAAGAAGAAGTTTCCTTGCTGCTACCCTTGGTGCTGTTGAACAATTGAGATAATCCTACTACCCAAGGGATAAGAACTAATCCCAAAATCCAAAGGGTCATTTACTTAGGTTTCTAGGAAGCATCAGATTGTTTCACAGCTTAATCCATTCTCCCACAGTGGACAAGTATAAATCGTTGGATCTGTTCAGATGCATTATAAGTGGGAAGTATACAGTTCCTGAAAAGCATCTGAGGCTTGTGATGGGCTAATATCCAGCACCACTGTTTTGTTTTGCCTTCTGGTCCTGTAACAGCACCTTGAGGCTGTTAGCTGCTGCTCTCCAAGCAAAGAGGAATGGTGAAATAGCTGAAACTCCTCTTGTTGCTCGTGCCCACAGTTTGCATTTTGTCCCCTGTCCCCACTTGTCTGGAGTCCAGTGACTCCTAAGTCTACAGATGAAATCTCTGCTCTGTTGCCACCCCTGGGAGATAGAGGTTCCCTGTGTACCTTATGAATACTGCTAAAACAAAGTCTGCAGCCCAGAGCGACTGAAACGCAGGCACAGCATAGTGGAATGGTGCGCGTGGGCACTTCATCTCAAAGTAGTTCTGTTGCTGCAATAAGTGACTTCTTTTCAGCTGCCTAAAAAAGCAACAGTAGAGTACTGGTACAGCCAAGGCTGTGTGCCCTCACTTGATCACAAAAAGCTGTTCTCCCTCAAAAAGGCATTTCTAAATTTTGTGCAGACATAACTGATGGAATCTCACAACCCATGGTGCTTTTTTTGACTATTTGATTGAAGTGTAATGGTGGTAGATTGGCAGGTTTTCAATTTTGTTATTTCTGAATGTTTCTGATTTTAATTTTCATTTATTTAATGCACTTTTTCCATTACTATTTTTTCTGTCCTTCCTATAGCTTTTTTAAAAACTGTTGTTTTTCCCTTCCTATTTTTTTTTGCTGCCGCTTCCTTTCCCTCCCACTCTCTTTATTTCTTATCTTAGACAAGGATCTCTAGGTAGAAGTGAGAGAGTCAGGATCATTCCATTTGACACTGAAGATGGAGAAGAAGAGCAAGACAGTAACTATGAAGAGCTAGGAAAACTGTTAATAGAGGATTTCTTAGAGAAAACTCATAAAACTAGAAGTTGGCACGAGAAAAACATGAGAAAGATGCAAACTCTCTCAAAAAGAGAAAATTTAAATCACTGTGAAAGATCCAGGTGCTGCCAAAATGTGTGTCTGGAGTCAGGGTCTGTAGATGTCCCTAGATATCCTCAGGAATATGATACAATTGATAGAAGAAGGAAAAAGAAGCTGCGATACAATTTTGAAGAGAGAGAACGAATAAGTAACGGAGGTCTGCAGTTTCCTGGGGAGAAAACAGTTTATTTCAATGGCGTGGCACTTAGTTCTGAACCCATTGATGATTTCCCAGTGTATGATAGAATTGGAAAATATACCAGTAGCTCTGAAGGTAAGGGGTTGCCTACTTATCCAGTCCTGCGTCCATACAAAAATGGCCTAATGGTTAAAAGTGGCAAGTTGCCCAACAAGCAGGGGATGAACCATGAGGACTCACTTCATCTGAGTAACTCTTCGGACATGAAACACATGAGGATGCTAGAGAACACTTTTGTGCCTGTCGATGTCCTTGAGGAATTTGACAGCAGTGCTTCTGATGAGTTCCAGTACTCACCTGTTTCAGATGATGAAATGGGGGAACTGGCTACACTTTCTAAAAGATGGTATGATTCTGACATCAGCCATTTGAGAAACATAACTGCTAATTTCCCTGCAAATATGGGCTCTCAGTTAAAAGCTAGTTCTGATAAAAAACATAAAACTAAAGAGAGCAAGTGTGGTCATCCTGTACAAGACTTAACACTGTCTCCTGTTGAGAAACCCAATGAGGAGTACATAGATGCAATGGATGAACTTCAGTGTCTGGTAGAATCAGTCTCTGAATACTTGGCTGAAAAGGAGGAAGAAATCAGTAAATTTGGTACATTGCCAGAAACAAAAAAAAATGTTGAGACTGTGCCACTGAAGCAGGATAATGCTGATAATTCAGCAGAAGCAAAAAAGCCTGAGCAGACCAAACACCTTGCTGCAGCGGAGAGTACCAAAGGCAAAACTGAATCTCTTCCCGACTTGTCAGGGGTGAAGAATACAGTGAATTCCCTGTTCAGCTCTTTCACAGAGAAGGTGGGGTCAAGCACAAAGCAACTCACAGCCTCTGTTGAAAAACTTGTGTCTTCCACTCCAGAGAATACAGAAAACAAAAACTCATCAGAAAGTGGAATCCTGAATGTATTTACTAGTAAGGCTAAAAGTGAGAGTTCGCCTGGAGGGGCAACAGACAGTAAATCTGACCCCAAGTTCTCCATTCAGTCTTTGCTACCATCCCAGGTGAGTGGTGATAAAAGAGCCCCAAACACAAACTCCAACAAGCCAGAAACTACTGAGACAGACAGTAAGGCTTCTGCACCACATCCTCCCCAGCAAACACAAGGAAATTCTGCTGACAGCCAGCAGAACCAGCATTCAGTTGTGAATTCAGTTCTAGGCATGTTTAATCCTTTAAAGATCTTCTCTGAGAAGGAAGTGCCAAAACAAGAAGTCACAAAAGAGGAGCACACTAAGGACAGCCATGCTGTGAAAGTTGAGGAGGGAAAAAGGAGTGATACACTGTCTGGACAGATGTCAGCCACGACCAGCAATGATGTTCCAGAGGGGCAGAAAAGTGAGATGAGAAGTGAGGCAGAGGTAAACCCAAGTAGCACTTCTGTATCTTCCATCTTTGGCAGGCTCACAAACTCAGTCAGTTCCTTCAGTCTGAAAGCCAATCTTGATGGTCTCTTGGCTCCCAAACAGCCAGATGTGCCACAGAAGCAACCAGATTTGCATCCTATTACAAGTCAGCCAGGTGCCACTTTGGTACAGGAAGTGCCCACTGCCAGGAAGCAGCCTCCCACAAATCAATCAGAGGGTCAGCATCCTGCAGGCCATGGACATGTAAACAAGCAAAACAGAGGTAATGTGGAACCTAAGTCACAGCCTCTAGATCAGGGTACAGCATCTGAAAGCTTTTTTAGCCCACTCAAAAAGTCTTTCAGTCAATTGTTGCTTCCTTCTGCTGAACAAGGGAAGAAAGAAAGTATGTCTGAACATTTTAAAGACCATAAGTCTGAGGAAGATATAAGACAAAATAGTTCATCAAAGGAAGAGCACTCATTTCCTTTCACTGGAAAGCTTCCTTTTATCAGTGGGCTGGGTTCTTCAGCAAAGCAGGAACAGAGGAATGAGAAGGGAGGCTTCATGTCATCATTATTTAAATTTTCTTCTGCAGAAAATTTAGCACCTACACAGAACCAAAAAAGTCATCAGGGTTCTAGTGGCAATTCTTTCCATGAAGGCAGAAGTAGTAATTCAGGAAATGCTGTCTCAATAAAATCTAGCTCAGTTCCAAATTTATCAAACAATAAGGAGGAACTTTTACAAAGGAGAAACATGAATAAAGAAAACCCATCTACTGTCCAGGTAAACAGAGAAAAACACCAGGATGGTGCCTCTTCTACCCTTAAGGCCAAAGAAGAGCAGCAGAAAGCTAAGAGTACTCAAGAAGAACCTAGAAATGTAAAAGGAGGACTGGTGAAAGAAGGAGTAAATGCAGCAGATGTACACAAAGGCTCAGTTGAATCCACCTCTTCAGACAAAGGGCAAGAAGCTCCAAGTGCAGATGATACTCAGAAAAAGCACACACCAGGTTTTCTTTCTGGCTTCCTTCACATTTCTTCAAATGAAAACACAGCCAATAATCAAGATTCGACTGCTAATAAAAGTGAGGGTGATAGCCAGAAAAGCACTTCTGGATTATTTTCTGGCTTATTTAGGTTTGCCTCAAGTGAAAACTTGTCTGAATGTAAGCAAGACAAGGCAAAACCAAATTCTCTGGGCTTCATGAAGCTTTTTGATAGAGGTGAGGATTCTAGTGCAGAGACAAAATCCAGTAATTCAGGAATGGCTTCTGACAGTCAGAGCAGCATTGGAGAAAAGCAGGAAGCTTCCAGCTTCTTAAAAAATCTGCTGCCAAAACCAAAGGAGAAGCAGGATAATGTGAAAGCAATGGAATCTTCCACTACTGACCACTTGTCCAGTGCAAGAGTAAATGAAACAACTGAGACTCAGGTTCCCCACAGTGGGCATCCTGTGCTCCCTGAGGCCCTCAATCTGCAAGCCAAGGTACAGGACTTATCTGGAAAGCCTGTAAATAGTAGGCATATTCCTCACCAGGATGCAGAATCTAAAGTTCTTCCAACTTCTTTAAACAGAGGATCAAATGAGTCTCTGAATTTGACTAATAAAAGCTATAACCCTACACAGCAGTACTCAGCTTATCAGGAAACAAGGAGCCATTCTAGCTTTGAATGGGAATATGAAGTGGGGGGACTAGCTGACACTCATGGAGTAGCAGTACCAGTTTACTACGTGTTAAACCAGAACCCTATTCTGCCCCCTCAGTTCTTGGACTGGCCTGAAAATGATGTGGTAGTGAATCTTTGTAAAAAGGATGGGAATGCAAATGTGATGGATTGGCAGACTAATGCCAATTTTGATGGACAGAGTCTAGATTTAAGTGTGATGTCATATGAGTCATTTGACCAGTTAAAGTTTCAAGACATTTGTTTGGAAGAAAATGATGCATGGACTGCTGATTCTCTCAATGAAAGTTACAGTAACTTTCCACCCTTTGAAAGAGAGGGCAATTACTCATTTGAAGAGTTGCCCATGGATTTAAGCTACTCCTCTGGCTGTGATGGAACGATGTGGACACTGATTGACCAAGAGACTTTAAGTATGGATGAAGGGTTAATGTACTCATCCTATAGCCGGGAGTATCAGGAGTGGATAATGATGCTTGAGCAGGGCATGTGGTGGCCATCAGAGGATGGTGATTGTGGATACTACATGTACAGTGACAACCAGTATGTGTATTCCCTGCTCACTGATCCCACTGGACAGTATGTCTATGTGTGTGCTCCTGAAGCTTATTCCTTCATGGACTGCTGGGATTATAATTTCCAGGTGGATTCCATTCCGAGAGCTGTGCTGGAAGACAACACAATTGCTGTTTGTGGTTTCAAAGTCCCTCTTGGCAGTGAAGATGAGCTGTTTTGGTTTGCTGAAGAAGAGTGTCTAGATGATTATACAACAAATAAACCCCTGGATTTGTCAGTTGCTTTGCAGAGGAGTGACCAGCTAATGAACATGAATTTGGAAACTTTTTCACAAATGTTTGAGGAGTCTATTTATTATCAGAGAGAGCAGCCATTAGACTTCTCAGGGTATAAACTTCAAAAGCTGAAAGTAGATTTCAGACCTGAGAAGGAAACCCCGAATCATTCAGAAGAGCCTCCACTAACCCTTGATCTCAGAACACATTCCAGGGCAGCTTTCAGTAAATCTCTGAGTAAGGAAGTCCATGCCAAGGAAGTTGATAAGGCTGTCCCAGTGACAGCTTCTGGGAGTGGATCATCAGGATTCTTTGGATTCCAGCTGTTTCAGTCTACTTCTAAAGCTGAAGAAACTGCAGCATCTGCTGAAAGAGTAACAGAGGCAAAAAAGACCGAGGAAGATAAGAAAACACCAGTGAACAAAGTTAGCTCCTTATTTTCTGCTTTGGGTGGACTAATTGGAAAGTCTACAAGCCCTGGCTCTGAGATATCAGAAGATTCTACCTTGAAGAGAACAGACACAGGGTCAATATCATCTGAAAATAAGACTGATGTTTTGTCACTTACACCAAATAAAAAATTGGATGAAGAGCAAGCAGGGCAGAAGTTTCCCATTACATCAGAACCGAGAAGAAATACTTTGTCAGAACTTAATTTGGAGGCTGCTAGAAATGAAAAGCCAGAATTACACCAGACTGGAAACATCCATGTTAAAAAACCAGGATTAACAAGATCTCCTTCTATACTGAGCCAAACTGCTATGGATGGCAGGCCCGTACAAGAAGAGAGACCTGTTAAAGCAATACCAGCTTCCAGGCGTCTTGAAAGGCATGCAGCCATTAATGAACCAAGTCAGCCACAGCCAACTCAAAACCAACCAGCCACTGAGCCTGAGGAGACATTATTTAAAAGTGCTCTGAAATTGTTCAGTCTTGGAGAAGATTCTCCTGCAACCTCAACTGCCAACAAACCCCAGTCTTCTGGATTTTTTGATTTCTTTAAAACACAAGTAAGTAAAGTGCCACAGCCATCACCAGAACTGGAGAAGAGGCAAAGTAATAAATCAGAAGAGGTTAAACAGGCAGAACAGAAGGAAACCTCCGGTATCTCATCTTTGTTTGGATCCCTTGGAGAGCTCTTCAAAGTGGAGCCTGTGTCTTCTCAACCAACTTCAAGTACTACAACTCTGCCAAAACCCAATAGCAGAACTGTGGCTGAGCCAAGGCAGAAACCTGAAAAGTCTGGAGGTCTTCAGAGTGCTAGTATGCCATGTCTGTCCTCCACCCCCAAGGAAGAGGTGAAAAGAGAAGGAGGCATGCACAAGGAGGTCTCTCCTAGCCCCAGGGTGCAACAGGAACAGCAGAGCAGAAGAGACGTGGAGGAGCCTCCTGAGAGTAAAAAAGTGCCTCCTGGAAATATTTCACAGAAGCCAGTGAGTGTAGGTCCTAGAGGAAGCCAGCTTGGCCAGCCAGCTGGGCAGCAAAGCAGCACACCCACGGTCACACCAAAGCAACAGGGAGGTCATGTAGGAGACACAGCTAATCGGGCAAAACCAAAGCCAGACCAGATACCCAAAGAGTCAAGTTTCAGTTTGCCATTCAGCTTCTCTGATATCACTGCTCCGAAATCCCAGCCAGCCAGTAAGAGCATATTCTCCTTCTTCACTGGATCAGATGAACCAAAGCCTTCAGCACCTGCTGCTGCTCCTGCTAGTGGGAAGCAACAAGAAACAGAGGGGCTGTTTCATCTGCCTTCCTTCTTCTCCAGTGGTCCAGCTCCTGACAAGAGTGTACCTCAAAGAAGTACTAGTTTTAGCTTCTTCAATTTGACATCTTTTTTGGATGAAAAGCCACAAACTGCTCCAGGACAGGAAAAACCAGCTAAACCAGTGAACTTTAAGCCACCAACTGCTCCTAGACAGGAGAGTATTACAAAACCAGCTAAAACAGTGAATGCTAAACCACATATGAAGCAAAGTGTTTCCACTGACTCTGATGTCAAAACCAGCAATTCTACCAGGCAACGAGATGCAGACAATAAAAAAGAAGTTGATGATATTATTGCAGCAGTGACTGGCAAACAAACGTCTAATGAGCTCATGATCCCAGAAAATAAATCAGAAAAGCCAGGAGTGGAAAATGTAGAAAGTATACCTCCAGTAGTTGAAGAGAGTGGTTTCAAAAAGCTTCCACAGACCAGCAGAGAGAGTGGCTTGGGAAAACTTCCACAGGCCAATGAAGAGAACAGCTTAGAAAAGATTCCACTGGCCAGAGAAGAGAGTGGCTTAGAAAAGATTCCACAGGCCAGTGAAGAGAGTGGCTTAGAAAAGATTCCACAGGCCAGTGAAGAGAGTGGCTTAGGAAAGCTTCCTCAGAGCAAGGACACTGCTGTAACCAATTTGTCTGGTCCTAGTCCTTGCCTTCAGACTTCCACTGTGCAGGATGGTTCTCAGGACCAACAGAGTATTTCCCCAAGGGCAGAAGAAGATGAGTTGGGTAATACAGAGAAAATGGACAGTGATGCATTTCCTACTGATGAAGAGCCTTATTCTTCCAAAGAGGAAACTTCTGAAAAGATTGATCATAGCATGGCCTTAGGTGATAAGATGGATTCCCAGGGTCTAAATGACTTAAATAGTATAGATGACATGAAAAATGAAGTGGCCTCTGAAGTAGTATGTGTACAGAATGAGTTGCCAGAACAAAAAGTACCTGAACAAACCGACAGATTGCAAAGGGTACAACAGCCACATGTTCCTCCTAAAACGCCTGAGGCACCTAATTTGCAAAGCAAACCAAAGGAATCTGAGAGTGATAAATCGGTTCTAGATTCTTCAGTTGAAATGTTTTCAAGTTTCATGACAAAAATGAAACCACCTAAAACATTTTCTGGTTTCTTTTCTCAACCTCAAGCTACTGCACCTCCACCTGCACAGAAGAGAAGCTCCTCTTTTTTTGGTTTCTCATCCCTCCCAAGTGGCCCAGCACCATCTTTCACAAATGATATATTTGGCATCTTCAAAGGTCCAAAAGAATCTCCAAAAGAGATGCCTCCAAAATCCACCCCTAAACCTCAAAGCACTGGTGTGAAAGATATCACTGGGTCTGTTCCAGCAAAGGACTCTAGGGAGCCAGAAAATACAGCTGCAGCCAAGGAGTCTGTAAGAAATGTTTCTACCTCTGTGAAGAAGGATGTAGTTCCTGTCTCAGCAGAAGAGAACTCCACAGAAGAGTCTCCTATGAAAACAGAAACTGAGGAGAAAAAGAGCTTGCAAATCTCTAAAGAGGAACCTTTGAGTGCCACTCCAGAAACAGGAGTCTCTAGTGAGAATGAAGCTGTTGAGGTGCTGCAGCAGGATAGTGAAGCACAGCACTCTGAGGTGGTAGATACGCAGCCATGCCAGTCTGATCTCAGTGGTGCAGTTGATGCAGTGCAGGCTGAGGCCACTGACCAGGCTGATGTCGGTACTTTCCCACCAGATGTAGGGCCTTCAGGTATAGAAGAAGTAGCTGCTCCTGCAGAGAAGGCAGCCACTGACATCCTTCACACTGGCTCTACTGATGAACTGACACTGGAAATGGAAGCCCAAACCAACAAGACAGACACAAACCTTTCCCAGTTAGATGAGAGTGCTACACTTGAATCAGAGCCTGCTGTTACAGGGGATCAGGCCAATGCTGGTATTGATCAGCAGGACTTGATCAGTAGTAACGACAGCAAACCTACAGCTCCAGCTGATGAGCCCAGTGTTCATCTGCCTGAGCTGAATGAAGAGAAGACAAGTGAGGTAGAAAAGCAAACTGCTGAACAGAAAAAGCATTTAACAATTGATGAGGTGCCTGCAGAAGGGATTGCTTCCAAATCTGACTTGAAGAAACAGGGTAAAGCTAATAATGTTGCTGCAGATACAAGCAGTAGTAAACCTGTCTTTGAAATACCGAACATACCCAGTTTGCCAAAATTTGGCTTTATGTCATCTTCTGATAGTGGAAAACCTTTTGGGTCATTCTTCTCTCAGCAGCCACCTTCTGCTAATAAAGCAGGAACAGATGAGGGCCTCGTGTCCAGTTTTAAGAAACTCTCTATGTCTCTGTTTGAAGGAGGTGGTGAAGAAAAGGTGAGTAAGCCAGAGAGTGCCCAAGGAGCAGTATTTGGGAAGAAGCTAGATTTCTCCTTTCCCTGGCAAAAAGACATCAAGGAGACCTCTGCCAAAAAGGAACCACATGTACCACCACAGGCTTTGTCAAAACCAGATGACAGGGTGTTAGGAACAGTCAGTTCAGAAGAAAACTCAAAATCTGTAGTCTCAGATCAAGTGACTGAAGCAAATATAGAAGTGAAGTTGTCTTCAAAGCAGCCTGATGCTGTAGACAATGAACGTTCTGAAGAGCCATCTGGTGCGAGCACTATTGATGATACATCCAACAAAGAGCTGGGAGAGAAGCTTGACAAAGAGTCAGAAGATCAGCAGAATATGATTTCAGGTGAACTGCAGAAAGAAGATCAGGCAGAGGAGCATGTGCCAGACAAGCCTGAGGAGAGAGAAACTGGACTTGATTCTGCTCCTGGTGGAGCAGTACTGCATCCTGACACACTGGCTGCAGATCTGCGTAGCGTGGAACATCTGAATGAGAAAAGGCTAGTTACTAATGAGGCATAATAAATGGGTTTTGACCATTTATAATGCAATGCTGCAGCAGTAGAGAGTGGCTTTGGTGTCTGATGTTTGTAGCTCAGTCCCAGTCCCCTTACCTGTTGTCACTGTTTGTGATGTCACTGGTGGCTGTCACAGACAATGTGGCAAACTAGTCACTAGTTATGTACAAGCCTTTAGACCATTTCTCACCTTTTTCCACTACTTTTCTCTAAGTGTAATTTAATTTCCCATGTTCTCCCACTGAATGAGATGTTTTTAGTGCTGATTTCATTAGCCTTTCAGAAGTTATAGTCTTTGTGTGTTAATTTTGCTGCATACAATTCACTTTGCTTTCTTGTTTAGCAATTATAATATTATATTTGCTAAGAAAAAAGTAATAGGTAGAATTTCTTGGTAGGGAGGAACATTTTGTTCTCAAAATGCAAGGTAAAGGTTTTACGTTTTAGAGAGAAATTTAACTTACTGATGATACATTATAGAACTACTTAAGTTCACTTCACTCTGTTGAGTATATTAAAACACTTTGAGAAATATCAGTGAAGGTATTCTGATGCTTGGTCTTCCTAAAATCGGTGCAAAATTTATTTCATGCAGTTACGGAAGTCCCTAGAGGAAGGTATTAGTATTTCACGAGTGTATTCAGTCCTGTGCATGTGCTAAGTCACAATTGCCCTTAAAACTCAAAACAGAGACCTGCTAAACTTATATTTAAATATATATACGATTCTGTGTAATATAAGTGAAACTTGTTCCTCTATCCTACAGTTGCAACTCTGCACTCACAGAACTTCCTGGCTGCAAATTCTTCTCAGACTGCAAGAGAAAAATAGGAGTGTTGCTTAATTCTTGGCCATAGTTTTCCTGACTGCATGACAGATGGAAATTTGTTGTATTTCCATCTGTTGTATTTCATTTGAGGATTCTAGGAATTCAGTCCTGAAAGTGGTGTCTTGAATCACAGAGGTCACACCCCTGTGATGCTGGGGTTTTTATATAAAATAAATTATTGAGAAAGCTCTACTGGAGTGAGATGTGTGGCTTTCTTGTAAAAATTGCTCCACTTTTGTAAAAGATTTCTAGTTGAAGGCCTTGACAGTCTTAATCTTGACTGCAACATATTTTATCATAAACTTGTAATATATCAAAGTAAACTTTATTTTTAAACAATAGTCATCTTAAATGGATGTGATAAAGACCCCAGCTGCAACAAAACATCGGAAGACAGAAACACTTCCACTCTGAAGTGCTGTGTTTCCATTCTTATTCCTGTCTGGTTATTAGAATATCTTCACTGCAGTTTCTTGCTGATGTAAGGTGAAGCAGTAGTTGGTGCAAGGAAGACCAATGTATAGAGCATACATGAGTGTGTGTTTGTGTGTGTGTGTGTATATATATATATATATGTATATATATGTATATATATTTATATGTACAAAAAAGTGTATATGGTCTATATGCTGGTAGACTGTGTATAAAGTATTTCTACTGCCTATTAAATGTTTGAGGTTCACAAGTCTATATTTACATAATAATCATAAGAATATAATAGTTAAATATAACTTCATAGCTTGCCTTTTCAGTAATACTTAGTGTCCTGCCCAGTTTTTCAGATGTGCAGGTTGTTTTGGGTTTTTCCAAGCCACTGTTTTTTCTGATGGACTTTCTTATTCTCTCATAGTCCTGCTGGCAGTAGTAGATATGGCTCCTCTTGCAATGTCAGCCAGGAAAGCTCTCACCTCAGTGAGCTGGAACATTCCCACGAAAGTGCCCATGGCTCTGAGCAGGAAGATGATCACCAGGAAAGGCAGTCAAATCACTCTTATCACAGTTCGAGCAGCTACCAGAAGGACAGTCAGGCGTGGCTCAAGGAGCAAGAGGAGGTTCATGGCAAAGGAGAAGAGGAGAACATCTGCAAAACTGAGGAAAAACCTGCAGACCATTCTGCAGCTAAGTTACCTCTGGAACTTGAGAAGTCCAAGGCTGTTAATGCAGGAGTCCAAATGAGGTAGGTGAAACTATTTTTCAGAAACTTATTTTCAGTTAGTTCAGAGGATTCCTCTGTTTGCTGTTTCCCAGAAAGCTTCTCCTTAGTCTTTTGCTCTTTGTTTCCCAGAGCAAATTATGTGCATTGTTCTTGCAGCCTTTTCTGACAACTGAGTTGATGTTGCTGATCTGTGAAACATCTGTTGTAAACAACCAGTTAGTTATGGGACATTGGCTAAGCTGAAGCTATGTTTGTCTTGTGTGCAAAGAGGAATGCTTGCTAAAACTGTGGGTTTTGTGTGTGTGTAAAGAGGAACACCACCTTGGAGCTCATTTGTTGGATTTGCTGTTTCTGGTTTGAGGAACATACTCTGGCCCCAAAATAAATAGCTGGTTCCTTTGCTGATGTGGGATTAAGTTTATGCTTGAGCATCCAAGAATTACGTGTTTTCATGGTTAGAGCTTCACTAGTTCCATTCTTGTGTAGTAGACTACCACCATTAGAGTTAGTGTTTATGTAGCTGTAGGTTGTAGAGAATTCCAGCATGAATAGACATGCTCTGACTCACTGTGGCAGCTTTTCTTGTCCTTGTACTTTGGCTTTCCAAGCTGTCAACAATATTGAAAACAGGCTTCAAAAGTAAACAGGCTTCAAAATTTCATCTAAATTTGGGGGAGTAGAATACTGGGTTTTGCACAGGTTTTACAGAAATTTCAAACTTCACTGCTTAAATTTGGGAGTGATATTTTTCCTTCAGTTAATCAAGTCATTGCCACCCATGGATGTGGTTTTGCTTTCATAAGTATGAGGGATTTTTTTTTTTTAATCTGTTTCAGTTAGATCCATGGGAAGATGTCTGCCTGTCTGTACCCTTTGGAGGGTACAGCTGGTGTCACTGTGCTTGGGTGATAGAATTAACTACAAGAGTTCATGTGTGGGCAAGCCTTACACTAAAGATGAAAAAAGGAAAACAAGACGAGAGAAGTGTTAAACTGTTTTTAAACTCTGATTCACTTTCCTCTTTTCCTTACAGAGCAGCAGGAGTCTTGTCCCAGAATGGCTGGCCTATATTTGTTCACAGGAAAGGTTATTCACATAGTCTATTTCAGGCTAATTTAGGCATCTAACTTGGATGCTCCTGCCTCACTGGCTCCCTTTCTTTCCTCCCTCTGGCAGTGCTCTCCTGTCTCCATGGAGTAGGCATGGAACTGAGCTGAGTGTTGATCTCTAGAGCTGCACTTGAGCTAGACTTGTAGCATGGATGTGTCCTGGTTTCATCTATGAGGTTGTTTGATACAGTCAGCAGTGAGGAGTGGGTGCTTTGCAGGAAGGAAAAAGTGTTTGTTTTTGTGATTTGCACTTCAGCAAAATACAAAAGGAGGAATGCAACCTTCAGAAGCCCAAGGCATCACAAGGTTAGGGATTACAAGATATGCTGTGGGGTGCTGAGGTGGAGCATTCTTGACAGATCTGCCTGCCCTGTTGAAAAGCTGTACAAAAGAGTTCAATGCACAGGGAAAACGCAGGTTTGAATCCTGTTGCCAGTGTTTCCACTTAAGAGGGGCTGTAAATTTTGTAGCAGGAGGAGTAGGAAGGGGCAGGGGCTAGAAGGGAACTACAACAGGTATGGGGATATAAAATCTTCTATCCACCTTGTTGTGTCTATAATTATGATAACAATGTGTTGAGTTGGTTTGATCTGGTGTTGTAGACTACTTTCCTGATGTTCGCACAAGCATTATCTTCTTCCTGGGTTTGGATTGTGTATAGCTCACGTCTTCCAGCTCATCAGTTTCCAAGGTGGCTCCTGAGTTTAAGGAAACCTCTGCTTTAGCCTCTCACTTCCCAAAGCACATGAACAGCTGTTTTGACTGGACCCTGTTGGTTCCTTCAAAGCTAAAGCTGTAATTGCACTATCTGTTTGAACCTTTAATTCTACAGATAAGTGTCTTTCATGTAATGATTTCCTGTTTCTTGCTTTCAAGCTACCAGGGTGACATCGAGCCACCACCATTTCCTCCAGCAAGAGCGCATTGGATTAGAGCCATTAGCAAAGTCCGACTGCAGCTTCAGCAGGTTGGTTGGAGTATTTCTTTGCTCTCTTTCTGAGCTGCTGTGGCTCAAAATTTCACTTCTCCTTAACTGTAAGACACACCTTACAGTTTTGATGTTCTGCAGACAAAAGTTCTATCAAATGTATTGTGTAGGACTGCAGCATGTTGTGATGGTTGTAGAGCTCTCTGATTCTACCAGACATTTTAACATTATTGTGTAGAACTAGAGATGCATATCAGAAAAGATGCAAAAGCTGAGAAAACAGCTCTGAATTTGTAAATAATAATAATAATAATAATAATGGTGTCTAGGACTTAAATGGTTTATTATAAATTGTTTGAAATGAAGACTTTTTCTCAAGGCAACTTGAGGATAGCTTGTTAATTTAGTAGGAGTTATCGGTATTATTTGTCGTGTGAAAATGTTCTTTGGGAAGCTTTGCATCAAATATTTTTATATATACTTATTGAAAGTGGGTGTATAGTAAGTCTTGGTATTTCCATCTCATGAAAGTAAGATTTAAAAATAAATAGTCTTGATTTGGGAAGTCAAAAGGAAAAGGTTGTGACATTTTTTATAACTGTATAAACACTCTCGTTTTAGAAAACAGTAACAGTGTTTAAGAACCAAAAAGTTGGATTTTAAAAAAAATTCTTATGGTTTTATCAATCTGTATGCCCACAGAAAGATAACATATGGTGTTCATGTTCCCTAGATTTTGCCTGCTACCCTCAGTGCAGAGTTAATATATTTCACATAGAAATACTAGTTTCTTATAGAGATGACTTGTTTTGTTTTTATAAGAGATTTTACAGTATCTATCACAATCAGGACTTTCTCTTGGGGATTTTTACAAATTTTCAAGAACTGATTGTTGTTGTTGCTTTGCATCTGGGAAGGCAAAATAGTTTTCTCTTGTCTTATCTGGATTGTAAATGCTTTTTCATCTAACAATGGCTTCACTTCTGAGCAGAGAGGATTTGGATCAAAACTCCCAGTATGACATGGAAAGTGAAGAACACCACTAGTATTTAAGACAAAATTAGCTTCTGCTGTGATTTTGTAGAGTATGCAAACAAAACAGTTTAATTCTTTGCCATATGGAAAACAAGTGCACCAACAAGGGACAAGAGATTCAACAACACCTATCCATGGATCTCTCTGTTTTTCTGAGAGGGTAGAAAATCCTTGAGGTGGTTCAGCATGATTTTGTGATTCTGCTGAATTGGAAGGATGACATGCTTTGAGATGATTGTTACTGAAACAGTAGTTTAGTTTTGATTGCAAAATGTCATTATTTGCTATACCTTGACCACTGCTGACAGCCATTGATCAAAAATTCCCTGAAACCAAAAAATGTAGGAATTGGAACTTTTTAGGAGCCTGCTCTGGGGTTTAGCTGCCTTTTCTATACAAAAACTTTTCCTTACCTCTGCTCTAGGTCTCTCTTGTTCCATATAAATTCATGTCTCATGATTAGGACAAGGAATCCTGGAATAGCAAAGGGCTACTGCAAAAACAGGACAAAGCCCCACTTGCTCTTCTTGTACTAACTAGATGACCCTTTTTCTTGCCAAGATTTTTAGGCACTCTTCCATAAGCCTGGCTTTTTTGTTTTTGTTTTTATTCTCTCTCCTACTCATTTCTATGTTTTCCCTGAAGTGCAGTGTCCAAAGCTGAATGTAGAAATCCAGCTGAGAGCCTGCTCATGTGCACTATAGAGCAACCAAGACTTTGTTCTTCTGCCTGTGGTCCTGATATCCCAAGATGTACTGGCTGTCCTGCTGTGATGGTGCTTTTTTTATCACAGCCTGTCACTGATGCATAGTTAGCCTTTTACACTTTCCAGAGCTGAGGTTCCTTCTGAAAAAGGGTTTTGTCTGATGTTGCATAGCCTATCTTTGTGTAGGATTACAGCTGAATATGACTTTGCACTTGTTGCACCTGAGCGATCTTGCTTGATATATTATTTGAATTTGGCTACCATGATTATAATTTTTTATTAGTATGTTTGCATCTATTTTAACAGCTTCATCCAGATCACAGGGTATAAAACTTCTATTATTCTCTCTCTACCCCTTAGAATAATTTAGCTTGTCATAGAAGGAAGTTAATGCATTTGACACAGTTCTACTCTTGATGAAACCATACTCACAGTTATTTCTCTCCTTTTCAATTTCCAGAAGATATGCAAATAATTTGATTATTTGTTCCAGTCTTCAGTCCCCAGGGAACTGGTGTGTGTGTGTGTGTCAAGTTAGTGGTTTTATAATTATCCAAGGCTTTTTCTTACCATTTTTTAAATGGTAAATAAATACTTGCTTTGCCTTTTTCAAATCTTCAAGCAAATGGCCTGTTTCTCAAGTTCTTAGTGCTTAGTGATTATCAGTGTTGCAACCTAGAACCTGAGGATAAGTATTTATCAGAGCCATCTAACTTAACAGACAGATAAGGTGGTTGTTTCTTTCAATTTTTTTTTCTTTACTGTAGCCTCTTTTTTATAACTTTCTAAACCTTTTTCCTTTAAAAACCTTCCAACAATCCAGTATTATTTTTGTCAGCTGCCTGACTGTGCTTGTCCATTTCACTGAAGACCTGAAGCAATTAAGGTATCAAATTTCTAGCCTTCTTAATGCCACTTGATGATACCTCTGTCTTCCTATGAATGGCATCCATCCTTTATTTGTCATATTGCGTGTTTTTTGCTAGATGTCTCAGTTTCTGCTTCAGCTTTTGATTCCTTTCCTATGCAATCATTTCTGTCCTTAAAAACTTCCTCAGGAAGAGAGTTCATGCCCTCCTAGAGGGCAGGAAGTTTCTTCACTGGGGCAGATTCTGATTTTTGTCTGGTAATGCTGTTTCATTAGCTGTTAACAGTTTCCTGAACTCCCTGGTCCTTTAAGCCTCTTCCTCTTGAGGTCTAGAGACTGATTTTCCGAATTTTTATTAGTTTGTGTTGTTGAATCACATAGTGTTTTCTAGCTTGTCTAATTCCTTTCCTTCTAAGGTATCAGGACGACTCTCCCAGTTTCCTCAGATGCATTTGCATCCTCTTTTCTCTCTGCACTTATGCTCAAATCTGGAAGAGCATCTCTGCTAGTTGCTTTCCGCACAAGTTGAGTCATCAGCTTGTTCATAAATTTTGTTTGAAAGTCAGTAATACAAAGACTTTCAGATGAGGATCAGGATTTTAAAGGTCCCTAGGGTGATAGTCTAAGCAGGTGATTCTCTTGGTAGCTAGAAAAGATAATGTTTCATTTCTCTGGTCACTGTATTAACATCTTTCCATCTTCTGTCATTACCTGGGAGCTTTCAAGAGCACTATCCTCGTTTGTTCCAGCACTTCAGAGCAGGTGGTTATCTCCTTAGTGTTCGAAGAGATGTCTCCAGCGCATTTCTGTGTTCTTCTTTATCTTCTTTTTTTTTCCCCCTCAACAAATTCAATGCAGATGGAGAAAACCCCAGATCCCCAGAATACATCCTAACATTTCATGAATACACATAGAGCTCCACCTCACAGATCTTAGAGGCTGAACTCCTATCACAGAGACTACTGAAATGATTCTTGCAATCCTTAATTGTTAATAATCTGACTGAAATTCAAAAGAATAAAGAAAAAGTCCAAAAAAGAGAAAGACACCCAAGAAGTTTCCATACATGATGTGTTTATAAATCCCCTGAGCAATTCAGCCTCCCACCTGGGAGAAGATTAATGTTCATGTGAATAAAGTACATGCATCCTACATTCTGACCATGAGTCAGAGAATTGTAGTATTTTAATTAAGACTTAACAGTTACAAAATGGCACAGGAATTTGTAACTGTGCATGTTAAAAAAGTTTTGTTGCAGCATGCACGTATGTTTTGTTCTTCACTTCTGCTGTTTTTGTTCTCTTTCTCTGTGAAGAGGAAACTTAATTATGCCAGAATCAACTAGGGTTTTCAGTCCTGCAAGGAATGACTCAGTAATACTCACCTTCACACTTAGAAGTTCAACTACAAAGAGGGATTAATTGATAACTCATCTGCTGCAGTCCCTCAGTGGGAGCTTCTTTTCCAGGAGAAGAACAAATATGTAGCTATTGCATCTTCAACTGCAGCCCTCAGTAACTGAAATAGCCCCCATCTAGGGACACAGCTGTGTGACTTCTAAAATTATACGAATCTGAATCTGGCTTTTGTGTAATAGAAGAATCGGCAGACTGGAGAAGAGCAAAAATTCAGTCAAATCATCGAATTACCTCTCTTACCAACTCTTTCAACTATATTTAAATATTAGAAGAGGGTATCGGATCTGGGGTTTTCTCCACCTGCATTGAATTTGTTGAGGGGGAAAAAAGTCTTATGCATGATTTTCCTCTTTTATGTCAGCATAGTAAATACATCAGTTGACTTGGTTTTGTTACCTTAAAAACCAAAGTAACTGGAGTAGTGTTTCCTCCTTTTTTTAATAGTGCCATTTTGTACCAATTATTTTGATTTTGTACCAATTACTTTGACCTTTGTCTTTCCCCATTAAATGTCAATAGTCTGTTCTTTTTGACTGATACGTAACCAGATCACATACTGAGATGGCAGATGTAGTTCATGACAGTAGTTTTCTAGAATATGATGATCATCTGCAGTAGGGGGGACTAAAGCGTATTTTCCTTTACTGTTACAGATACCCAGTCGTATCCTTAGTCTGATTTTACCAGGCTCTATAGCTTCACCTCTGATCAAGCACCTGCGAATATTTAAGAACCATAATAGCTGAGGGTCTCAACTTTAAAAGCCCTGGTCCTGGGAGGGTGCTGTGTTATTGATTTTGTAGTGTGAAGCCCTATTTTGATTTTGAGAAAGCAAACTGCTGGTGCAAAGCACCACTATTCCCTTCATAAGCAACAGTGGGATGCCTTAAAGAGTCCTTGCTAGACTTAAACTCATGGTGAAGAGACCAGCAGGGTCTGGTGCCAGTTTTTGTTGCAACTTTGATTGTAAGTTACTTGCCTGTCCCTGTGTGATGGAAATCAACCCCCTCATGTGAACCCAGGCCCACTGATCAGTGAAACCAGGTACTGTGCACCAGCCCATTTGGTTAGTGGAGAACAAACTGCTTTGAACCAGTCAGCAAAAGACTGGAAGTTGTCCCTTTCCACCTCTCATGGATTTTGCAGTCCATGCAATAATTTACTTTTGGCATTTTACTTCCCTTCAGCTTTGTTGCCTAGGTGTCTCTTTATCAGTCCCGTGAAGATGAGTAAGCTCTGCATTTTCAAAGCCTCCCACACAGTGGCAAAGAAACAAACTGAAGCATTTCAACTCTAACATAGAGTTACTAGAAACTTCTCTTCATGCAGAAAAAGTACGTTTCTAGTTAAATATCTTCCTTCTTTAATGATCTGTGGAGGTTGTCTTAACCTCCACCACAATACCAGCATTCCTGATCAAGTGTCCTAGGGATCAGTGTTAGTGGGCATCTGTAGAACATTCTTGTGGTCATGAATTTGCTGTTCCTACCCTCAGGTGGCGATCCTGTTGGTCAGGCATGATCTGAGGGTTGCTGCCAGCAGTACTGCAGACTTTCTGGTGTTAGGCGGCCATGGTAGTCAAATCCTTTCTGCAAGTGCAGCTTTTAGATCTCTTAGGGATTGCACAACAATAGTTATTTAGAAAGCATTCAAATACAAAAGTAGTGGAGACTGTCTCCGCATACCATAATCTTGGTTCTCTCTGTTGCATCTGACTTTCCAGGCTTGCAAGTCTTGTGAGACTCTCCAAAGCCCTTTATGCCTTTTCTGAGGCAGCTTTTAGTGTGGGGGGATTCCCTGGTGTTTGAACAACTTGGGTCTGTTGTTGCCTCTCTGTCAGGAATGGTTCAGCTGTACTCAAACAAGGGAAAGCTTCTTTATCCTCCAAGTGTCTTAAATAAAACACCTGCATATTCACATCTGTGTGGGATAGAAGCCATTTTTATTTATCCTTTCTGAGATTCCCTAAGACCTGTTATAATTTTTAATGTGCTTTACAATGAATGTTATGTTAAGCAAACCAATAATTTTTGTATGTACACACCAGAAAATAGTGTTGTGCCGTCGTTAGCTGCTGTTGTGATTTTTCAGCAGCTGTTTGATAACCTTACCTCCAGTTAAAAAGATCAGCAGCCTTTCCCCTTTTAGAGAAGTGCTCTCTTGTGAAGCAATGTGCAAGGTTTTCCATGATGACCACAGCAGCTCGCAGCCTGCTCAGTTGCTAACAGGACTTTCTGCAACCTTCTCTGAACATATCAATATATTGACACTCATCTCTGCTAAAAGGCAGTTTTGGTATTGATAATCTGTATTCTCCGGCACACTGGACGTTGGTCCCCTTCAGTTTTCTCCCTGTCTTTCTTGTTGCTGGTGAGAAAAAAACCCAAACAAATTCAGGGGGTTTTGCTTCTCTAGACTTCTGTTGTAAACTGTACATATCTGTAAGTCAAACTTATTTTGAAGCCTTTAAATGGGCATCCAAGATTAGTTTGCTTTTCTTCCAAGGTTCATTCCATTTATTTCCCTAAAAAGAAAGAGAAGGTTAATCTGGGATATAGTTTACAAACATAGCGTATTCCACAATCAGGTGCATCCCTTTCTTTGTGTCAGTACTGCACATTGTGTACAGATAATCCAGTTTGGCTGAAATCTGTGCTGCTCTAAGGTCATAATGACAGCAGTGGTTGCTAATAGATGGTCATTATACCTATTAATTTTTTTAAGGTGGGTATGTCTAGAATAAGGGAGGAATAGGACTCTTGTTCCTGACCTGAATACTGAGCGACACTGAGATTTTACCATTTTAGGTTTGCCATGGCTTAGAAAAGTGCATTGACTGCTAAGATGTAACTCTCTTTCGGGGTACGACTCTTCTCTGCACTTCCTCAACTGTTTGGACATCTTAGACCAGAGAAATATTCTCATTCAAATTCGTTATGATCCTGTAAAGTAAATTTTGATTGTGACAAGTTGGTGTTTTCTGAAGGAAAAGATATCTTGGTCACCTTTCTTCCTCTCTCCCTGTAAGTGTACCTCTGCTGATCAGAGAGCAAGATGTGGGTGGCAGCGCAGCGTGCTGGTGATGTGGATAGATGACCTTTGTCTTGTATAACTAGATTCTTGGTAAGACTCTGCATCCATGATTTCTGTCTTTTTTCTCTGGCAGCATTTCTCATAGGCTCTCAGGTCACTGCAGTTTCTGTGGTGCTGATGTCCAAAAGCGATCTGAGAGTGGCAGGCTGTAGAAACTATCTATGTGCACATAGCTCATCCCTCTGAACTGGGGTAAACTACAGCAGGCTCTTTTCTCTTGTCTGATGCTCCCCAGCTTGCATTCACATTTGTACCGAGACTCTTCCAAACACCTTCTTGACCAAGTGATTGTCTTTGCTCAGGACCTGGTGCAGTAGTGAAGCTTTCAGTAAAAATGAAACCCAGATTTGTATAAAGAGTGGCCCAGGTCCTCCAAGTAGTATATACTAAAGGCAATAGAAGTACACTAGAAAAGGAGCTGACACCAACCATTGCCACGTTATACAAAACTCCTCTCTTTGCACCTTGTTTTGGGGATATAATAGCAGACAGAATTACAGCAGCGTGCTCTGGGGATAGCGGTTGCGTATAATTTGGAATGGGGCACATAAACTTGGGGTTTCCTGATCACCTCGACATGACACTCATGTGGTGCTTATCAGGAAAAATTGTGAGAGTTTCATCTGACACTGGAGTAAGCCAGTTGCTTCTGCTCAAAATAGGGGTGCAATGGGAGAAGTGGGTGGGGGGAACTCCTACCTGCCACATACGCAGGCCTTAAAAATAGCATTGGCTGTTGGGAGAGCCAGACTTCACACTCTTATTTTTAAGGATTTGTGTAGGAGGAGGGGATATTTCCCAGTTCTGTATATTACTGAAGAAATCTGTACAAGAAATGCTGCACCAGAGAGATAGCAGTGGGCTTCAGCTTACAAAGCACAAGAATTGAAGAAAAGATGAGCTAACCAGCACTGGCTGATAGCATCATAAACGAAGCCGTAACTATTTGTGCAATGTTAGCAAATTCATTAAAGACTTAACTTCATAGGAAAAGCCAAAAGGTCAGAAAAAAGAGGCTAGGACTTTAAAATTTTTTCTTTTAGTATTGCTTTTCTTTCAGTTGTTTCTTGTTTTCCAAGCTGTGTCATTACATAACTTGTTTAGAGGTAGGGCAGGATTGCCTTGCGTGCTTCTAAGGCAATTTTTGGAGTTGTGTACTGGTTGTGTAACTGAAGTCTTCCAGTACTGTGCATCCAGACTGAAGTAAGGTGATTGCTTTGTTTCCCCCCATTGTAAAAGTGGTATTCATAAGTCAAAAAGCTGTTAATATGGCATAATACAATGCCTGAAGACATCAGTACTCCAGTTTTGCATGATGCTACATAGTGTGTAAAATTGAATCATAGAATCGTAAGATGGCTTCCATCGGAAGGGACCTTAAATATGGTCTAATTCCTACCCCCCTGCCATGGCCAGGAACGCCTTCCACTACGCCAGGTTGCTCAAAGCCCTGTCCGATCTGACCTTGAACACTGCCAAGGAAGGGGCATCCAGAGCTTCTCTGGGCAGCCTGTGCCAGTGCCTCACCATCTTCACAGTAAAGAATTTGTTCCTAATATCTAATCTAAACCTACTCTCTTTCAGTTTGAAACCATTTTTCTTTGTTCTGTCACTTGTGAATAGTCCTTCTCCATCTTCCTTGTGGGCTCCCTTCAGGTACTGGAAGGCCACAATCGGGTCACTCTGTAACTTCCTCTTTTCCAGGCTGAACAGTCCCAACTCTCAGTCATGCTTCATCTCTCTAATCATATTGATGGCCTCCTCTGGGCGCACTCTAGCAGGTCCCTGTCCTTCCCATGCTGGGATCCCAGAGGTGGATGCAGCACTGCAGGTGGGTCTCAGCAGAGCAGAGGGGCAGAATCCCCTCCCTCCCCTGCTGTCCACGGGGCTCTGGGTGCAGCCCAGGACACGTTTGGCTCTCTGGGCTGTGAGTGCCATGGCTGGGGCATGTCCAGCCTCTCACCCACCAGCACCCCCCAAGTCCTTCTGGGCAGGGCTGCTCTGGAGCTGTTCATGCCCAGCCTGTGCTGATAACTGGGGGTTGCTCTGACCCAGGTGCAGCACCAGCAGCTGGTCTTGTTAAACCTCATGAAGTTCCCATGGGCCACTTCTCGAGCTTGTCCAGGTCCCATTGTTCCAGTGTGTCAGCTGGAAACAGAGTAGCTTTTTTATTTTCTGCATAGAAATCAAGCAGGTCTTGTGATGCAGCAAATGGATGCTGGCTATTAGGATGTAGTTCTTTCTGAGTTAATTCTTACCAAGTTAACAACAACTTTCTTTGCATCCAGACTTGGCATTCAAATGAGATAGCCATATGATAGACACACACATAGTGTCTGCTGTCTGCTCATATTTAGAGTTTTGTGACATTGTGGAGGACTAATCAGATGAGCCAGATTTCGGTCAAAGTGTGAGTTAATTTCTATTGCTTTGATGGTTAATGACTGACACTTTCAAAAGGGCTTTTCAGTGGTTCCCCATTGGTTTCATTTGAAATCTGGAGGTGGTAAAGGTGGGATCAGTTCTTCCTCTCGTCCGCTTTTGAATCTGTAAGAAAAGGCCTGCAGCCTTTCCTGGCAGTCTGTGAGCTGGGTTTGTAACACACCTCCTCTGCTGAAAGGCACTTGAGAACATCAGTGTATCAATATCTGTTCTGCAGGAGGAATTTGCTGAGGTTGTTGACAGCTCTATCCTTTGTGTGCTGTAAAACGAAAAATAATTTAGGCATAAAGCTGGCGTGAAATCCCAAATGTAGCTTGAGTTTCTCATCTGTTGCTCATGTGCAGGTACCAGATGCTGGAAGGGCTGAGGTGAATCTGAGTGCCAGTTTACTGCGGTGCTTTAGTTAGGAGGTCTTTTGCTGACTGGGTGGCTTTTGCCTTCAGGTTTGCAGGATGATGTAGTACCAGTTGAGCAGTGGTGCTGTCCTCTGGAGTACAAGAGTATGTGCTCAAAACAGGAGGATCCTGTTAAACCTGTGTTTATGCATTGGATCAGTAAGAGAAGGAAGGGCTATCATTTAGTTTGCCCTCACTAGTGGGGCTGTAGAAATAGTTTCAAAAAGAAAGCCCTACTGCCTGGCAAATGGGAAATGAGTAAAATTAATTGCTTTATGCTCAATGCTACACCGTGGCAAACCAGGTGGGCAATAGGTCTCTTCTGCCTGTATTTCTATGATACTTCTAATATGACATGTAGGAAGCCAGCAAATTCTTGGGAGAAAATGAGGACTATTGCAAACATCAGAGAATACAAGTTGGAGAGGGGACATCAAGGCAGCCCGGAGAGGCAAGGTGCTGAGGTTGTGTGAGATGAGACCAAACAAGTATGGCTCAGCTTAGTAGACTGGAAACTGAGAGCAGACATTGCTGCCATGTACTAATAGCGCATGGAAGTAAATATTGGCAAGTTTACAGCTATTTAAGTGAAAGGTTAATGTTAATACAAGAACAGAAGGGCATAAGAACAAACCCAGACTAGAAATCAGAAAGTGATTTTTCTAATACTTAGTGAACAGCTTCCAAATTTGGTTTCTTTGCCCTTTCTAATTAATCTAAAAACAGGTCTTTTTATGAATGCTATTATATGACAGTTGCTTGTGGGAGCAAAGAATAGGGACTTCATCATCCAGACAGCCTATAAGTAGGCTGTCAGAAGTGTCCATAGGACCACAGCCTTCATCAGTATTCCTCATAGCGTGGCCTCCCTGTTTTCGCTCTGCCCACCTGAGTACCTTTGCTGTCAAGCTGCCACATTGCAGGACCCTGTGGGTTTCCAAACACAGCCAGAGGCCTGTAGGAGAGGTATTTGCTACTTAGAAGCAAATAGTGCAAACTGAAGTGAAATTGTGAAAATCATGTTGCAGCCCTTCTTGGGTGGGGGCTTTTCCATACACTTGCACAGCAGATATTAAGGATGCTAGACTGCATGAGGGGTTTCTTGGAGAATGGGTGTTCTTAGTGACTCATGCCTGGTAATGAACCTGTCATAGATATAATTTTGTTTTCTGATGAATGTTTGAGTTGTAGTAGTTCAGAAAATATAGTATAGTTTGTAAACAGGTTTGTTCTTAAATCAGATTTTAGAAATTCCCCATGGAATTTCAATTTCTTATTTAGCCAGTAAATTGCAATTGAATTCATAGTCATTAAAAGTTTTTTAAAAGCTAGCAGTTGAAAATTATTTTATAGGAGACCTTGAAAAGCAATAGAGACAAAGTCAGAGACATGCACTAAAAAAGATATAATAGAGCTGTCCATCTATGAACGAATTTAGATAAATCAGTTCAAGACTCAATTAATTTAGCCTCACTTCAGTTAATATTTTAGGTTGTTGCATACAAGAATATTTGAAATACAAATAGAAATTGCTTTATGTGAAGGATCAGTTTATTTTAGCCATGTCTCCATCTGTGTTTTATTTTTGTTAATGAGTCAATATTCACCTTGTATTTTAAGATAGCAAACACATTTTTGAGAAACTGTTATTGAGAATGTGAGAGTGCTAAATTTTAATGCAATTTATTTATATTTTTCTATTTTTATTCAGTGTATTATCTTAGTGCAGCAGATTGAAATGCATGCAAGCTTTTTTCTGGGATCTCATGTAATGTGTACTTGAGTGATCCAGTTTTGTCTGCACAAATACCTATGGACTGGCTGGTGTATTCACTCTGAATTTTGTTATGCCTAATTTAAGAAACTCAATTTAAAGCAAATACAACTCTTCTTCATATTTTATGACATGAATACACGCTACTCGTCCAAATTATATCACTCTATTTTTAGTTTGCAATAGTAATAGGTTAATATACAACTGTTTACAGCTGCCAGAATCATTGCTATTTAATCTTGCCATTACACCGCCCTGTTTCTCTGGGAAGGTGGAGTGGTTTCTGTGACCTGGGAGTACCGAACAGTGGCAGCAGCTACTGGAATAACCCCACCATCCCTGCTCAGTGTTTGAGTGTGTTTTGGTTCAGCTGTGCCTGCCCCTCCCATCACAGACTTTTGCCAAAGGGGCTAATTGGCCTCTCAGTGACTTGACTCAGGTCAGCTATGTTATCAAAGCGTGGTTTGTAGTGCAGTGTTCACCCTCTTGCAGAGATTTTCTTAGTCCAGGCTTTTTTTTTTTTTCCTCATTAAATTTCTTCCTCTGCCCCTCCCAGTTAGCAGAGCAGGCTGACTGGATTTCCAGAGCCCCTTAATTCAGGCCCAATGTGAGCCTGTCAAGTGCCTTTACTGGAGGTGTGAAAAGTGTGTCTGAGTTTATTAATATGGGGGTGCTTGCTGCAGTTGGCTTTGTCAGACCCCTGATGTGGCAGTTCTTTTTTTCTTGTTCAGTGTCTATGTTAATGGTGTCCTCAGAAACTGGCAGAGGCTTGTATGGGGTTCACAGCAAGTATTTGTGGGGCATTTGGGTTCATTAATCAACTGCTGCCTTCTACAGGGACTATAAATACACAAAATTATTCCCACCGAGAGAAAAGTGTATTACTTAAGCCAGGAGACATAAAGGTGAAGGTAGGATAGTAAAAAATATTTTCTCCCTAGTTTTTGGAAGCTAGGGCATATGTAGCAATGAGAAGGAAATCTCTGGTAGAGGATACAACCTCTTAGCAGAGGTAGCTGGGCATTGCTTTGTAGGATTTTTAGTTGTTATTCCCCTGCCACGTTATTACATGATGCTGGACAAGCCACTGTGGCTTTTGAAAGGGTTTTTCCATTTCCTCTCTCTGAGATCCATGAATTGATTTCTGGTTATTTGATTTAAGATTCTGGAAATGAGTTATCAGAGCAGTAAGTGAAGTAGCTGGAAAACCAGACTTTCTAGTGCTTGATATGCTCCCAACTTAATTACTTTGAGAAATCTAGGGTTTGTTGTCCTGAGATGAGTGTTCAGAGAAGAAGCTCTTGACCTGATACTGCCCTTGTTCTTCAGTTGTAATGGGGACTTCTTAACTTCACAGGTATGCTGTCAAAACACCAATTAAGCTTGAATTACTTTAGTAATATGATTAGGAGTGCCCCTTAGCTCACTGCATGTAATGGTAGGGCCTGCCTATGATATAATGAATAAAGCATGCCATCATGCTTTGAGTAACACCAAGGAAACAATATTAAATAGTTTCTTGTTCAGTGAGCAGAAGGACACCTTCTTCTAGCTGAGAAAGGGGTTTACCTTCAACCAGAGAAAGAATTGTGGAAGTTCATATGGAATCAAGGATCAAGGCGCTTACTTCATTCAGCAAATCCCTTTGTGTTGGACTGACCTTGCAGAATTCATGGACAGTTCTGTGAGAGACAGTTTTCACTGTCAAGCCCAGGTAGGAAAAATGGGCTCTGCAGTGTCTGAGCTAAGCTGTTGTGTTGTGGGGAGCAAGATTGTCCTGCAGACCATCTCTGAGGAGTAACCTACCCTCACACCTTTTAGCCATCTATATATGTTCCCAAGTAGTTTCCTACTTGAGATAGGCTTTGGAGGATAAAGAGCAATAAAACTGAGAAAAGAGAGAAGAGAGAAGAGAGAAGAGAGAAGAGAGAAGAGAGAAGAGAGAAGAGAGAAGAGAGAAGAGAGAAGAGAGAAGAGAGAAGAGAGAAGAGAGAAGAGAGAAGAGAGAAGAGAGAAGAGAGAAGAGAAGAGAAGAGAAGAGAAGAGAAGAGAAGAGAAGAGAAGAGAAGAGAAGAGAAGAGAAGAGAAGAGGAGATTAACTAGACCATCTATCTTCTTCAAAACCATACCTTAAAAATGTGTGCCCTTCCACTTGTTAAAACCTTCTGGGATAGAGATTTTTTAGCTTCCCTTGATAATCTATGCTCACTGCTGATTAAAAGCTTTTCCAGGTGTCTAAACTAACTTTCCACTCCGGCAAATTAAGTCTGTTATTTCTTTATCTGTATTTACAATAGAAATGCTGAATAGTTTACTTCCCTTGTGCTTGCCTCAACCAGTTCACATTCGAAAACTGTTATGTCTACTTGAGATCTACGTTTCATATCGTCTGCAACTTTTCCTTCCCAGGTTTCTTGATCAAAAAAGCAATTACAGCTCCATCTGAGAGTATAATTACAGATTTTTCTACCCACAGCACATGTCTATGCCCAAATGCCTTTGCATTTTAGGAATGCTGATTATTTAATTATACGTGCAATTAACGCATTGATTGTAATTTTCCAATTTTGAAGGATATCAAGCCCATATGTTTTTGATGCTGTTAGGAGGGAGAGACATGTAATTTGAAGGAGGAGGCAGCAGAGGGAGAGTTTTCTCTGCTGTAAATGCTTCCTTGCTGCCTGTTGACTTAAGGTACTTAAGCCGACTCCAGTCTAAGAACCAGCATAATACTTAATAATAGCTGTTTCCAGAATGGGGGCATCCAGCTGTTTAAAATTTTCAAGTCATCTGAGTTGCAGACGGCACCATCATTTTTTCAAGAGTCCATCTTCTGACTGTACTTCATAGTTAAAAGTAGAGAATGACCATTCAGCTAGAGAATGCTTCCATGCTTTCAGATGGGCAGCCAAAACCCAGGGTAAGAGCTCTGGGGTTATCCTGATGTTTTCAGGAGTACATTAAAGAGGGTTTTATGTCTGGCATTGCTAGGGCACAAGAAGACAACAGGCTTCCCACAGCCTGTCACCTGACACAGCTCTGCTTTTAAAGTCTTATCAACCTGATTTTGAAAGCTGGTGTGGGCTGTGACGAGTGGGGTTCTGGCAGCCAAGGCTTGTTTCTGCCCCAGGTGGTTGGAGCCTACTGAATGAGGAATAAAATAGCCTTTTCTGTGAAGTGTGCAGAGCTGATAGTGTTTGGTTTTTTTAGTATCCCAAAATCAGAAGTACAAACATCCTCATCAAGACAAGAGAGGGATGAGCAGGTTTAGCACCTGCATTTAAAGGCTGCCTCACATCTCTGAGGAAAGGCATTGCCATTGTAACAATGATTGCTATAAAGTAATTAAATAGAGGATGGTAATATTAGGGTTTCTGACTTTATGACCAATACTCCCTTTAGGACATTGCACCTTCAGATTTCTCATGTGAGGTTAGATCTGCTCAGCCTCTGGAGGAGTTTTTTGACTGGTGTGGTAGCAGCAGCCTCAGAGGGACAGAGATGGTAGAGCACATTGCAGGCAATTCCAAGGTCTCTGATTACTCCCTACCTGATAAAGATTGGCCTAAACTATGAAAGTGTAAAGTTTGTGGCTCTTAAAAAATATTAGTGCTATATAAATTCTTTTATTTTCATTAACCTCACAAAAATCCTACTCTTTGAATCTTATTATATTCTTTGCCTTGGAAATACTCTACATTCTCAGGTATATGAGAGGGTATATGAGGGTTCAGCAGATGTCCTTACAGTCGGATGATGTTAACGTGTGGAATGTAATCACATTTCCTATAGAGATAAGTCAGCCAGTGGTTTGTTCTCAGCCATTCACAACAAATGAACTGAGGTTACCTGTCTTTGGAACATAAAAAGTCCTAATACCTGTGATCTGTAGCATTTTTATCAATGAGCTAGTGCCATTCTCATTGTCTTTCTATAAAGAAAATAATTCAACTTGTATGAGAGGAAGAAATAAACTTTTCAAAGGGTGAGAACTTTGGAAACTTTGGGGAAGATTATCTCCTTTGTTTTCCTTAAGTCTTTCAATGTAATTTCAGGCCATTATGTTTCCATGGCGCTCAAGGTGTTGTGGGAAGTACCTGTGCCTTTCTTCCCTTCCAAATTTGTATGTTGCCCTTGCCTTAGCAAGGCATCCATTGCCCTTGCTCTTTCCCTAGAGGGAAAAGAAAGCCATTAGTGCTTTGAATGGCACTTTCTTAAGTTTGTTCTTTCATCTGACAGCAACATCTTAACTATATGTTTCATTAATATGTTCTGGAGCTACGGTAAAGACGGTAGCATCATTGACAGGGCAGTTTAAAATGCCTGTGAATATACAGTCTCATCTCTTCCAGGCTCTGTCTCAGCAGCACTGCTTGGGTTGTGTGATGCACAGCTCCTCAGAGCTGGTATTCATTGAGGACAGCTGCCAAACAGCAGGAGGGTTACACTGCTTTTTCATTAACACTTCGTGTTTAGACTGCTGATTGATTTCATCTTCTTGTGGCTTTGAAGAAGATAATAAATAGCATGTTTTCACTGCTGAATAAATTGATAAACCTTACACTGTGTATTTGAGCTTGTGAGATTTATTGAAGCGCTGAACTCCAGCTGCCTTACCAAGAACTCTGTCTTTAGGGAGACACAGCAGGTAGTGTCACCTGGGACAGATGGTTCTTACATTTTTCCAGTGAAATAAAAAATTTGTTTTAGAGAACTCTTGGCTCAGACATGTCCAAGGCCATTTGTGAGATGAATTAAACCTGAGATGAGATGGGTATTTTCCCCTAGAGTTCTAGACAAGCATTGCTCCATTGACTTATCTCTCTTTGCTTCCCCCAACCTTGTTTCATTGTTTCATCTCCCTGTTTAACATTTTTATCCTCTAATTTCCATAGCCACTCAATTTTCTACCTGCCCCAGACCAAGTAGAAATGTTCTTGCTTGTCTTCCTGCAGGGAGAAGGGGTGTAAGTGTGTGAGAGGGAGGAGCAGGACCTGTGCTTGAAGAGTGCTCATTTTCTTTTGGTTAATCCACTCATGCTCATGAAGGAATTGCTTACTTTTTACAATTTTATCAGTAATTCAGTACTTTACAGGAAGTTGGAATGAAATAGATAATGAGGATTAAAGAAGAAGAAAGGGTAACGTATACCTCGTAGAGATCAAAGCATTTGACCTATATAGCTGAGCCAGGCTTTATCAGTTCTAATAATTCCCTGCTGGCTCAACCTAAAATTAAAATCTGTTGGTGAATTAAAAAATTGCAGTAAGAAGTATTTAATTTTTTAAGTGGAAGTTTATTTCTCTAGTAGAAAGCAAATAACTCAGTGCTCTGAGCCTTAAGTTAAAGCATACACTTTCTCATAGACTTTTTTATGTGCAAGTCCTGCCTATTCTACTCATGAAATTATCGTCATTATTTCAGAAAAAAAACCTGAAAAACAGAGTCTGTCTCAATATCCTGTGCATTAGATCAGGGGTTCTAAATATTTGAAAGGTGCCATCTTCCTTTCTTCTGAGGGCACCTGGTTTTTTAATCTCTTTTAGCCACATTGTGAGCTCTGGTAAGGGCAGTGACATTTCCCAGCAATTCCTTGCTCATGACCTCCTTTAGCATTGTCCCCTGGCTCTGTCTAATGAGATTTGCTCACTTTTTCCATGTGTTTTTCTCTCCTGTTCCTGTAATACAGCCACAGGTGTATTGGGATTTTATGTGGCAGTGTTTGGAAAATTGCATGGGCTCTTTGCATCTCAGGAACTGTGGCTGGAGCATTGTGTTTGACTGTAGTACATTTTTGACTTTGATGTGTTACTGGCTGGTACTGGTGGCAGCAGGGATGGGCAAAGACCAAGGAAGGAAAAGATGGGAGGGACAGAGGCAGTGATGGCAAGATGACTTGGCTCCACTTGTAGTAGGATTTTTGGAAAGAGTAGGGCATTTAAAAGCCTGTGAGGCTGTCTAGTGGATATTTCAGGTGCTGTAGAGTGTTAATGTAAATAAAAAAGTGTCTGATGGATACCTACTATTTTCTTTTAAACTATTACTATGTAAGAGACCTCTCTCAAGATCTTTCTCATCGTGCTCATAGGCAGAGCTTTGGAGATTCTAAGTGCCATTCAAAATCCTGGATTGCATTTTACTTTCTTGGCTGGGCAGTCTTCATCCTTATGTGGATGAATTTGATTCAGAGCTTCGACTCTGAGCTCAAGGGCTATAATTGCTGTGTTTAGTAGAATCATTCCTATGGCAGTCTCACTCAGTGCTCTCAGTTGGACAGGAACCCTGCTTTTCTGGCAGAATGCAAACATATAATGAGGTACTGAGGGTCAGACTCCTAAAATCCTTTAAAGCTGAATCACTTCTCAAAATCTGACCTCTACTCCCTGCTGTGCAAGGGAAAGAGCAAAAATGAGAGAATGTTCTAGGGATGGGGGATATGAGAGACCACAAGGATCATCAGCCTTACAGAGGATCTGAAAGGAGGTTGGGGGCATGATTTCTGTGCCTGGCTGAAAGGGGCAGTGCTGTGGCTGCACATGGAAAGAACAGAGATACAGTTCACCAGTGGTGCTGCTGAGACAAAGTATTGTGAACTATGACATTAGTCTATATCTTGTTACCCAAAACAAACAAACGAACCAGGACACCAGCCTGCTGTTAACAGCTGGCACTACAGCAAGATGCTGGGATGGAGCTGTGGGAGCAGAGGGTTGAAGGTGCCGGGAGAATATCCACTATGGTGAGGGCAGGACAGGGAGCACAGTGATGCCTGTGGAAGAAGTGGTGAATTAAAGTTGATATTGGTGTAGGTAAGATATTGAAGGGGAAGTATCGTTCACAGCAAGGCTGGCTCACGAGGAGGTAGGAGGTATTTGAACAGATGGGAGGATAGTGGCATTTCCAGAGCTAAGTCATATAGGCCTCTTCAAAATCCCACCCCACTGTGAAAAGACACTATTTTGAAAGATGCAGTGAGTTGTTCTTGAGCAACACCAGCACTCACACAGTGCCTTTGATGCTAGAGGCAGAGAAACAGTACTTGGGAAGGAGGTGGGTGTTTGTGTTGGGTGCACGAAGCAGGGGGACAGGATAAAGGGAGCATTTGTGGGAAGGGGGATGTGAACGTGGATCAACTGGCCAGCGAGGTTTTCTTAGTGGCAGTTTGTTGGATGCCTCTGGAACAGGTTGTGGGGCAGAAAGATCGTGCCTTTAATTCAGGCACTTCTTGCAGGATGAGTGCCTGCTGCTGCTCACTCCCAGGAGAGAAGTGTCAGTACATCGTGAGTGGATCTGATTCTGTGCACAACACTTCTGCAGTCATTCTTTTATGTAACAATGTGACTTTTATTTTTGGGAAATGAGAGATCAACGGGTGTTCAATCCCCCACACTTGTAGCAGAGCTGGTACTAGTTTTCCTTGGCAACTGGATTCATTTCAGCAAGGGCATAGCTGAATCTTGTGGGTTAGTCGGGGGGTGAACAGGAGAGATAAAAATAAACCTCCATCTCAGAGCTGGGCAAAAAATCTTCTTGGAGCTGGTTAATTATGTTGAGTCCTGGGCTTTTTTCCCCAGCCCCCCTTCTCTACAGTCCCGCAGGATGCCAGAGTGCTTTTCCAGCGGAGATCCGCTTGCTGCGCTGCACTGCCTGCTCTCATAATGCCAAAGGAGTGCGTTTTGTCTTTAGTCAGATTGGCTCCATCAGTTCGTATTTCCTTCTGAATGGATAATAAAGTGGAAAATCATTTTGAGGCAAGGAGTGAAGCGGGGAGGCTGCGTGTGTGAGGAGCTAGGCAGTAGGCAGCTGACGAGGAGGAGTAAAGTAGCTGCACAGCTTTCTCTCTGCCTCTGAAGTACAATATTTTCTGTTGAGTCACATCTGAAGGGAAGGTTGAAGTTTTAACTGTACTTGGTACAGCCTGAGAAAGGGAAAAGATGCACTGTGGTGGGGAACTAAAGAATTTCTGTTGAGGGATGCTGCTGGAAACGAAAAGGATTTCTGCATTTTTAGCTTTTGCAATCATTAGCATCTGCTGGTTTTTGCTTTTTGGATTTTTAATAGCTGTTTGCATTTTTTATTCCCTTCAATATGCCTTCAACTTTACATGATTTTTCATGCTAGTGCTGCTGTGGAACGGGAAACTCTCGGTGCCTTTAACGTTGCTTTCCCTGATACCTCAGATGGGACACCAACAATATGTTGATAATCTTGATAGTGAAAGTTCATTATCCAGTGAACCTTTAACAACATTAGGAATCCTTCTGGACTTGTATTTTCTATGAGAACAAGCTGTTGTATTCTGTAGTTTTCTTTTAATTCTATACATTTCCTTTACATTTTAACCTTTTGTTTTATTTTGAAGCAGCAAGGTAAGTGAAAGATTGGAACAATTGAAGTGCCTGGGTATAAACTGCAAGTAGACAGCAACCAAGGAGAATTCCTCTTTATTTTTAAAGTGGGCTCTCTGTGTGCGTGTGTGTGTTTACTTTAGCAATACAATAGCTCCATTGGAAGCTGACTGGATTTAAAAATGTGCTTTATAAAAACAATTTACACTTAGTATGTTCATTTGTATGCTCTGTTTCTTAGTTTTTGTTTTCACCTATTAGACACTAATTGTAGATTTCTTGTGACAGGTATAATTGAGGTTGTGTCTGTTTACTTTTCATTCTTCTGTGTTAGGAGGGTTTGTATCTCAGCTGGAATTTGACATCAAAATCACTGTGGGAGGAAGAGTTAAAGGGAAAGGAGCTTGGGGATAATTTAAATTTGATCATTTGAGAAGCAAATAACTTGAAGTAATTAAATTACTAGTTTGATTCTTCCATAAATGTCATTTAAGGAAGGGTTGGGGTTTTTTTAACATGGAGTGTTTGTCATTGGCCTGATTTCTTGTGCTCAGAAGCTTGTGCGTTGATGAGATGGAATGACTGGCATGCAGGAGAGATGAGGATGCTGTACAAGCTCATGAATCAGAGCAGATGGTTGTGGCTGTTTTCAGATATCTTTTCAGTTTTCATTCCATTTATATGGGCAGGTTTCTTTTGCTAATGGACAAGTCTTTCAGGGATAAACCTAAAGACTTAATACAGAATGCTAAGGTCCTCAGCCCCTGAGATGAAAAGGAGAGAGCTTATAGAAGTAAAGCTGCAGTTTTAGCCCAGGAGGATTTTAGTTGTCACGTGCTATGCTTTAATATCATGAGCTGCAAACCCCTAATTATTCCATTTGCTGCATATGGTACCTTCACCCAGCCTGCCTGAACACTGCCAAGTGTTTGTCCTAAGGGAGTGGAGAACAGGTCAGAATCAGTGAGTAGGATTGTGTCGAACCTGTCTGTACCAGGGCTGTGCTCTCTCTGCTCTGACAACAGAAGTTAGGTCTCCTAATTTATCACCCTGTACTGGTGAGTGCTGCCTGTCTCGCCCTTGCCTGAATGTCCCTGTGAGCTGAGGCATAGTTACCTAGAAAACCAGCTCCAAACATCCTCAGTGAGTCATCAGAGTTTTGAGAAAATCCTTACTGATAAGTAGTTCATGATGCTTCTTGTCAGAAATGCAGGACTTGGAGAGTTCACACTATTGGTCCAGCCGTAGTTCAGCCCAGGGCTGTAAATTGGATTGTGAGTAGAGGAGAGGCACAGTACGTTCTGTTTCTGTTAGTCTAGGCAGAACTCTTAGCATCATTCAGCATTTTCATAACAGTGCATGCAAACCTTGTTTAAGCCAGAGGTACTGTGTTTGTACTGCCAGTATTACCTGTTTTCTTTCTGGTTAGAGGTAGCTGAATAATCAGGAACCTTTCTCCAAAGTCTGGCAGACATTTCTAGAGTTTTCATCCCATGGCCAGCCGACTTGTCAACATGCCATGATAATTTTGTTTCTGTTCTTGGAGCTGTTTCCTTTAAACAAGAAGTTGCTCCTTGACCCTGGCCCATGTGTTCAATATAAGCACATGGATCCTGATTTGGGATAAATCTGTTTTAAGGAACAATCGATGCTTTAGGTTGTCATGGGCAAGCCATCTACTGATTGATTTAGCTGTGTACAAACCCTCCATGCTTTGGAAATTCTCAGTTCAGGGTACTGCTGAACCTAATTATTTCTTCATTTGCTCTTAAACTCCTGATAGCTGCTGCTCAGGTTTTGTATTTGCTGGAAAGGAGTGAAGTAACTTTTACGTAAGATAGAAGCAGCTGTGATGTCTGTTTTCAGTAGCCAGTTATCCCTTTTGCCTTTTTGTCAGCACAGGGTTGTCTCAGAACTAGGCAGGTGCCTCAGAGTTAGCTTGCTGCTCACCAGGCATGAGCCTTTGCACTGGCATGGTCGGCAGCTTGCAGCCTATGCCTCCCTCGGTGCTTGGGGACAACTCCTATTTCTGTCTCTGGATTATGCCTTTTCCTGGCTGCCAGGTGGTGACAGACCTCATTTGTTACTGCAGGCGATGCATCACTGTGCCAGGCACTGCTGCCTCCAGCCTGCAAGAAGAGCTGGGATAGGAGGATGCAGAGGGAATGAGCACACTGAGGCACTCAAGAATGGAAGGGCTGCCTGGTGTTGAGTTGCTCCCCAGGGGTTCCCAAGGCAGCTGGACTTAAAACCTGGACATCTCAGTCCCTCTCCATCTGTGCTCACAGAAGGGATGGTGTCTGGATGACAGACGTTAGTCCCCGTATTACAGAAAGCTAAGACACACTTAACTTCTGGGATGTCCCTGAATTTGTAGAGGCTATTAATGAGTTAAGGCAGGAAGTGCTGTCTACTCATTCTACTACACAGTGATATTCTTCCATTATATTAGTTTAATTTTATGCTGTTTTGCAACAGAAGTTTTTACGTTGGTGAATGCCATGAACTTGCAACACTTCAGTGGGTGTTTTACCCTCATAGTTTGTGATTTTTACTGTTCGTTTACTTAGTAGCTACCCTGATAACTTGCTGGTATGGCAAAGTATTATTCAGATGTATTTTTTTCCCTTGGTCAGCTGGCATTGTATTAAAGGTGAGAAAACTGTGATGTGGGAGGTGCAGAACTATGTTATATGCAGTGTTCCTTGGATCAGTTTTCCACCCTGAGGATGACAGATTTACCTCACCTGACCTTTGGTCACTTCTACCAAATTGCTCTGGAAAGTTTTTAAGTGTGGGTTTTTTCCAAAATGTGTCAGGTATGAAGGCTGGCTGTCATTGATACCTGCATTGAAGTGTTTTGTCATAGTTTTTCCTTAGCTGTATTGAAACAAGTGTTGTAGCTACAGATATAACCTGGAAAATATATTTGGAAGTGTTTAAAAACTTAGGAAAGTTCTTCAGATAGGGCTGGGATGTGGCTTTGCAGCTACTGCAGTAATTCCTAAACAGGAAGTGTTGAGGCTTGGCAGCAGAGGGACTGTGAACGGGTTACCAAGGGACTGAGTTATAGTTCTTCTCCTCACATTGTTTTATGTAAAATTATTGTAATCTTTTTGTAACTACTGTATTTTCAATGGCATGAATGTATTTCCTATTCAATCAACTGTGGAGTTCCATGTGTCTCTTCTGCATCTTATTTCAGCCTAAATGTCCTGAGGTGAAGGTGTTTCCCAACAGTATGTTTTGTTCTCGACCTCGGCTGCTTTTTGCCCAGGATTGCTCAGCTCAATACCTTGTTGTTCTAATCACCCATGCTAGGATGCAAAAGTTAGAATTTTTGTTAGTTATCAGAAGAAGGTTTGAAGAAAGACACATTCTCAGCAACAAAGCAATAATGCCATGTTCAGGTATGATCCAACTCAAAATTAAATCTAATTATATTAATTAGAAAATTACAGGCTCATCTCCAGAAGTCAAACAGCAAAACTGATGATAACCCTTCATATCTCTGTCAAGCCTTGTTAGGATTCTTTCAGCAATTATTGTGTTTAAAAATGCTATAATATTCTCAGGAAGAGTCAATGTTTCAGCATGCTGAGTGCTGGGGCGATGTTGCTATGGCAGCCTTAGCCATGATTTCTTTCTCTTTTAAATGCCAAAATCCTTTTCCCCACAACGTCCTGCATTTTAGTTATTGGTATTCTTCATGTTTAAATCACACTTCATAAAGTAGCAAGACCATTTATCAGACATTTTATTTATTATTGTTTTTCCTAGTGTATTTTCTAGTACAGGTAATGCAATATCACTTTGTGTGGATGATTCTGCAAATATAATCTAATCAAAAAGATTTCACTCAGCTGCATGAGTCAATAGCCAGAGAAGCTGCTGTGAAATGTTTTTCTGATCATAGTTAATTGTTTTTATATCTCTTTGCTGGGTTCCTTGAACATCACATCTACCCTGAGGTACCAGTACCTTCTAACATGACTTTGTGGGCTAAAGGTGTCTCAGTATTAACCTTAGTGTGATGAAAACCTGATAGCCATTGACAAGGGGTGTCAGATATCAGAATGAGCTGCCCGTGGGAGTGGTGGAGTCACTATGCCTGGAGATATTTCAAAGACATATAGATGTGGCACTCAGGTATATGGTTTAATGGTAGCCCTGGCAATGCTGGGTAAATTGTTGGATTTGATCTTTAAGATATTTTCCAACCTAAACAATTCTGTGATTGTGTAAGATAAACATGCCTCATTTTAGCAGAGTTTTTGTGCTGTCATCGTCTTTTCTTGCCCCATACTGCAGCCAGCCCACTGCAGTGTGGGGCAGTGCTGAAGGCACACAGTGCTGCCTTTGTTTTGAGCCATACTGGTGTCTCACAAAACTGAAGATGCTGATCAGAGGGGTTTGCAGTCACCTCCTCTCTCCCTGGTGAGAGACTGGCTCTCTGTTTTATGCTGTAAGCATAAAACATGGCTGACCCCCAGCTGATGAGCAAAGATAATGTAATTGCATTTTATTTCTTTATGAGATTTCTTATGTTCTTTTTTTTTCTCATTCATGGATGCTGACATGACATGCTTTTACTCCTGTTGTCATGGCAAATCTGTGTGTCAGTAGGAAAAGTATATGTTTTTCATGTATTACAAGGCTATTTCAGAAGTGTGTCCAGTGACAAGCTAATGAGATGTGCAGTGTTTGTGCTAGCTCACCTGTTTCCCCTATCTAAAATTCTAATATGTCAGCTTTGTCTTCATGAGAATAGCAAAATAACCCAAACATCCCCAAGTAAAGCAGCAATGGATTCCTCATGTTGAGCTTGAGCCTGTCTCTGTTTTGAGAAGTTGGGGAAGACAAATGGTGATACCTGTGCATGCTGCTCTCCTGCACGTCCAGAGACAGCTACACTGAACTGAGCATGGAGTTCTTCTGGAAGGAAATGCCTGCTAACAAGGCAGTCAGAACAAACCCTGTGTAGTCAGGGAAAGCTTGCAGCATCTGGCAGGACACCAGGATCCAAATATTATTTCCTGAAAGACTTCATTTCTTGTTGTGTGTTAATGTAACTCCTGGCATGATCATGGAAGAGAAGACTTCAGCAGGGATTTGCATCTAGATTAGGTTTGGAGTTTTTTTCCTGGGTGAACTTGCATGAACTTTTATTGTCACTCCACTTGTCTGTGCTACAAAAGAGCATGGCTCTAACACAGATAACATGAGAGAAATAAGGGATCTTTATAGGAGACAAGTTGCAGAGCACCTAGTCTGGAGTGTGCAAGGGGACAGGAGCATACACACAGCCCTGGGTGGAGAGGAGGAGGTAAGGGGACATGGCAGGAGGTGCAGAGACACTTTGGGACCAGCCCACAGGAAGAGTGAATTCTCAGAGCTTCAGGTCTGAGCATGGGCTTGGGGTAGGGAATGGAGGGAGGAAGCCTGCAGGAGAGCGACAAGGAGGGCAAGTCTCTTACTTGATTCTTGGCATTCCACTCAGTGGGCAGTGATTTGATATTTGGTGGTAAACAGTGATTTCCACTTACATTCATTTCCACCCATGTAGAGAGAGGTAGAAAGGCTTCCCTCTGAGCCAGGGATGCTGTCCACGTATTCTGCTCTGGCCTTGTTCCCAGCTTTGGAGGAGACAGTTTCTGTCCTCCTTGGGGAATATTGGAAAGGTACTGCTAGTATTTAATGAAATCAAAGATGCGCTTTTGAAAAATCTCCAAAAAAGTAGATATTCTTGTGTGTGTGTATATATACACATACATATATATACATACATATATATGCATACATAAATACACACACCCCTATATATACATCTGTACAAATACGTATGCCACAAATACTATATATAAATAAAAATAACAGCATTGTACTGTTTTCACTGAGCTGCCAGTTTTGGAACTTGCTGCAATCTTGCAAGTAAGTTTTCAGCAGGAAAAAGTGATTTCTGTAAAAACTGCTGCTCTTGAGTGTTGTAGCAGACAAAGGAAGTGAGAGTGAGCTCTGTCTTGAATTGGTTTTGGTGTTTTGGGTTTTTTTTGACTAAAGTGATCATTATGCCCTACTGGTGCCTTGAAGGCTGCGTACAGAAGGAAACATGATGAAGGCTGAGCTTTCTGAGGGAAGCCTTGCACAAGCATATGTAGGCTTTTCTCCTGGCACTTGGAGTTAAATATGCTGACAGTATTTCAAATGAGCATTTCTGTGTGCTACCCTCAAGCAACATGTATAGGGAGCCACACCTGTGGAGCTCTTTTTCTTGGCTGCCATTGAATCCAGTTGCTTACTCTCTAAGGGTTCACTTCTTATGACTAGTACGGAAGTGATATTTTGATGTTAACCATCAGTTACCCACTCAAGTAAAAGTGGCTGAACTGTGTAAGTCGTAGAAGAAAAGAGTCTGACAAAATATTCCTTATGTCAGCCCTGTTTTATGAGGAAATAGAGAAAAAAAACAAAAAAAACCAAAAAATCCCAACTGATTTTTCTGGACCAATGGCCTGAAAATTATAGAAAATTAAAACATACTTTTTTTAAAGAAACTGGCAATCAATCTCACAGAGAATTTGTTTAGCCTACAAAAGGGCAGGTATTGCCTTTGGTATGGAAGTTCAGCTGAGATGCTTGATGATGGTAGTTAAACCTGAAGCACAGATGCAACCTATTTTATAGCATATTAATTAAGCTCTTATTATAGAGATTGGTATTTGCAATGCTGCTTCCTCCAGACCATAAAGCACTCTCTCTCTTCCTGCCCACAAAGTGAAACAATAAAAATGAAAGACAGTTACCATAGGTCTTAAATAAAACAAGAATATGAGAAAGATGATGTGCTTCGGGCAGCAAGTCCAAACTGAATCATCAAATACACTTGTTTTCTCCAGTCACCTTGCCTCCAGGAAGATCCTGTGTAGGTCTCTTTTGTGCCCTGCTCTCTGGAGGAAAAAACTGATTGTATGTTGCTTAGTAAGTATGCCAGTAAAAGCTCATGGAAGTTTAAAGTAGTTAACATTGTGGGGTTTTTTGTTTTTATTTTGCTCATTACAGAGGGGATTTAAATCAGGGAAAATAATCAACTGCAAAATCTCCAGAGCTGGAGTAGAAGTAACATACAGAAGCTTCATGCTGACAGCTCGGCCTGTTTGTGCATATGCTTAGTGTGGCATATTTAACTGCAGGTTAGCTTGGGAGCTTGCAAGCTTTGAGGGTTTTTTTGGTTTGGTTCGTTTTTTGGATTTTTTTTTTTTTACTGCTTCGTTGCAAAATACTAAGATGAAAATACTAAAATAGAAGAAAGGTTTTACTCCTAAAATCTGCCATCCATTCTTCTTGCCATTACATCACTTTGTGCAATTCCTGTGGGCTAGCTGGTACTGCACCAAGCTAAATTTGATTTCTGCTTTGGTTTGAAGAAAGAAAGGATGAAGATTGTGAACTTGAGAGGAAACAAATGTGCAAGGATAGAATTTCTGATGTCAGAATTCTGGTTTTGGGGGGTAATTAAATCAAACAGTGCACAATTGCCAGGAGCTCAAGCTTGAGAGTAATTTGCAAACCTGGTAGAAAAATGACCACAGAATTGCTTTTTCAATTTGACCTTTTTTTTTCCCCTCTCTTGAATAGAAGAGGGAGTGAGGAATACTTATTCCAGCAAAAACCTGGTCAGGGTAGGTGGCCCAAACCAAGACAATGTCTGTACACTTTAAATAGCACATCCTCTTTCTGTCTGATTTTATGTGTGTGCTGGCTTTAGGGTTTTGGGGTTTTTCTATTCTTCTGCTTAAGTTACTTTGGATATTTCTATCTGAACCAAACTGTAATGTTTTTTTCCCCTCTTTCGGTAGCTGCCTCATGACAGAATAAAAACTGGATGCAAGTTGTGCGTTGGGAAGTGATTGATGTGTGCTTGTGCAGCTTGTAGCACTATGAGAAACACAGGTGCAGCTGATGATGTTTGCTAGAAGTAGATTGAAAAAGCAAGAAAATGAAATTTCACTTCTGCACAGAAAACCTGCTGTAAAACTGCAGGGCAGGAAACAATTCCGGAAGCAAAAACTCCATTTGTTTCTGCGGGACAAAATGAAGAGGCTTCTCCAAGGCCAGGTAGATGATAATTCAAACCATGCACATCGCTGCCAGCTCTCCCCAGTGGAGATTGAATCAGACATGTTTGTTTGTGGAATCAAGAGGAGCTCTCCAAGCACTGAATTTTCCACGGCTGGAGGGGACTTTCATCAGGTTGGAGGACATGATTCCAACGCAGTGAGTGAAGTGTGTGTTGGTGAGGTGGAACTGAACTGGGGTGGCTACGTAAAAATACCATGTTCAGTTCAGCAGAATAAAAAGGACTTGCAGGGGAGTCCTTCTGATGGTATCACACAGACCTCTCCTGAAATAAAGGGCAGAGTGTCTGAGGGGCAGGACCTTTCTTCCCTAAGCATTACCATGAGCTGGAGGGATGCAGCTGAAAGGCAAGGGTGCTTTCCCCAGGAAAAGACCATTGCATACAAGAGTCGAAGAAGGCAATCAAGAGACCGCTCAGCTGATGTGGTTGATTACATTGTTAAAGAGCTACAGGGAATAAGTCGAATCCAGACAGAGATTGCAGAGCTCCGTCAGCACCTCACCTTGATAAAAGGCTCTGTGGATGAAGTCTCCAGCTGTGTGGACACAGTCTTGAGTGAGATAGAAGGCCTGCAAGGTGGTTCTGGTGGCAAAACCCAGGGTACGCATGCTCGAGAGCCAAGAAGGGAGGTACAAAAGGAGGAACCAGTATTATATTTTTATGGCATCCCAGAGAAAGATGGCGAAAACACAGTAGAGCTTATCTGCAGCTTTTTGTCTGAATATCACTGTTTCAATGGTATTCAGTGCAGTAAGTATATAAAAGATGCTTATAGGTCAGATACTTGTACAGGCAAGCCATTAATGCCAAGACCAGCAGTTGTAAAACTTGTGAGTTGTGAACAGAGAGACTTTATTCTGCAGAAATCTGTCCTTTTGCAGAGCTCAGGGGTCCGGGTTGCTACCAGTGAGGAGCAAAAGCGGCAGAATGGCCAGAGGGGCCAGAAAGCAGATTCAGTCTCTTTGCAATCTGGCTTCAAGAAAAATAATCAGAACTTGGTGAATCCTGATGGAGCTCAGAGAACTGATGCCATTGGGCACCTTCAGACGGACTCATGCCAGGTTAAGTATAAAAGCACGAGTAGGAAGGCACGGAGTGCAGGGGAGAGACTTGATTCTGTGCAGAAGTCAGCCTTGACCAAGAAAGACGCCTTGATACCTGAAACTGGAAAGGAAGCACAAATAGTAAGCTGCAGTGAGCAGCCTTCAGATGACAGGGACATTTGCCAGGCCCTTGCTGAACCTCCACAGGTGGCCAATTCACCTAAATCAGGTGATGGAAATCACTGCTGCTCATCTGACTCTTCGGGCCACGCAAGCCAGATGTGTGCTTCAAGTAATGGTAGTGAGCAGAGGCTTGACATTAAAAGCGTCACCGAGAATTCTTCTTCTCTTCTAGAAAAGGATGAGGGGATAACCACAGAAGAAATTGAAACAGACTATGATAACTCTTGCAAATTTACCAGTGCAGAGAAAGGTGATGTTCAAAGAGAAGATGTTTCTAGTGGGGTGACAACCATTAGCTATGATCATACAACAGATGAAATGGCTGATAGTAGTGACAGCTTGAAAGATATGATCCAAATGGACCTGAATGATCAAGATCCAACTGATCAGGTCTTCAGGGATGTCCTGGAAAATTCCCAGTATTTCCTTGACCACTCCCGGGACAACATTGATCTTGTAGACATGAAATTTTACACTAATAAGCTTGGGAAAGCTATTCACCACTTCAGGTCTGCTCTGCAAGTGGTGTTCCATAAACTGGAGACAAGTGATTCTGAAATTCTTTTGGAAAATGATAGTGGCTTACAGATGGATGATGACAACACGCTTATGCTGACCAGTTCAGTGCTGGGTGGCAGCTCTGACTACTTTGCAGAAACCCCTCCTAGTCAGTCCTCTGAGAGCCAGGCAAACGCAAATGTCAACAGTGAAGCATCTGCTCAGATGCAATTTGCTTCTTCCAGTCTTTCCTCTGTTTCACATGAGCCTCCTGTTTCCAGTGTGCTGCCTTCATCTGACTGTGAAATCCCTATGGGGCAGCAGTTACCTCCTGAGGAGCTTGGAGAAGATGGGAACCGTTCACCTGAGCCAGCAAAGGAGTGCAGGCCCATGAGTCTCGACAAGGTGTGCGCAGAGACCATCTACCTGAACAAATGCATCAACAATTTCAAAAATGTGCTGAGGGAAAAGAGACAAATGCGTAGGAGACTCTTAAAAGAATTAGCACAGGAGGGAAACTGGATTTCTGCTGAGGAGACAAATTCAGGTAAAATGGAAAAAAAAATGTTTTTAAGGACATGTCAAAATCTGGTGTTTGTGCAACCAGCGGCCAACATTCTGTGGGTGAACTGTGAACATTCTGTGAGTTTTAATTATTAAAAGTTGTGAGCAAATAGTTACAAGGACAAGTATGTGCACTGTACAACATTACTGACAAAACCCCCTAAAATTTACTGTGTAACACACTGAAATGCCAGTTAGAAAGCTTCACCTTTTTCTTTTCTTTGACAGAGGGAGATTTGCAGTGCTTCTTCAAAATAGCAGGTGTTAAGGTTTTTCGTCATAATTCGTGACTTGGTTTCTTGTTAAATATAATAGCTAAGACATGTGATAACAAAGTGTGCATTTGAGCTATAAGTAGCCAGATTTGCAGTTTTGTGAGTTGAGTGGATCTAGACTTAAAATGACTCTTATCACAAAGTGGGAGTTCTCAGTATTTAGTCACTGCTAGATGTGATCCTAGTAGAGCCCTTTAAAATAAATAAATAGTAATAATAATAATAATAGTTTAAAAATTGAAAAGTTGAGACTTGTATTTTGGTATTGTTTCCATAACTTGTCCGTGATGGAAATTTTTTTGTTTCTGGGGAGCTACATCCTTTATTTCCAGCACAGATTTTGAAATGTGTGACCACAGCAGATGTGAGCTGATACAGTGGTGGAGCAGTGTTGCTAAACCATTTTCTGAGGCTGTGGGAGATAGAGCTGACTGGCATCTTTTGATGGGACATGTTTTGGCAGCCTTGATTTGGTAAAACAGAAGCTGATGTTGAAGTGTAAGTCCATCTTCCCCCTTCCTCTCCAGGCGGTGAGAAGGCTTTCTCAGTGTCATCTCTAGAAGTCACTACACATTTAAGGAGAGAGGCTTTGCTTCAAGAGTGGAAGTTTATTTTAACTACCGCTTGAAATCTTCACATACTTGTTGTGTGCATCCTTGTATCAAATTCTGTGTTCACTCTTCTTGCAATCATGAAAGCTGGTAAGAATGATCAGGGGGCTCCTCTCCCCACTGAAGGAGTCATCTAATGCCAAGTGCTTTTCCAGTGACTCTGCTTTCATTGTGAAGAAACAATCTGTCAACCTATGTTTGATTTCTGTACCAGTCATCTTCTCAGTTGTGCAGATCATAAAGCTGGTAATCAGCTCTCTGCTTTCTTATTTTGTACGAGGTCTTTAGTATAGAGTTGGCTCAATTAGTGAGTTTTTAATAAGGGAAACCCTAGGATTAATTAGTGGGCTTGGCACAGATTTTTTTTTTTTTTTTTCCTTTTTGGTAGTGCTTGTGTGGTACTCAAGTCCTGGACATATGTCCTGAGGGAACAGACAGTGGTTTGGATTAGCATGGGCCACAGTACAGCAGAAGTACTGAAATAGCCTGTTTCTGAATGTGAGAGGAGGCTGGTCATCTCAGCAGAGTTTGAGCAGCACAGGCATGTACAGGCAAGAAGTAGACAAAACAATTGAGGAAAACGAACAGAGCTGTGCTTCATACCTTAGATCTGGCTCCAGGGTGAATTAGGATTTCTTGTCCTCCCTGGTTCAGTTCTCTTGAACATCATCTAGTGATGTGACAAAAAGTTGGTGGCATCTGTGTGCCACTCCTATAAAGGTAGATCTATAAGGTAGATTTGGAAGTTGAAGTTATAAAAATAAGTGTGCGATGAAGTCACAATGTAGGAAATGTGCTTTGAGAGACAGGAGTCAAAGGTAGTGGAAAAAAGTGGATGAAGGATAAAAAAAACAAGACCTTGGGAAAAAACCCCTGGAGATGCCAGGAAGCAAAGCAGGCCAGACCCTGACAGCTAGACAGGCAGAATTGGAACTAGATGGTCTCTTCCAACACAAAATATTCTGAGATTCTGTGACTCTCTGAAATAGTGTTGTTTTGGTATGCGTTTTTCAAGAAAGAAGCTGCAGTTTTATGTCCTGTTTCAATGTACTCAAGTTTGAGCCAAGCTTTTATTTTCTTCCTTTGGAGAAAGCATCATACCTGGAATGCAATGAAGTGTTGTTGGTTTGCTTTTTTCCCCTGCTGTAGATGAGTGTGTCTTTAAAAATGTAATTTGTTGTTAATAGCCTTTTCAATTTCCGGATAAGGTCCACTGAAAACCCAGTTCTGCAGCTGTTTTTTGATTCTGAACCTGAACCTCACATTTGCTTGAAAGTTCAGTTCAAGGTATTTTCTTAAATGTGTTTGGCAGCAGCCTCCAGCAGAGGAATGGAAGATAAGTTTGAAGGTGTCGGTAAATATGCGTGTTTTGGTGAATCAGAGATGATGCACTGGCATAAAGGTTTAAATTATTTATAGTTGAACACAGATGCAAATCATCGGAAGAACTTGGAACTTGGCAGATGCATATAAATAATTGTGTTTAACTGGAAGTCAAAAGAAAAAAAATAAAATATCCCCTGAAAATCTGAGGAAGCTTCCAAAGTTTGAATTTGAGAAAAAGAAAAAAAAAAAGTAAGTGAAGATTATGATAGTTTGAATTTGTTTAAAGCCCTGAAATGAGATTTTATGAGATTTAAGGTGGCTGCTCAAAAGTGAAATGGTGAAAGAATTCTGTGCTCAGGGTTTAGCCAAGTTAGTCACCATTGATGAAGCTGTGAGTGCACATGCTGTAGGGAGCCACAAGATTTTAGATCTGTGTCTGCAGTTACTCAGAGTTTTGCCAAATTTTATATTTGGCCTGAAACTGTCACTAACAGCCTTAAACTGATGGGGCTCAGAAATCAAAGATGAATATGGATTTTAAGCCAAAATGGTTCTTTTGTGTTTCGGGTTTAATTATCCAAAAATTAGTCTAATGCAAGATTTATTGCTTTGTGTTTGTATAAAAATAAGTTTGACCTATATTTGAGAAGCTCTGGTGCCTTGAGGTCTTAAAATTTGGCAGTGCTAGCCTGTGTCAAGGAATTTTCTGTGGAAAATCAACCCCAAATGAGCGGAGTGAATACGCTTTTGAAAAATGCGTAGTTTGCATATGCTCATTGGTAGCTTGCTACTGTTGAGCTGTTGCATTGCCAGAGACTCCATCTGTCCTCAGTGTTTTCCAGCTGGGGCCTAAAAGCAGGATTTCCCGGCTCGATGTGACTGAGAGCCATAGCAGACCTGAGAGGGGCCATGGGTCCAGGTCTCCTACATCTTCTGTGCTTCAAGACTCCACAGGAGAGGCCAGGAAGGAATAGAGTTCAAGTGCAAAGGAATTAAAAACCCATGAATAAGGGATACCTGGATTTGTCTGAAACACACTGAAACCACCCCAGGGACCAAGTCAGGAGAGATTTGACTTGGGTTGCAAGGGCTTAGGGTGACCATGTAAAAAGAAGGACAAAACCAAAGGATTTGATGTGGAGTTGTGTCTGTCTAGGTGACAAGGTTTTGCTTAATTGAACAGGACAGGCAGGAAGAAGATACAGAAAATTACTTCAAAAGAGAACAGTCAGAAGGGTCCATGCCCAACAAAACATGTTCCCATATGGGCCTGGAAGTGACCGCAGGTTTCCTCAGTTTCTCCAGGTCAGCTGGTCTGTGCAGAGCAGATTGCCAAAACATAGTACTTGTGCTACGCTGTGGTTGCATCCCGTTGCTTGTGATTTCTCCTCCATTAGCTCCAAAGGAGAAGCCTGCAGGGTGGTCCAGAGGCTTTCTTCCCTAATGAACATCTGTGCAGGCATGTCTTAAGGTGCGAAATAGGATTTTTATTTTAGCTACAATCCAGCACTTCGTTTGCTAAAGTAATTTGACTTCTCCTTAGCGATTAAGTTAAAATAGCTTCTCTGTTTTCCTGTCTTAGTGATTGCATGTCTGTAATTACACCCATATAGACAGTAACTTCAAAAACTATTTTTGCTTTTAAACCAATTTGAGTGTCTCCTGTTGCCATGAAGATGTTCCTTCCCCTCCATCTTTCATACACAAATGAGTAATAGGATTCTTCTGTGCAGATAGAGAATTATCTGATTGGAAGACTTAAAAAATATCATGTCTGTACCGGAAGTTTTGAGTATGACTCTCATGTAACTTTACTAGCCTTGAAATTGCGTATCCATAAACATGAGATTTAGTGTAGGAGGCTTCTTGATTTTTTTTTTTTTTGGCTTTTCTTTTTTTGTTGTTGTTGCTCAGAGGAAAATTGCCTAGATGTATAAACTCAGAAAATATCTCTGCATTATGATATTTGCAAAAGCAAAATGTGTTCCGTGGGAGCTGCCAGTTGCCTCATACCGGCCAAAATGTACAGGGAGTGAGGAAGGGATGCGGGGATACAGGCAGTGGATGCAGTCTGGGGGAGAGGGGAACAAATTTGTTCCTCCTTATAATGAACACAGGGGTATTTTGCTGCGTGATAAACAGTGGCTCCAATTCTGTGTTAAGATTACTTAAAATTCTTCAGTTAATGAAACAGGAACAGTAACTCTAAAAAGAGTTCTTGAAAGCATATGTTTTAATGCATGTGCGGTTATGGATGAAATTTGAGGAGTTTAACTCTAGGTTGTTTGTTAGAGATTAATTTTCTGATGCATGTCCCAGGAAGCACATGGGAAAACTCTCTGCTGCACAAATGTGTTATCAGCTTGTGGCAAACCTTTACCCCAGTTTCTGTAAAAATCATTTTACAGAACTCATGGCAGAAATGTGATCTACTAACTTTCGTTCCTCTCCTTCTTCTCTTTTTTTTTTTTATTTCTTTCTTTGCAGAAGGAGGTAGAGGAGAGCTCCAGGTGGTACATGTTGTCCCTTGTAACCAGCATCTCTTTCTGAAACCCGTGTGTGTGCATGACTTGTCTTCCTGTAGCCAATTGCTCCTGCTGAGGCGCTGAGATTCAGTTTAGCATGTCATGCTTGTCTGAGGCATTGTTAACTCTGTATATGAGTTAAGAGTCTGTTCAGTGCCTATGACCTTGTACAAAGAGGAAAACATGAATGCATGGAGTGATCTCTTCCCTTTGGGCTCTGTGGGGTGAGTGTGATGTGCACAGGCACTGTGTTAGCAGAGGGCAGGTTGTTCATCTTGTCTTTTCCAGTCTTCCTCTTTATGAATCTTGTTTAAACCAAGTATTTCCTCATTTTTCTTCAGTTATATTATTTCATTTCATCTCATCTATGTCTGGCTCGTCCACGTTAATCAGTTAAATTCAAAAGTACATTTGTGGGCTGTAGTAGTGGGATTAATCAAACCTGGATAATGAAAGATGTCTCCTGCAAGTCCCATGCCATTTTAGTTGCTTTGCTTTGAGCAAGGCCCTATGCCCCATGGGAAGGGCAGAACTTTTTCCTTAATACCTACAGTTATTGTCTTTCTAGTCATGGACTGGCTACCTCTCTGCCCATTATTCTGTGGGCAACAGGTAACTCTTTCTTCCTAGGAGGATCTGCAGAATGGTTTTGTTGACTGCTGTGTGCTTTGTCAACAATTGTGTTAGCAGCTGTGTCTTACATAGAGAAATTACTGGCTTTTGGATTCTCAGCTGTTTTATTTTCATGACTCTGTGCTATGTGCATTCAGTGCCTGCTGTGTTTCTCCCTCTCCCATAGTTGTATAAATGAGGCAAAACTGGCTTCCAGGAGAAGCTGAACTTTGCACAGATTTTGGGCCCCCATGCAGATGTCATCTCTTGAGTCTGATGAATTTGCATTTCTAAACTTTATTGGCTCATATATCAGCAATTTTATTTCCTTCTTACTGGTAAACATTTGTCAATTAATGCTTTTTCAGGAATGCAGAGATACCTGGTGTCAAATATTGGTGTTAAATTCAGTCCCCTTTTGGCTTCAGTGCAAAACCACTGTAACCTCCCTCAAACTGTTCATCTGGCAGCTGGAAAAGTGGTAGTGGATGATACATCAGTTGGAAGGAGCTTCCTTTGGGGCTCTTCAGCCCTTAATTAAATGGATGCTGTTGCAGAATGCAGAATGAATTTAAAATAATCCCTTGACTTGTTGAAGCTTTGGATTCCATGTAAAATGCAGCATACTTGGGTGAATTAAAACATTGAACCACAAGACTGACTTGTTTAATTGGGAAGATTTAGTTCAGTCTGACTCTGTTAATGCCACTGAAGAAATGCTCTAATTAGGCATGACCAGAAGTTAAATTTAGTCATTGAAACAGTTGCGCCTTGTTTTAGCCTGATTCAGATTAACCTATATCTAACTGAGGGTTTTGAGGTTTAATAATAAAACATGATATTTGAAAACAAGTTAGGATGATTTTCAAAACAAATAAGAAGTCATTATTGATTTTTTTTATCTGTTTAAATAAAGCAGCATAAAGCAGCTTTACATGTTTTACATCTGTTTTATATTTTAAGAGGATAATGTGCTAGACACAGTACTTAAATGTGATGGAAAATTACATTGTTAAGAAGTTTTTTATGTGGAGAGCTAGATTTATATGAAGAGCTAACAGATCTGTGGATATTCTTCCTTTCCCCTGTGCTGCTCCAGACTTTGTGATTGCTTATTTTACTTCTTTCTTTGCCCCTGTGTCCATTTTACAGACTTTAGCTTCTACAGAAGTGCATAAGTCTTTGCTCTGTCCATTAAAGTATCTTCTTATGTATGGGAGAATTTGCAAAATTTTAAAATTGCAGCTTTGTTAAATAACTTCTCAAGTTACTTGTAAGCCCAGGTGCTGTTTTTCCCAAGTTAGCAAAACTCCTGTTGTTTCCTTTTTAGACTTAATTAAACATTGCCTTCCCTATGACTGAATACTTTTCCTTAAGTGATGATGTCTGTTGCCTTGTTTAATCCAGGGCCTTAAATTTCTGCTGCTCCGTCACTGACAGTTTTTCTAACTGGTTCTTGGTTGATAAGAAACTTAAATTACTTGGAGAAGATCTTTCAGCAGCTGGTTATGGTATGCTTTACTGTGAGTGAATATACTGCAATACTAGGGGTGACAAGCACTTCCCCATTTGAAAGTATTTGTAGGACAGTAGGTATAAAAATGTCATCCCCTGGCATCAGAAATAAAAAAAAAAATCAAATAAGGATGTGATGGTTTGTTTTATTTACATGTTTGTTTCACCATTGTTTCAGTGCTCCCATATGTGCTTACTGGAGATTAAAAAAAAATGAAATTTCAGATTCAGTCTGGTGTGGCTGCTTTCAAGGAAAGATCAAGTGACAGCACTGAGCAGAGAAGGCCATGAGCCAGCAAAACACTTTCTGTGACATGCAGCATGTAGATGACAGGGTGTTAAACATGTCTGCTTTCCCTTTGCCTTCCCATTTGTCCTTGGGACAAAAAACTCTCACAGTTGTTGCAGTGCTCTTCTCACCCGCCTGTTGTTTCTACTGCTTGCCCAGGCTCTGACCAGCTCAGGCTGCTGCCCTGGGCTGAACTTGAGGAGACCCATGGCTAGTGACAAGTCCCAGGGCAGCTGCTGGAGCCCTGCTGTGTCCTGGCGAGTGCTGCCTTTGGAGAGTTGGAAGCTCCCCACATGCAGCAAATCCATCTGGATGGACAATGTTGGTGTTTGCTTTCTTTAAATGAGGAGGAATATGTGAAGAGTTCTTATCCCCAAGAGGGCTGAAAACTGTGGCTTACTTTGTTTAGCTGATACTGCTGGAGATGGTAGCTCATGGCAGCACATGTAGCTAATACAGCCTCTGGTTCTTCGACTAGATGTGTCACTGCAAGAAGGGACTGCAGAGGACTTCTTGGCGACTGCCACTGTGTGATATTATGCCAGTTCCTTTTATATAAACCTCCCCATTTCACTCTTTAGAGCTGCTATGGTTTGGTGTCTGCTTCTCCTTTTGAAAGGCTTCTACAGAGCTGTTGTTGTGAGACACCTTCGAATTTTCATCCTCTGTTTAGCTGTAGTTCTCCCATTCACCTGCCTGTTGAACAAACACAGGAAAAGGTTCTTTTTGCTAGAGTAAGCAAGTTGTTTTGTTATTCTCCTTATAGGATTGTGTTTACATCCTCCAGCTGCTTTTGCCATTTTCCTTTTTGATTTTTTTTTTTACTTTGATACAGAATAAAAACATTTCATATGCTTTTCTGAAGGAATCTTGCCAACATAGTACAAAGGTATTTATGCTTTTACTTCTGTGGAGGTATTTCATTGGACATACTCAATGGATTGTGTTCTCTTCCTACCTGGCTATATCATAGAGACTTACAGTCAGTGTGATGACTAGAACTCAAATCCATTGTTTCATGCTTTTCTCCACTGAGGAACACCTTGTATGCAGTCAAATTCATGGCAGCCTTTGAGGCTTTGACCTTACCATTTTTTCCATGTTTAATCCTCCATTGTTGCAGTACTTACTGCCATCAGTTCTTTCTACTGGACCACCCTGTGAGTTCAGTGTCAATAATTCTCCTGGGTTTGTCATTTCCAGATTTTATCAGCAGATCCTACTTACTCCCACTAGCTTCCTTATTGCGTTGTCCATGGCTGGCTCAGTTACAGTTACTTGTTTACCCACCTGAAAGCTCCTTCCTCCTCCTCAGCTTATCCGATCTTTATTAACGTCATATGGCACTGCATCAAAAAGGTTTTTTTTGAAATGAAAATTCAGTTCATAATTCATTTTATGGTTAGAGAAAAATAGTTGTTTTGTGGAACAAAACCAGAATATTTACAAAATTGGTTGTGCCTCTATTACATTTTTTCCTGTTTTTCAATAGCCTCCATCTTAATTCTTTCCTTCATGTTTGCTCAGAACCCTTTCAAGCTTTTGAAGCCAGTAATGGTCCTACACTAATCTGGATCACATTTCCTTCCTCCACACACACACTTTACCTGTGGGTACTGCATTGGCTCTTCTACAGTCTCAAGGCATCAGCCCTCATTTGATGGATGTCGGGAGCTGGTTCTCTTGGCATTTTCTCAGGGAAAAGGCTGCCTGGAGCAGATTAGCTCTTTACTTTGCTTTCAGCAGGTGATAGCTCCTGCTTTCACACAGCCATCAGCTGCTTTGGACCTGCATCAATATTGCCACTTACTGAAAGTTCTTTCTTTTGTTCTGTGTTGTTATACCCAGATGATTTTCAGTCTTGACCCTAGAGAAGCTCTGCCTTTTGTTTTTATTTGCATGTCTGAAACGTTTGGTAAAAACAAATTATATTCTTGCTCATTTATTTTTATTATCTGGAACTCCTGTCAAATTTTACTTTGCACATCACGAATCTGGGACATGATGTAGGTTTGTTTCCTGATCATACTTTCTGCCCTCCCCATGTTCACATTCCTGGCTGTTCTCTGTTGACTTACAGTTGCCTGTAGGAAATTGCTTAACTAGGTAACAGCTTTCCCTGTATCTTTCTTTCCCTCTTTTTCCCAGATTCTTGATGCTCTTGTAGTCTCCAGTCTTCAGTGAACATGCTGTTTTTTGTGGTCTGTTAATGTCTCAAATATCAGTCACTTATATTTAATTCTCACAAAAAATGATTGAAATCTTTGTTATTACTGACTCTTTCTGCCAGTCAATGTTGCCACATTTGTGTTTGTCATTCTCTCATTCAGCACAGCTGAGCCATTGGCATCAAGCTCAGTCTGGTATGAAACTTTTGTCCATTTTGGTGTTGCTTTCTAACCACAACTCTTCCAAATGTTCATATGCAAAGGTAGAGATGTCCTCCCCTATGTGCTCAGAAGGATCTGGTTGCATTTACTTTATGAAATCTCTCTTGACCAGCAGTTTGTTCAGATCCCTCTGGAGAAAATGCAGATTTCAAGCTGAGGGGTTTTGAAAGCAAAGCTTTCAAAAAGCTTTTCCCTGTTGTGCTGCTGCAGCTGTGGGGAAACGTGTGTGGTACTGGACTGTGGGTCTGGGCCCCTTCCTGCTCTGCAGGCCTGTCTGTTCATGTCCATTCCATTATGGATAACACCATACTGTTCAATCTGTTTAAATACAATATAATAAACATTACTAATATAGAGTCTTTAAATCTGATGATTCCCTAATTTGTAGGACTCAAAAATACAAAGTTTGGACATTTGCTTCTGTTCAAGTTGATACCTCAAAGAGAACTCTTCTTCCTTGGTTATTTCTGTTCTTGGGAGTCTTTGTCTGTCACCTGTGAACAGTGTGGGGTTGCACAGCTCATGCAGAGCGCAGTTAGGAAAAAAAAAAAGAAAATCAAAAAGAACTCTCTTTTGGGGCTGCGTTCTTTTATCTTGCATAAAGTTGGATCTTATTTCCTGACTCAAGGTCCTTTACTTTTTTGATTCTCAGGTTGTGAGTTTCATGGCTGGAAATACTTTCTCTTTCACTGTGTGCAAGTTGCAGCCTCCTTTTTCTCTTGGCAGATGTGATTATCTGAGGTTGGAGTTTTAGCCAGTAGCATCATGACCTGCTTTAGTCCTGTGTGAAAGCAGCATTTCTTTCAGTGCAGGATGACCTGTGAGCTGAAACAAGGAGATTTCCAGTTATGGGTAACCATTTTCCTCTTCTTCAGAACCTATTGTTTCTTCCAGGTACATTGCAAGTGTTCAAATACTTATCACTTCTAATTAGTCTGCTCAAGATCTGCAGAGAAACAGAACATCACTCTATAAATGTAGTCTTAATATGAACATAAGAACATGGTTTGAATTCGTAAATATGAATCCTCTTAAATATGAATCACCTTTGCAGTCTGTGGTGTTTTCCATCACACTGTGGGATCCCAGTTGACCTGGTGGTGGTAGCCCTAGTTTCATGCCTGTTAGAAATGAAATACTTCCAAATAAATGAGTGAAGCTGTAACAGGATCTCTCTGCCTAGCAGACTAAAGAGTCTTTGCATTTGGGCATGAGCAAAGCTCACAGGTATTCATGCAGAGAGGTTCATGTTAGTCTGTCATTTGTGCATTTTGTACAAGGGCTTTTAATTTATCACATCTTCATTATGACCACATTCATGTTAAGTGGTGACCTGTAGTAACAGGAGCTCTCCAATAACTCGTTGGCACTGGAAAAAAGTAAAAAGTTTGTTTTCAAGACTGCCTTTTGAATGAGGAGTTGCACTGAACAGGCTCTTCAGATTCCAGTCCTAGCTATTCAATGAAATTGCGTAGTCTGTCTGTGTCTGTATGACTTGCTGTGGCATCTTGGTCACTGGAGGTGTTTGAAACAGTTTCTGTATGCTTTTGCCTGCATGCAGTGTAGTCTGTTACTCTTTCTGCAGAACACAGTACAAATACTTTTTCTGGTGTTTCTGAAAACTAATTTCATGTTGTGTTTATTCCCCTTCTCCCACTTCAGGGCCAAGATGAGGCTGATCCATCAAAACCACCCTGGCTCAAAGGAGGGTGAGTGATATTTTGAGACCTTTTATCCCTGTATTTATAATTAGAGTGTACTTTAGAGGTCTGCAGTTCAGTCTAAGTAAAAATAGCATTTATGATGTTTTTAATGAGATAATCAAGTGGCCAAACCTCACTGAGGACCAGGCTGCTGCTGTAATTCAGTCTCTTCTTAAGCAGCTGGAGGTGGGATTTGCAGCTCTTCGAGACCTGTGGTTAAGAACAAGGCTATAGTTGCAATGTATACTCTATAATGTGTTGGTGGCAAGTGTTTATGGCAGCAGTATTAAATAATTGCTACTGAGCACATCAGAGCGGGCCAGTTGAGATTCTTTCTCCTGGTGGCAGCAGAGGTAGGAAAGAGTAGCTCTGAAAGAGTGCTGTCTTCTGCTCCTGAAAGAAGAAGATAGGTTTGGGGAAGTCTTCTGTATTTGCAACGATTCCTTGTAGTAGTTAAAACTGCACTATCTCTAGAAATGGTTGCAATTTGTATTTTTAAGGCATTGCTCATCATGCCTGTTTGGCACAGATGAGAGTGAGCAGGTCATGTGTTCTCTCCACAACACACTACTTACAGCAAATGAAGCAGACAAATTCTGATTGTAGTTTCATCATGACACTCTGTGGTAATAGGTGCAAGCATGGCAGCTTCCCTGGGATCCTCTGGCAGGAAAAGGACAGTGACACATTTTAAATGTTATATGCCTGGTACATGATCAGGGTGATTGAGGTTGGTGGTGGGGCAACCATTAGGACCTGTCAGTCAGCAGCAGCAAGATTTGCTCTGAAATCTCAGCCAGACATTGGCTTGCTACACACTTAAGTTGATTTTCATATTACTGAAGGAAGCTTCCCTAATAAAACATGAAGTTAAATTGGAGGCATCATTATATGGCTTTGTGCTTTTGGAGTCATTGTTCTGTGGTGTTGATATTCCCACAAAGCGTCACCTGCAGGTGCCTGGAGCTGCCTAGCAACCCCCTGCTCTTCGTAAGGAACCTGGGACATAGTGGGCTGTTGGAGAATTAGCAATTTGCAGGAGCAGGAGGCAGTGATTTATTGTAACTATAAACAGCACCTTCTCCTGCTTTAGCAAGGAGACTATGTACTCGGTTTATTGGTTCACACACACCAAATTATTTCCTAGCCTGAAAGGTGGATACACCTGCAAGTCCTACTTAAACATGTCATGTCAGTTTGAGGCATTGTTTGCTCTAATCCATAATTTTTTTCTTTTCTATGCAAGATACAACTAAACAGTCTGGCTAATGTAGTTTTGACAAAAGTTGGTGATACTCACTCATCCCATGCAAGGGATTCCCAGATAAGGTGGTTGTGGGTGATAAACCTTTAATTCCACCCTTAGCCACATTTTGGCATATTAGCCTCAAAATATACTAAAGCATTTATGTTTTGAGTAGTTCTTTCAAATGGGAAGATTAGAATTGTGGTGATCCTTGAAAGAAGTAGTCATCCTCTGTCATTGCAAACCACCGTAGCTTGCTTAGGTTGTCAAGATTTAATGGAAGCCTCTGTATGATACAATTTGTATTAAAAGACGAATACATGCTTCAAGCAATTTTCATTTATAGTATAATGCAACAGGATCTCCCTGTCTGTAATCACTGACATTGGAGATAACACTTCTAAAAAAAGGTACAATTGGTAGTATGGATCAGTTTCTGGGTGTATTATCTCATATCTATATCTTTTATTTATTAGTGCAAATTATATTCTCATACAGAAATGCTACTCACTCCTCAATACAGCTCTCTATAATAATGCTATAAATATTACATCCACTGCAGAGGAGAGTTACCCTATTACATGTAAAACTACACTGGGCATTTGAGAACTGTCAGTTCTTCTGTCTGTACAAACACTGTAATTTTATTAAGTGAGGTAGCAATTGTGCTTGAAAAGGGACTGAGGTATTTGAAAACACACTTTTGAAAACTAGGAATTGTTCATAATTTTTAAAATTAATATTAACAAGCTAAAAGCAGGTCATCTGGGTGTGTAGCTATGTAAGTACTAGGACACCTCTCTTCAGTGGCAAATAAAAGCGCCTTTTAAATACATTTGTCATCCTGGCTTACCACTGGTTCTCTCATAAACCTCAATCTATCAAAAGTATTTTGCAACAAACCAAGTTGCAACTAGACATGCTTCTCAAGCATAATAATTTATATAGGCTCATGTTGAATTTATAAAGCATGCAGTTTCAATGTTCTTCTTTCCTTGGAAATCTCAGAGCATCACAGTTCCCTTTCAATTAAATTAGAAAAAAAAAATTTGAAATCATGTAGGAAAAAACTGTTAGCAGGACTATTAACTCTGGAGTTTTACTTGTGATCATTTTGTTAAATCTTTACAGGTTATACACTCTCCCTTTAGATTTTATATATGCTTTCATAATTCAAGGGATTTACACAAATTCTTGATGCAAAGCTTATCGATAAGATGTGTTGTGGTTTAGGTAATCCTGGGATTCTTTGCATTATCTGAGTAGACTGCTATGACGTATTTTACCCCAAAACAGTATCACCAGTATCAGAAAGGTTTTGTGACATAAAGACCAGCAGACAAATGTGACAATATAAACATATTTCTTACTTCTTGATGTGGGTGGGATTTTTCTATAATAAGCCAGAAGGGATTTTTTGCAGTATGACTTGGTCAAAAAGTTTTTCTGGAATTCTCTGTCAGAAATGCTGATAGCCTCTAGTACAAAACACAGTGTGGCCTTGCTATGAGGATTTCCAGTGTTGGAAAACTGCACTGTTGGGAAACTGCAGAGCTGACACGGTTCTTGCAGTTACATATGACTGCTCACCTTCCCACCAGGCTTGTTCAGCCAGCAGCAGCTGTCAGCTCAGCCATGGCTTGGACACGTCACCCTCCCACACCCCATCAAAAAAGTCAATAGTACTATTACAATTCTGTCACATGTTTCTGTAATAATGGACTGTTTTCCTCTTTGTCACAGCCTCATGCTAGGCTGTGTTGTGATGTCCTTGTCCATCCTCAAGCTGTACTATAGGTTTGGTCACCCTGGATGTTTCTGTTGTTTAGGGTTTTTTTGCCTTTGGATGTATTTAAGAGGGCTTGAGTAAGCCCTAGTCTCTAATTGCTGCAGGTTGCCTAATGTCATTTATCAACCTCACAATTTTCATGTGCGAATTTGTTGTGGCAGTTTCAAAGGTAGTTTTTATGGATGTAAGAACAGTTTGTCCCATACTCCTTTTTCCTTTAGTTTTCCTGCAGAGCGTTTTGACTGGGTATGTTGTTCCAAATCAACAAAATAACCAGGCTGAAATTGCCAGCCAGTTCATCTCATAAACACCAAAATGTGTAAGCCAGAGTGGCAGGGAGTGAAGACAAATGGCTAAGAATGGAGAGGCAGAGGGTTCCTTTGGAGTCTCAACAAGAAGACCTCAGGAACCATATTCTTAATGTTAGCAAGGCCTGAGAGCAGAGTGGAGATGGGGAGGATGAGAGAGACACTGAGAGGTGCTGTGGATTCTGCCTGCTGGGCTGGGTGTTCATTGCAGGGAGGAAGCCACAGCAGAGAGGTGTGTGCTCAGTTTCCAGCTTTAGGAAAAGCATTATCTAAAGTCCTTAGAGATGGATGCATTTACTGGGGACCTTGAAGCTGGATTAATAGACCATCTTCAGGTACATCATTACATCCATGTTGTGTTACCAGTAAGTGGCAGGGTCCAAGTATAATTATCCAGGCTGGTCTCATCGGGAGGGAAGTAGGTTAGAGTGTTTTATTTCATCAGGCTCTGACTTTTGCTGGGGTAATTGCCCTTTTGCTCCATTGTCACTTCTGCCAGCAAATGCCATCTCTTGTGTGTACAGGTCTGCATGGCTTGAAATGCTGAGCACCATGAATGGTCTCTTTTACACAAATAAAAACAATATATTTTCTCCTACAATGTCAGGTCTTTCCTAATAATAATACGGACCTCAAGGGGCAGTATTAAGTGTGTTCTAGACCAGAATCAGAAGATGGGTGGCAGCATTCTGCCTCTGGGCTGATCCTCTTTGACATGCTCCCTCCTAACACTAACACCAAGTAGGAATGTCTGGACTGTTGTGTGTGAAGAAGATAAACACCTAATCATCTTTAGCCTTAACTTTACACTTTCTTAAGTATAATCTTCTGGCTGTTTTTCTTCTTCAGTAAAGCATCCCCCTCTTCACCCCTCCCAATCCTAAATTAATTTTTTTTTTCCTCCTGAATTTCCAGGCCTGCAGGTGGCCTCTATGGTATTGATAGCATGCCTGATCTACGCAAAAAAAAGCCAATTCCACTTGTCAGTGATCTGGTAAGAGATTTGTTTGTTTCTCTTCTGCCACACAGCACACAGCTGGCTTTACTTTCTTGATATATGGGAACATTCATTGTCACTTCAAAAAGCTCAAGCGTTTTGTTAAATTAATTCTTACACCAAAGGGTTAGGAGTACTGCTTGAAAAATTTCAGTGAGAATGAACTGTGGTTTTGCAGACAATTTCATTCATTTGACAGAATTAGGGTATTTCTCATGTTCTTAATAATTTTTATTTTACACAAAATATTTGATTGTTTTTAGACCTGCATCATTTTTAAATGCTTTGCTAAAGATCACATACCTTAGGGAAAGTTATAACGTCCATGTGAGGTTTGGCAGCTTACCAGAAGGCTGGAATTTTACAGGATAGATAAATGAGCATATGTGCTTGGATTTTAAAAGCTATTTGCAATATTGCCAGTAGACTTCTGCACTGAGGAAGCATGAGAACCAAGTGAGTAATGAGGACAACTTTCATATGCTTATATGATATGGTGAAATAAAGCTTCTGTAGGACAAATGGTTTTCTGTTGGTTGTATTCAGTACATGTAGCGATTTCATAGTTGAGAGAAATGCTGTAACAGCTGAAAGACCAAAGTTTCTATATCCTGTAATTCATGTGAAAAGATGCATACAATCTTGTCTGCCAGCTTATGCATGGGCAGCTTGGTATGTGTCTAGCTCTAACTGCTTGTATCTAAAATCTTTGTAATAATGGCATTAACTTGTGTTACTTCCCTTGAATGCATTCATTCTCTCTCTTCACAGGCCATGGTAAGTGGAGGTGAAGACTATCCATCAAGTCTTCACCAGAAAAAAAACCCCTTACTTTATGTGGTTTCCCCCTCTACTTCTTTGCTTTTTGTTTTGAACCTGCAGTATTGCAGTGAATGCGTATCCAATACTCTGTCCTGCTCCATCACTGTTGGAATGAACTTTTTGAGTTTCTCTTGAAACGTGAGAAAAAGGAACGTAAATAGTACAAAACTGATAGAGTTGGATGATTTCAAAGCAAATGCTGCTATCTTTAAATATCCTTCTCTGCCTTTGTATTACTGGAGTGGCTGCAGAAATCCCTTGTATGCCACTGTGAAGTACTGCAAAGATGATACCCTGTGCTGTCCACAGCTGCAAAGCAGTTGGCATGATGTGAAAGGCATTTCTTCAAGGGGAAAATGCAGTTCATTTTGTTCAGTGATGGCTAATGAATGTGATACATGGTCACATTCAAACCTCTGCTCCCAACTCACTCCCTTTCTTTTATCCTTGTTACTTGCAACCTCTTTACTGTCACATTTTGGGGTGTTGCATGTTTTGTAAAGCCGATGAAATAATCTCCTTTTGGATATGAATGAAGTTAGATATAGAAAAGTGAGTCAGTCGTAGCGACCTCAGATAGTAGAAGGGCTGCTGTTGCTACCAGAATGTAAAAGTGGAGATGGGAACCCAGGTTTCATTGGCAATTCTTTCAGAGAAACAAATAGAAATTTGCTAGAATGAGACTGATTATGGACAGATGGAGACAAGTTGGAGATCTTTCAGGGTATACATTTCACTCCTCTGAGATGTGAGCAGTCATTTAATAAACCGACTTAAATGCAGTAGATTGCTCGTTTGATGTCTGGCATGACAAGAGTCCCCTTGCTCACATCTCTGGGCATGTAATCCCATTGTGCTTGTAAATGTTGGTGGTGAATAACAAACTTTCTTCCTCCCTAGTCACTGGTTCAATCCCGAAAAGCTGGAATTACCTCAGCAATGGCTACTAGAACATCTCTCAAAGATGAAGAGCTGGTAAGTGGGAGGGTTGCTTGACTTCTCTTAATTCTTAGTAAGCAAACTAAAGGGATTTGTCTCTCTGAGATTCAGAAACAGCTTCACAGATGCCTAGAAATACAGATGCAAAGTTTCCTGTATCATTTGTTAAAAGAAACTAAACACCTACATAAACACAACATAAAAATAATATATAATGTGTCAAAAGAATCCTGAAAAATATAGAAACAGAATCACAGAATATGCTGAGTTGGAAAGGTACCCATCAGGATCACTGATTTCAACTCTTGATCTCAGTAATCTTACCATTTCCTTCTGTGCTATTTGCCATAAGGGACAGTGTGTGAAACTTGTTTTATTCAAGATATTTCCCATCCACAGACATTAATTGTTGTCTTCCAATTTTTAAAATCCTGGGGAGACATTTTTGGAAGGTGAGGGGTGTCCTCTACCACCGCATCTGAAAATTTAATGCATTTGTCCACCTAAAATGTGTAGCTTTAATGCACTGGCCATGCCTTTTCCTGTAAAACTCTTGTGTTAACCAGCAAAAATAGGCTCAGTCACCTTCCTGGATTTTGGTTTACATGTGCTCTTACCTTTCAGAAATCTCATGTCTATAAGAAGACCTTGCAAGCCTTAATCTACCCCATCTCTTGTACAACCCCACACAACTTTGAGGTGTGGACAGCCACAACTCCTACCTACTGCTATGAATGTGAGGGGCTGCTGTGGGGCATCGCACGGCAGGGAATGCGCTGCGGGGAGTGCGGGGTCAAGTGCCACGAGAAGTGCCAAGACTTGCTCAATGCTGACTGCCTGCAGAGTAAGTAGTTGCAAGTGGAGTGTGGCTATTCCAGAAATTGTTTCCAGAGCCTTCCTAAATGTACTGCTGGTATCTCAGGGATGAGTGAAGCTGCAGTGATTAAAGTGACTGTGTGTTTTCTGAAAAGGTGCCATTGGGCTAAACCTACCTCTAGGGGCGCAGACAGCTCCACTGATGCAGAGGAACTTTGCAGCATTGTGCCTGGTGTCCTTTAAAAGAAGGTTTAATTCTTTACTCTTAAACATCTGTTTGTTGGTTTTGGTTGATTTTTTGATTGTTGGTTTGGTTTTTTGTTTTGTTTACTCTACAAAGAGAGCAACTGACACAAAGGTCAGTTCAGGTTGTGTATTTGCCAGCATAACCTGCATTGAAGTATGGGTTGGAGGAGTACGGTATGAGGCTGAATATTCTGACATTCGTTCTGTCTCCCTTGCCCTGGGTTGCTTGTTACAACCGTCAGTCTGTGTCACTGTTTTAAGCTTTTTAGAGCAACACTGGTCTCCTGCTTAGGGTATAGAGTCCCTGGATTTAGCTTGGATTATCTGTACCAAGAGCAGCCTGGGAAGGCATTTTGTCTTTTCACCAGTAGGCCAGCTTGGCTGAACCACTTTAGAGATCTAAGGCTGAGTTAACAGAGATGGTGGGTCACATACAAAGGTGTTGTTTAAGTATATAGGCAGTATTTCATCTTCCTACTAGCATTTCTGATTATTTTGTTGGTGTAAAAAACTAAGTAAAACTAAGTAAAAAACTGAGTCATCTCTTCAAGGAACTCTAACTTTGCAGAATAAATGGCACCTTGCACAAACAATGGAGAAGTTAAAAAGGAATTTGATTAAAGGGGAAAAAAAGAGAAAAAAGTATTCATTTAGACATCTGCGTTGGTCCAGTTGTTTTTATTTGCTTGAAATACCATCTCTTAATTCAGTCTCAAATTTATATTCCTGCTTGAGAGTGAAGTATCTCAGTCTAAATAAAATAGAAGTTTCTTCCATGTGTCTTAAATGTTGAGTAGGAAGGTGTGGTTCTTTCTGTTCACTCCTGCTTTTCTTGTGATTGTAGCTTAATGGACTAAGTCAAAGGAGTCAGAAAAGTTTATGAAGTAAGAAGGGACTTAGTGCAAATTCCTGTCAGCAATTCTAGAAATATAAAAAGTCAAATCTTGTGTCTGCCTTAGGCTGTAGTTGTTTGGGAAAGCCAGGCTGAGTGATTCAGCAAGGGATACCAGTGAATCATAGGTCATTTGTTTTTCCTTATGACTCTTCTTAACACTCCAAATGGATATAGTTTATAGTTGTATTTTTGATGTGTGCAGAGTCTTAAATTTGGCACAGTTAGGTCTAGGGCTATTTGCAATGGCTTATGTGTAAGACACATCTGACCCTGGCCAAACATCTCTGTCTCCCAGTTGCTTAGCGGTTCTAGATTTGTCTTTGAGGGTTGGGAGGTAAGTTTATAGCATTTGAATGGTTGCATCATTGGCACCTTGGCTTTGTTGAGACCTTTCTGTGACTAAGCAAAGAGCTGTGGTATTGCATTTGGTCCAGGAGAATGTAGTTTGGTCATAGCTCAGTTTTCTGTCACAATCTGATACACAGGTTTCTGAGAAAAACTTTTTTATTTCTGGAGTTCACCAGAGCTCTCTGGTAACTGGTAATTTTCAGTATTTGAGGTGAAAAGCTCAAGGCATCCAGACTTGATTCAGATGCATACACATGATGCTGTGATGTTGCAAGGGAGTTGTGATACCTCAGTAAGGGAGAAATCTGTGGAGGACAGAGGAGGATTAGGTTTGCACCAGCAGCAGAGAGGAAACTGGTGCAAAGCTTTTGTACAGAGCAGTGGTCCTGAAGTTGAAAACAACAGGGAAAAGCCTTTGTATTAAATAAATAGCTAATGAGTAAGAGGAAGTATATTCCTGCAGAGGAGGGTTGTGGCTACCCAGGTTTGAGAAGGGAGACTTCAGATGGGAATGGGTACTGCAGAGAGTTCAGTAGTAATGGGAGAAATATGAGATTGTCTCGAGAGATGATGCTATAAGACTGTTGATCTTTCAAGAGAGAGGCTTGGCAGTCTGGGACAGGAGGGCAGTAATTATGCTGTTTAAAAAAAAACACAAACAAACAAATCAAAACAGGTATACTAGTTCTGTCCTAATAGAATGTTTCCAAAGGGATGTTGTGGAGCCAAGGGCAGAGATGTAGGACATCTGAACATAGTGCACCTGTTACGACTCTGGCTTACTCTTACAGTTTACAATTGTCCTTATCTTAAAGCCTTTCTGGGCAGTAGACACTGTTTCATAGCTGGCAGCAGTGGCTTTGTGAATTGGCTTAATCCTTATTTGAACCTGTTTGTGCTTTCACCATGTTGGAGAAGAGGGAGATAAGCTACAGGGAGAAAGATGATCTTTTTAAGCTTATTGTTTACAAAAGAGAAAAAGGGCTGAATTTGCCGTGAGAAAATTAAAGGTAGAAGACAACTTCAGTGATTCAGACTCCCTGAGAACAGGGAGTCTCTGGAGCTAAGACTGAAGAATAACCATGGGGGAAGGTTTTCTTATCTCCAGTTGTAATTACATAATCTTATGCAATAGGCTGTGGGATGTGACAATGGCTGGCAATACTGTGTGTTTTTCCATAGAATAGAAGAAACAACTGGAAATTACTTTTCATATATGGCAAAGCATTAAGTAAGAACTTGTTACTTTATTCAGGGGGTTGCAGATGTTTTCACACTTTTTTCAAAAGTAAACTCAGGGTACTTCATCATGCAGAGTTACAGAAACAGAGAGGAAGCAACTGAGTACACCAGGCTTAAAATGTGTGAAGTGTGTAGAAAGATAAAACCCAACCAAACAAAAATTTTACTTACTGAATTACATGTAAGGTGTCCAGAATCAAGAAAGAGAAACTGTGAGCAGAGTCTGCAGGGTTACCCATTGTGGATGTGGAAGGTATCCTTAGCTGGGATAGAGCTGTAGAGGAAGCTGGAGATGGTAATTGTGTAATGAAAAGATAGAAAAGACAGAGGATAATGGTGGGAGTTGGAGAAGAGGGTGAATGTGCCTCTGGAATGGGAAAACAGTTGTTATCAATACTAGAAATGTATTAAAAGGCAATTTCAGGCAACTGTGTTCTTTGCTTCAGTGTGTTCATGCTAAAATTCTTCTAACTGGAAACCAACAAGCCAGAGGAAAATGGAGAAGTTTAAATTTCTTTTTATACATATGTTTGAAGAACATAGTCTGTGCTTGAGGAATGAGGAACAGGGTGCCATGGGGGACAAACAACAGTTTAGAGATCCTATAAATTCAAGACTGAACTTTCTTGTATACTGAACTCAGGAGGGATTTTTTCATAACAGAAGCTTTATTGTTGCTGTTGGCAAAAAACCCAAAACATTCTTAGGACATATCTTCACTTATGTCTATTTAGAGTTTCCAGAAAATGTTACAGTGGAGTAAAATATATTTTCAGACTGGCAACAAATACAGTTCTATTGATTATACCTTGATGCCTCAGGATATATATTCACTTCAATCTGTGTAAGTCTTCCAGAAAATGCTGCATTGGAGTAAAATGAATGTTCAGGTTGGTCAGAAATACTTTTCCATTGTTTATGCCTTAAAATTTTGGGTAGACACCTGGGGTTTTATTCCTTAGATTTAGAATGTGCTGTTTATCCATTTTCCATCCTTTGTACCTTTTTGGGGAAGATAATTCTCCAAGTCTTTTAGAATTAAGTTTGGTTATCTCTTCTGAGGGTATTTTTCTTTGTCTCTATGTTTTTAAGAAAGTTATTGCCTGATACACTCAACAAATTTATCATCAGAGTGGGACTGCACTGTTGAAAAATTCAGCAATGCTTTGTTGCAATTTGAATCAAAATGCATTTGCACTGCTTCAGCAGGGCTATTCCATGAATTGGTGGTGTCTGAAGTGCAATAACCTGGAATCAGTTGTAGTATGTGTGCTACAGCTCCTGGTTCATAGTGTTGTAGATACTTAGGAGTTATTATTCGGATGATAGGACACATACCTTTTCTCTTTTTAACCATCTATTATTCTTGGTAGTAGAAATCTCTGATGAATGGGTACCTTTCCTTTACTTGGCTAGAGCAGATAAAGGGATGTTCTTTAACATCCCCGTAGCATGCAAAGCTTTTGGAAACTGAGCTTTTATCTCTTGCCTTGAGCATTGGTGTAGTACCCACTGAATTACAGTGGGTTGGGCAATTCTGGTATCAAAGAAAGAGTAAATCCGGGGCTGGATGTGTAGGAGACCAAGGAACAATAACGAGGTTTGAAGGGAAGGACATTATGTGAGCAAGAGCCTGGTAAGAGGCTGGTAAAGTTCAGGGCTGGCTTTTTTGTTGGATGCATTTTGACTCAGGACAGTGAGGCAGGTGTAACTGTTGCTTTTTCGATGAGAAACTTGTGTGCTGTACTCTGAGTTCAGAGGCTGCAGTTCTGAGACCAAGTCAGTGAGTGGGAGGTTAGTGAGACCAATTAAATTATGTGCTAATCATCCGGACTTCTGAGTTGAATGATGGTTAGGCACCATGGTGATGAACAGTTGTTTGCTCCCAAAGTCCTACGTAGGAAAATATTTGCACAAAAGGAAGAAGGATACCTTTATTTGAAACTTGAATATCTATTTTAAGTTTCAGGAATATATAATTTCTAAGCATTATCCACCTACTGAACAGCTGCCTTCTATCCTAACAATGTTGCTTTTTTTAATTCTTCTTAAAGCATAGAATAACTGCATTGGTGGTTTACTAATAGCTATATCAATACAATTCCCAGTATAGATATATTTGTTTTTTGTTTCCAGTCATAAATTGAGTAATAATTCAGTCCTGGAGAGGAAGAAGGAAAGCCCAGAACCTGTACATATTATTTGTATATTTCATTGCCTTTCTGTTGCCATTCACAATCCCAAAATTGTGAATCCACTGACCGAAAACCTCTTTGCATCTTGAAGAAACACAATCCCAGTCCAAGAGCAGGAAAAGCACCCTCTGTCATTCAGTATAGTGACATGTTTTGCCTTTAAAACATATACATCATAGTTAATTAGTCCCCCAGTGGTTGGTTTAGAAGCCTTCTTGGTTTTGTACCAAGAAGCAGGTATCAAAATTAAGAGAGTGTGTTTTTGAGACAGCAGAACAGACATTGTGTGTTCTTTGTTAGTCTGCATTGTTAAATGAGGTGTCTGTCCAATTCAGGCTTTTGCCCTGCAGTTCAGGCACAGTCTCTGCAGGCAGAGAGAGACCTTTTCCAGGAGGGAATAATGGACCTGCCTGGGCAAATTATCTGGCATAGTGGGTAAGCAGTGTGGATGGAGGTGGGGGGTTTCCTCTGGGGTCACAAGCCATAGCCAAGTCTTAGAGATGACTAGAGGGCTATAGGGGTCAGTGTGTCATGGCTTGAACATCCTGCAGCCCAGGGTGCCCTGGACTGCTAGTAGGCTTGCAGAAGATAAGTACACTGTGCAGGGTCTCTGCAGGTTGTGGGGATGTTAAATATGTTTTTAATTAGAACTCTTCCATTTGTCCAAATTTGCATTCTAAAGCCTCATTTGATGCTTCTGCAATGCTTGCACTAAGGCAAGTTTTAATTTGCTCTTGATTTCCTTAAAGTCAGAAAGGTGATGGTAGAGTTGATTTCTTTGACAGATCTTGGAATTCCAGCTAGGAAATGCAAATTGTTCACTTTGGCCTTTCCCAATTTCCCAATGATTTTCTGTAATTCTGCATATATAGCATAGAGTCCATCTCCATCCTCAGGAGACCTAGTTCTGTTAAAGCTGAATAGCACTTCTTATCTGAAGTTCAAAGCATAGCCCCTGGTATAATTTCAGTTTCAGATTCCTTTAATAAATGTTAGGTGCATCACTGGTGAGTAGAAACAGCAGGGACTGTGTAATTAATTCCAGTATTTTTGATTTCATTTCATCTTAAGCCAACAACAGGAAACTCTGGGGCATGTACTTTTTATTGTAGTAAATGAAATACTGAACATCAAGCCTCTAGCAAGAAAAATGAAAAAGCACTCAGGTAATGTAAAATTATGGCTTGTTTCACACCCAGGTTCTTAATAACATGCCTTAGTATGCAGTGTCCTTAATGACCTTCTGACACTTCAGTGTCAGATTACAGTCTATTGCAAACTGGTTTTATTCTCTTTGGTTATGTACTGCTAGGCTCCCCTCTGTGTGTGTATGCATTCATAGGACTTTTTTCATACTTAGCCACTACTTGCTGAAGCAGTTTCGTATGCAAAACTGTAGTTCCTTATAGCAAGGGCACTTCAGATATCATACTTGACCACTTCTGAAAGAAAACAGTTTCATGTATCTTTGTGATTAATGACTCCCTTTGCATACACCTTGCACCTGCTTTAATACATATTTCTAAGGTAATTTAGTATTTGGTGAATACCTGAACAACGACATTTTTCCTAGGACTAAGCTTACTTCAATTAAATTGTCCTGGGGAAGAAAAACAAACAAAAGTATATTACGTTAAACAGAAAGGTTATGATTGAATGTGTTCACAGGACTTTAGTACTGGTTTAACTTAATCTGACTTAAGATCATAATTTGAAAATGCTGCAGTGTATAGAGAGACTGTGTGCAACCCTGAGATCCTACTTTTCATTTCACACCTTTTATTTGATGATGATTTTATTTGAGCTTTTATTGATGCATGTCTCACATCTGACACAGTAGTCAATTTCTAAATTTTGACAGTAAAAATGACTGTCAGAATTGAGTAGGAAGTATTTGGTGGTGGGAGTAGTCTTATCTCATAATTACATGAACTTTGAAATATTTTAAGAGGTATGCAATAATCAGAGGCTTCTCTTTTGTCAGATGGAGTTGACTACCTGTGCAGTTATAGACTTTGTGCCTGGCTCTTGTGTTTCCAGCTGCTGGACACCATAGTAGCACTGCATACTTATAATGGCCCAAGTTTTGAACTCTTGAGTTTGCTATCTTATAGGTATTTGTTATAATTAATATACCTGTTCTAGAAATTGATTGAGTTGTCTCTGTGTGAACTGATAAAAGAGAATGGCATCCAGAGAGGCACTCTGTGTGTCTGCAGCTTGATACCTGATCCAAACAGGATGGTTCCAGGCAGAAGGAGACATAGATTTGCAGTGACTCTGAGCTCAGCACGGAGCTTTGCGACACTCATGGGTAGAACATGCCAACAGTTTGGACCCATCTATCTGAACTTCTCTTCTGTGGTTCTGAAGTGCTGCCCTGAGACAAGCTCATAGGTACAATGGAGGTCCTATGTCCTCTTCTTAGCACTTGCCTAAGCAAGGATTTATTTATTCACAGCAAGATAACAAGAGCAGAGGCCATGCTGATGCCTGCTGTTCGTTTAAGAACTTCATTCCTGGTGTTCCTCAGCTGTAAGGATATTAAATTAACCTGTTGTTAGGAGGGCAATCTGATCCCAGATTATAGAGGAACTACTCCTTCTGCCTCCAGATGGTCCAAGTTCTCTGTGTATGTTGGAACAGGGGGGATGGAGTGTGAATGTCAGTATCAGGAGTCATCATGTGAAGGGTAACTTGTAGCCTTGATCCCCCATTCAGATTCAGTGAGACATGATTTTGTGTGTGTTTGTTCCTGATGAGCATTGTGTATGTTCTGGTGCACAGGAGCAGCGGAGAAGAGCTCGAAGCATGGAGCTGAAGACCGGACCCAGAATTTCATCATGGCCATGAAGGATCGCATGAAAATCCGGGAGCGGAACAAGCCTGAGATCTTTGACTTGATCAGAGATGTGTTTTGTGAGAGCAAAATGACACATGCTCAGCAGATGAAGACCGTGAAACAGAGCGTGCTTGATGGTACCTCAAAATGGTCAGCAAAGATCACGATCACTGGTGAGTGGGAGAGTCATGGGTTCTCTTGGTCTCTCTTAGGAGCTTCAAGTAAGAGGGTGTGAAATTAGAACAGAGAGGAAGGGCTTCTCTGACCTCTGTGTTTTTCTGCTGGATGCACATACAGGTAGCAGGTGCAGATACCCCTGCTGCAGGCACTGTACTGCACCATGAGCTAAGGCTCATCAGAAATGCAATGCTCTCATAAGGGATATTCCTGGTTCTCTGGCCACTATGAGCTGCTTCTTCACATGGTGATTGGACACATTGTCTTGTTGCAGTGGTGGTAACCCTTCTTTTTTCTTTTCAGTGGTGTGTGCTCAGGGTCTGCAGGCCAAAGACAAGACTGGGTCCAGTGATCCGTATGTAACTGTTCAAGTGGGTAAAACAAAGAAGAGGACAAAAACGATCTTTGGGAATCTGAACCCTGTATGGGAAGAGAAGTTTTATTTGTAAGTGCTCTGACAAGGACTCTCAGCCCCATGTCACCTGTTAGTATGATCTGTGCTTTGACGGCTGTGTCTTCTCTCTCAGTATGCATTCCCACATCATCTGTAATCTGGGATGGTTCTGTTTTTGCTCAGCATTGTGTGTGTGTGGAGGGCTGACATCTTTTAACAACGTAGGTAGTGCACACCTTTTTATCCCATCTGTCTCCCTTGTGTATATACAAATTGTCTGCTTTGTGAACACTTCTGTACTGATGTTCCTAGAGAATGCCAAAGAAAAATATTAAAATCTACTAAATATATTAAAGCTATTGTTCGTGGCTAAAAAAAAATTCCTTGTAATATGAGAGCAAAATCTGTGTAAAAGACTAAGGAAACTTCTGTGACCTCTTTCTGGGATCTACTACTGGTGTTTGGCAACCAAATTTAAAGGTAATTAGTTTTTAGTTGTCTGTGATGCTAGGAGCCTCTTCTTTCAGTTTTGGAACATCAGTGTAACAATAACTCAAAGGAGTTATTGTTGCGAGAGAGAGCTTCCAAGATGATCAGTGTATAGAGGGCTGAATTAAAAGCAAAGACTGGGGGCACAATTCTTTAGATAACAGCTATACTCAAAATATATTGTTCCATCCTGCTTTTATTGAATAAGTAATCAGAACCCTCAATTTGTCATTGAGGATATTATAAACCAAAATGGAGACATGAAATCCAACAACTGTCTTCTGAAGATTCTGGGTGATCTCATTCAACATCAACAATCTTTATTTCTCTCAATGTGTAACATCTTCCATTGTACCATCTCTCTTCTTCCTTTCTTTTCTTCCCTGTTCTCTCCTAAACTGCTTGGGGGAACCTCTCTCTGCAAAGTGCAATTTGTTTGTGTTGTAAAATCAGTTTCATATCAGTCCAGCTTTACAATGTACAGTAGAAACAAGATTATTTTTAACAGTTTTAAGCTACTCACTAACATCAGAAAAGTCCTGCTGCTGTTTTGAATGAATAAGCCCTTGTCTTTATTCTTCATTTAATCCAAGGTAACATTTCTGCTTGGTAGGTAGGAAGAATGCTTAGGTGCCATTTGGATTGTGACTCTAGTCACAATAGCAGCAAGTCTGTGTGGGAGCCTTAAGGACCTTGATTTACCATGCCAAGTAGTTACCATGGTATTTGCAGTGTGCTCCCTTCTAAATTTAGGAGCTTCAGCAAATACTCTGTTTAAAGATAGATAGCAGAGTGTGATAAATGTCACTGTTTTAACGGTGACACTGTTTAGACTTAATCGCCATGTCTGTGATTCAGCAGATAACATGCTCTTAGGCATTAGAGTTGATGCTGCTTTCTGTCTTGGGTGTGGTGGTTGCCTTCATTACCTTGGAATAGCAGGAGGAGATGAAGGGAATGAGCACATTGTCCACACTGATGGCTGGAGTGTGTTGTTTCATTAGTACATGTCAAACTCACCTTCTGCTGGATGAGGAGAGCATTATTTAGAAGCATTTGCAGCACTGGTTTTCTAAACACCCATGCTTCTGTTTTGCATTTATGGATCATTTTGCAGCTAACAGCTCTTTAAGTTCTAAAATTTTCTAAGCCGTAATCAAATGGAAATTTAAATCAACACATTCAGGCCCAAAATACCCATTACATACCAGACTTTTTTAGAAGAGATTATCAGGTCAATCAAGAGATTTTCAAATTTTAAAGGATTGGATGGCGAGGTTTCTTTTATTCTTAGAATGAGGTTAATTTCTTGTAGTGAGAGAAAGGTGTGATGGTAGTTACTGAAAGCTTTGCAGTAGACATATGAAAGCTTTTTTGTTCAAAATGGTTAAACAACAGAAAAGGAGCAAGATGTGTAAGTAGGGAGGTCAGGTCAGTTACTTATGTGTGTGTCAGCAGTGCTGGCTTGGTGGACTTGGTGGTAGCTGATGTTCATTAGGTGCCTAGTGCCTTCCATATCATAGTTCCAGTGTGTTTTTCAAGGGTTGTATGTAGAGCCAGAAGTCTCCGCGCATCCGTCATTAGAATTACAATACAGCTGTTACAACCATGGCACGAATGAAGGCACACATTGTACAGATGAGTGATACAATTCTTTCTACAAGCTCAATAAAGTTGATTAAAAGCAGCTTAAATAAGTTTTAAAACTTTTATATCTCTGGTAGCCTATTGTAAATAGGGGGGTTTGTGCTTATTTACGGTGATTGATAGAAAAGTATGTAAACTTAAATATCTCTCCCTAAAAATGGCTTTGTTCATTTTCCATATATTTTCAGAAAAAAATAATGTGGTAGGTTTGACCCAATTCTAAAGTCCAGATTTAGAATCATATTTTAGAAAAGGCAAGGTTGAAAATGCTTTGGGTTTCCATTTTAAGTGCTTTTTAGGTCATTACTAGCCTGTGTAACTGTAGACATCTGCTTAGATTAATCACCAGTTCTTGTAGTGTATTCATGTTGCCTGAGCAAGTGGTTTCTTTCTGAAAATTATCTTTTTATATTTACAAAAATTTAGGAAATAAGTCTTTATGGAGAGATTTTTGTATATTTCATCACCGTTTGAAGACCTCTGAAAACATAAGGTGTTGATTTTTCTGCTCTGTTCGAAGTGTTGCAGGCTTGATGCAGACTCTGCGTATATGGTGCTTGGCAGCAGGAAGCTTGGTAGGGGACTCCAGCCACTGCTGCAGCACTGTGTTCTGTGAACATGCACTAAGGAAACCCTGCTTCCCTTGGGTTTACAACCCCTTCCTTCCCACGGTAAATCCCAATTTTTTTCCTCTAGTTGTGATGAGCAGGCTTACAGATGTCCTCCTCCATTTGCGATGTACTTTTTTCCCCTGTGCCCTCAGCTCTCTTCCCTTGCTCTTAGCTCTGGCTGGAGAGAAGGCAGCAGGTGTCCTGCCTGCAGCTGGATTCTGAGTTGTCTGTAGTGGTTGGTACATAATAGCCAGCTGGCTGCAGGCTTTCCAGGGACAGCAGCTGGTATGGGTTTCTCTTCTCCATCTAGCTGTTGTTTTTTCACAAAACCTGTTGGAATGTAGAAGCTTTCATAACAAGTCTGCATAACTATCATTTCCTTATGAAGCAGCCCAGTAATATTAGAAGGAAGCTATTTTTGCCGTATTCAGTGCAATTAGAACAAGACAGTAATTCCCCATTTAGACATGTTTTAGACTGTCAGTACAAATTACAGGGTTCCTGGAATTTTTTTTTCTGTAACGACTGAAGCTGAGCATCCATTTGCATGGGTTACAATAGCAGGGAGTGCTTAGGAGGATAAATCTGACCACAGGGAAATTTCAGTTTTAAAGGGAGGGTTCTGGGATTTTTTAGAGACTGCTTGTCCATATCTTTTGTTCAGGGAATGCCATAGTCTTTAAAGACTGTGAACACTAAATGTTACTGTTCTTCCTGGCATAGGTGCAAAATTACTTGTTCATTTTACAGTAATATTCCCTTGAAGTTGTATGGTCTGAGTACAGCTGTGTCTGAAGCTGTGAATGGTGGATGTGAAGTCATTGCCTGGAACAGATTACATTGACTCTGAACAGGTTGCAAGAGGCATGTTTATTCTTTCTCACTGCAGAAGAATAACTGATTTAAAATGAATGCAGGGCCTCATGCTAGCAGACAGCCAGTATTTTTCTGGAACGTGCAGAGCCCACATGATATACATACCTGTTAATCTTTTGGGAAAGGTGCTACTGCTCAACTAACCACTGGCTAGTTACCCTAGCTTCTGTTTGGTACTGCAGTTTTCCTTTCAGCTGCTGAGTGTGTTGTCAAGCTCAACATGTTTCAGTTACCTCTGTGATTGTATGTGCTGTTCCAGAGCTGTATTTTTGACTTCCCCTTCTGAGATCACTGTGTTTATACCCATTGTAACTTTTCAGACTCCCTTCACTGTGTGGCAGGGGCCATCCAGTTTGTCTTGCTTTCTTTAGTCTCCACGTACTGCAGATACTGAAACTGGCACTCTGATAAAATCTCGCTTGTTTCCCTGCTCAGTTACCAATGTGAGACTTAAACCTAATGCAGACCTGATGCCTTCTGGCAAGCAGCAGCTGGAAAGCTGAGTTAATGTGGCTAGTGATGTAAAATGCAGAATCATTTTATCTGCTCTTTGTAGTTAGAAGAGCTGCACTATTAATTTGTCAGTTGGTGTTGTAACACTGGGTAACAGCAAATGATTGTACTTGTTCTCCTAAGAAAAGAGCCTCATGCTAGTAAGAAGTGAAAACTCATTTCTTTGTTCTTAGACAGCAACAATAGGCTCTCAGGGCATATTATTGTGCTGTTGTGCTTAACTTATAAAGTACTGAGGATTTTCTTTCGTTCTCTTTCCACTCTGATTTTGCCTTCGAAGTTTTCAACATGATTCTTTTTTTCTCTCTAAAAGAGGAGTCTTGTCATCCTTTAAAAATTAGCCTCTTCTGAGAAGTTTATTGGCTTCCATTCCTGCTGCACTTGGCCATCACTGAGCTGCCAATTGGACCCTGCAATGTTTTGACACTTCATTTGAACCACATTTGAATCCTCCTGCTTTTTAAGCTGCACCGTTTCCCAAAACAACTCTTTTTATGCTCCTGCTCTGTGTGTTGTTGCAACTTTCTACTGGTCTTTCTCATACTGTTTGCTACAACTACTCCTTCCTTTCTTATTTTCCACAAAATCACTTTTCTTTTAGACTTTGCTCCTCAGAAGCAGAACTGTACTCCTCAAGTGATCACAGGTCCTAAAATCTTGCTGACCTGTTCTCTCCTTTGTATTTTCCCACCTCCTGTACTCTCATCCATTATTTCTGCAAGCAGCTCTGCACTTTCTTTCTTTCTCTTTCTCTACCATTGTATGAAATGTCCCCTGCACTGGACTGTCGAATTTTACAGTCCGTTCTTGAGAACTGTCAGCAGAAAGGAAACTGCTCACAGAATATAGACACACGGACATTCACTAGACTCTTTGAACCATAAATATTTTTGGTTCAGTATAAAAATAATACAAAAATATAATAAAACTACTCAGTTTTGGGCTTGATTGACTTACGTTAAAATCTGCAAAATGTTGTTACTTCCTCTGGTCCTTTACTTTCCTTGTCTGTTCTTGCTTAAATCTACATGTTGTGTTTTGTCTTTATTAGCCTGACAGCTGTACAGGGCAAAATAAGCAAATTCAGCACAAATGTTGTTGGGGTTTTTGTTTTAAAGAATGAATCATTGGTTCAGTAGTATTCTGGTCATTTTTGGACACTTATTTCTCTCCACATTTTGAAGGAGATGAGGCACAGGACCTGTCCCAGACTCCTGACATTGCCCAAGCCCATCTGGCTGAGCCTTTAGAAATGGGCAGAGATCTCAGAACTAAGAATCACTTCCTGCATTTTTTTTTTCAGAAGTTGGAGCTAGATTCAAAAGATACAAATTGCTAACTTCATTGTGGGAGGAACTACAGTGTAAATTCAACAGTTGCTCGTTCTGTTTAGCCACCAGTATACTAATTACTGTGTGTGTGGGCATGTCACTGTATGAGCAGACCAGAATTAACCACCGCTTCGTGTGCTCTTGTGCTTCCCCTCAGCTGGGCATGGGAAGAGACCTAAATATTGACAGCGCAGGGAACGTGTGTGGGTGTTGGGGCTTTGGTGCTGTGTAAGACTAAAGGGGAACATGGCAAAATAGATGGAGGTAGAGAGCGGGTAACAAGCAAGTTAGCAGAACCTGACTGCTGGCGAGGGCTGACGAGGGCTCAGCTGCTTCCAGTGCAGCAATGACTGGCTTCAGGCAGAAAATTTTAATGGAAAAAAAAATCTGATCTTAATTCTTCTTTTTGATTTTGTATGCTGTTTCTGGAAAATGTGACTTCATTCGGTAGCTTGAAGTGTAAAAGTAAGTTCTTTCATAAAAATGGCACCACTCCAAACACTGAGACAATATGGATAAAAAAGAAAAGGTTTGAGCCATGTATATAGCAAACCTGCTTTCCACTCTCCTGCTCTCTGAAGTGGACCTGAAAGTATTTGGTAATTTCTTCCTTTTGGTGGGGTCACAGAGTGTTTCTTTTCTCTGCATCCTCTTGGGAGAAGCTGTGAGAGCTCAGCTGTGGGAGGGTGGACAGACATATGTGTGCACACAGTGAAATCAAGCTTCATAAAAACATAGCAAGAAGTGGGGCAGGCATCTTGAGAAATGTGCCAACTCCTGTATTAATGAGGGGGAGAGGTAGCAGCAGAGCTTGTTAGCCACAGTCTTACAGAGTCGTGTCACTGTCACAAATTGGAAGCTATTTCTCGTTAGTTAGAAAATTCTTACCCATCAGCAAGCCCAAGTCTTCTAGTGTTCATGATTCTGTTTTGGGGTGCTCATTGAAAAGTGAACTGGTTTTGACTCACCTGTGTTGCTTCACCAAATCAGGGGCTGTAGTATATTCACATCACTTAGATGTTTGATCGTAAGCCACCAGATTAAGGCTTTCAGCTGCAGTGAGCAAGTGATAAAGCTCATTCTCTGGCATGGGACCACCCCTAAGAAAGCAAGTTGGGCAGTTGCTTAAAGACAACAAAGAAAACTGTGGTAAAATAGAAGCTTTAGTAACTCAGTAAATGCTGTTGGAAGGTTTCCTGTAGGATGTTGCAGTGAGTTATGCTGCTGTCTTTGAGTGAAGGATGATAGCCAGCCACCTCATGAGTGGGGGATGATGTGTGTGGGACTGCTTGAGTTAGATTTAGGTTTGAACAGTGAATGTTTTCCTTAAGGAACAACCATTGGAAGCAAGGAAAGAAGACCAAAGTGGTCCTAGCAAAGAGCTGTAAGCCAGAAGGTGATGTCTGAAGAAGTCAAGAGTTAATTTACTGATGCTTGGTAAATGTCTGTGTGCCAGTTGTGTTTTGAGGTGCTCGTGCATTTCTGAACACTGAGCCTGTACAATACTGTCAGGCTCTACACTAGTGCGCCGTGTCAGGAACAGAGGATTTCTTTTACATGCTTAGGCTGTATTGCTGACAGACATGGCAAAGCAATGATAAATTTGAGAGGTACAAGGAGCAGCAATTCCAGCCACTCCCTGCTTGTGAACACTTATTTGCATGGTTTTGTCGGGAAGACATTCTTGAAGTAAACGAGGAGGGAGAGTGAAGATGGGAGACAAACGTTGAACCTCTTTTATTCTGAACGCTAAATACAGATGTGATTGCACAGCAAAGGCAAGGAGCAGCAATGTCCTCTGCCTGTGATCTGAGCTGCAGAGAATTGCCTCTAACCTTATCCATATAATTCCTAGCTATTCCTCTCTACTGGAAAAATCAGTAGGAGTTGATGGATGTCTGTTAAATGTTGTCCTGAATCACAATGGTGGCAGTAAGAGCCCAAATGGTTTCTTGGCAGAGAGCATGCTCGTAAGCAGCCACTGCCACATTCTAGTGACCAGGCTTAGCAGAGCTCTTCTGACCCATTTCTTCTTTATCCCTGTTGCTTAGCAACAGATGCAGCATGTTAATGTTAAAAAGGCTGGAAAACAGGCCTTCAGCAGCAGTTGCCTGTTTTCATAGGTTTTATTTGCTTGAGGGTAGACATTTGTAGTGGTTATGGTGAGTAATCACCCTTGCCATGGTCTCATATGAGCATTCAAATTGCTTTATTTCATGCCCTGTAAATGAGCAGAGCTGTTAAAATACGGTTCTACCCACTTCTGAGATCCAGGAGCCTGTTTGGATCTACAGAAGGTATCTGAAACACCTGAAAAAGAGGGAGAGTCTGTAAATTCTGTCTGTGCATTTAACTGGAGGGTACTGATTCATCAAACAATAAACTGCTTCTTTCAATGGAAATGTCTTTATTGATCTGCCCAGAGCACAAAGTATCAGTCTAAGCTGTGAATAATAGGCAGAATCAATTCTAGTAATTAAATACCAGTGCTGTAACTACTGTATCACACCCGTTCCCCTCAGGCAGTGTGGTGTATCATCTGATTGTAATGTATTATGCATTGATACACTACTGCTTTGTGACCATCTTGAAGTAAGAGATCCACCTGAACTATTTATCCTTTGTTAGAAACCAGCACAAAGAGTGTTTGTCACAGGTCTTCACTGTACTAACCTAGAAACTGCATAAAGACAGGTAGCCCTTACAGCCTACAGCTGAACAGGAGGTCATTGATGGAGAGAGCCGTTGAAACCAGTTAGATGCTGATTGTCATTTTTGGTGGGGGTGTATACTGGCATTATCCAGCCTAGCTATCTCTAGGCTTCTGTGGGCTTCACAGCAAAACTGACAGCTGTGAAGAGAATTCCCCGGTTCTGTGAGCTGCTGCTGAGAGTGAGGACCAGCAGCAGAGTCACAGCTGCTTGGGAAGTCAGAAGTTGGTGGCTGAGGTCGGGGCAGAGTGGTTGTTCAGCATGCATTGAGAGTGTAGTATCTGCCTTGTCACAGGAGCATTTAGAGTGCACCAACGGGTTGTTGTGTGGTTCGTTTCAGACATTCCACTTTTGAATAAATACATGTTGTTTACGCTTTGCTAATACATCTCTCTGATGTTGGAGGAGTAGGTCAAGGGGAATACAGAGCCTGTAGTAAATAAATATTGGCTGCATTGTGCACTCTTAATATTACGTTTTCTCTTGTTTGCAGTGAGTGCCATAATTCCTCTGACCGGATCAAAGTGCGAGTGTGGGATGAAGATGATGACATCAAGTCCCGTGTCAAGCAGAGGCTGAAACGCGAGTCGGATGATTTCCTGGGGCAAACAATCATTGAAGTTCGCACTCTGAGTGGAGAAATGGATGTGTGGTACAACCTTGGTGAGCAGGGCTTTGGGACTGGAAACTTGTCACATGTTGGTTTGGAAATGTTTGAGAGCACTTGGATGCATGTGGACAATTTCCAAGAAAGAGAGAAGTTTATATGGTGTCAGGGGCATATGATGTTGCTGCAGAGCAGCTGCAAAGCTGGTCCCAGTTAAAATGGAGTGTAATGTGTCGGAAGGTTGATGTTTTCTCTGTCAGCCATTGAATAGTACAATGAGAGAAATGCTTGGAGCAAGACTCTATTCCACCTCTGCTGGAGACATGCTGTCCTGCGTTCTTTCTTTTGGTGTCAACACAAGCATTTTACCGGTCTGTAAGAACATCAGATTAACTGCACTGGGCTGGCAAGCTGTTGGGACCTTTTCTAGTGACTGTTGTAGAGGGAACCAGCAAGCAACCAGATGATGCTGAGTTGACAGGCACTGTGGACCTGTCATCTCCTAGGAGATCCAAAATCTTCTTCCTGCAGTTCCCAGGAGTTCAGAGCTATGGTGCAGTTAGGGACAAATTCCACATCACTCAGCCCTGTTCTCAGAAAGGGAATCAGTCCTTGGTGGTTCTAGTTCAGCTGACTGAATCCAAGACCCTCTAGCACACTTGCTGGCAGAAAGGCTGTCTTATGTCTAAAAATGTACATAGTTCTAATTAGATGTGTCATATTGAGAGTGTATCATGGCAGTTGTTTTGCTGATGTCTTAGTACTATTCAATGTTTTGAAGGAAAAGCAAAAGTTTTCTCTGTGGTGACTCAGCCTGAGGTTCCAGCTGTTTCTTTTGCCAGCGTTGCCACCCTGAGATGGCTGTGCTCTGAACATGAACAATGCATATAATTGCTGATGGTTTTGCCTTCTAGAGAAGCGAACAGATAAGTCTGCAGTGTCCGGGGCTATTCGCCTGCAAATCAATGTGGAGATCAAAGGCGAGGAGAAAGTCGCTCCATATCATGTTCAGTACACTTGCCTTCATGAGGTAAGAAGTGAGAACATCTGTTCATTCTGACTATTGGAAAAGTAATTTTTGGACCTTTATTTCCTTGAAATGTTCCTCCTTGCCCTAGGTGAGCTTTCTTTTCCCTGCCATGCAGGCCTGGTAACACACTGAATCATCAAACCCACGTTTGTCAAGGAGGTAAAGGCAGTCCTCCACACTGAGGACTGGCTGGCTGGCTCAGTCTGTCCCACTGTCACAGCTGTGCTACTGTCAGGGAGAGATCAGGCTTTGGTTCCACTCAGAGCCCATGATGAATTTATGGTGGAGAAACCTCTGAATTTCCTTGAGTGATATTTTCAACATGTACTGTACCTCTGTCTTTCTTTAGAGGAAGCATATTAAAATGCATCATGAATAAATTCTGATTGAGGAGGGAGTCTCTGTCTTGGGCTCTTGAGTGATGCAGGTATTGGTGGTATAAATTCTTCTGTGCTGCTGCAGTGGTATGTAGTTATGAAGAACTGTTGGGGAACAAAAGATTAAGCTGAGGTTTCTGGGTACAGACCTGTCTCAGGATGGAATGAGCTGGACAGGCAATGCTGCAGAAACTGGGAGAAATCCAAAGAGGACTTGTGAGAAAGACTAAAGGGAAAACTCTGTCTTGGAGAGATGCCCAGTCTGTATGTGTCAAAGAAAAGGCAGGCAGCAGAGTCAGTCTTAAAAGTGCCTGAATAAGGAGGAGTAGTCAGAGCCCTGTATGAATATCCTGAGATCAGTGAGGGTTAAGAAAATTCATCTTACACAGAGAAGGACAGTTGTATCACCGAAAGGAATGCTCATCTACAGGAACAGCATGTTTCTCTAGACACTGAACTGGATGAGCTCTCTGGTATCTTCTGGCCTTACCAAGGAGCTCTCTCCAAGATAAATATGAAGCTCAGAAAGTAGACTTCTTTTAGTAGGCTGTGTTGTGTCCTTCAGTACATATTTGTTGTTTTTCATTTCAGTGATGGCTACTATTCAGTAGCCTGTTTTGGATTTGTCCTTTGGATGTGCATGATCACTTGCTGCTTTTTTTTTTGCAAATAGATATCTTTTTAACTATCACCTTTTTTCTTTTGTGTATTATAAAATGAAGATGATTTGCAGCAAGAATAATATAATCAAGAAAAACAGTACTGTAGAACAGAGTCCTGTAGCTACTAATGAGATCATTAGACTTCTGCATCGCTTGTGTAGGGAGCCAGTTGTCTGAAAGGCTGATATATCTGTGACATGAATTTGAGGATTACTGAGAAACCCACTGAGCTGAATGTGCAATTTCTGCATAGCAATGATAGCTGAAAACTTTTGCAGTGTTAGATAAAGTGAAACATTATATTGAATAATAATGCAAGTGTCAGTTGTTAGGGGTGATTTTAAGGGTATCCTTTTCAGAAAAAGAAATATGTTTGGACTGTTCTGTATAATAATAATTACAATGCTGATACAGAGCTGTAACGTCAGCTAGTTTAAATAGCTTGTCCATATTAAGGCATTTTCATTCTGAGGACAGAAATGCGTAGGTTTCAGGAAAACTAATTAGTGTATGGTTTCAGTGCACTGAAGCACTCTTCTGCATCATTCACATTGTCTACTGGGTAAAGTTGTAGGTATGCATTTGAAAAATTCAGCTGTGAGGTTCTTTCAAGAGGAAAAGAAGGTAAAAGCAGAAAATACTGAGTGAGCAGGAGGAAAAAAGAGGAGAACAAAGAAATTTGTGTTAGTGTCATCACCTCAGCCGTTCCGTGCCCTTCATGAATCTTACTTAGGGGCTTCAAGCAGCCTCACATACAAACTTGTTCCTGTTTTGTTTTTCAGAACCTCTTTCACCATCTCACGGATGTGCAAGGAAATGGGGTGGTGAAGATTCCTGATGCCAAAGGAGACGATGCATGGAAAGTGTATTTTGATGAGACAGCGCAAGAGATTGTGGATGAATTTGCAATGCGTTATGGCATTGAGTCAATATACCAGGCCATGACGTAAGATGCATTTCTTGTGTTCTTTAGTGCAAATAATTGGTGTGACTAATTGATGTAACCCTCGCTGTTTAGGAGATGAATTGTATCAGTAGTGGAAAGCTTGGCAGTGACAGCTGCTCCTTATGGGGCTTACTGTGAATGGGAATAGACTTCCTGTCTTTGAATCACTGGTATCCTCAAAGTCTAGAAATTATTGTCTGCCATTTCTGTTTTGAGACTCTCGAATCTCTGTTTGAGAGCTCTTCTGTTAAAAAGGTGTTGCTCAAGGTTCCCACTGAAAATTTCTGATAATATGAGAAGGGATGAGATTTTGTGGAAGCATTTGTCCTATATGTCTGTTGTGGCAAGCGTTACAGTCCTTTGAAGTGACTAATTTCCCAGGTGCTGCTGAAAGCACTTAGAGAAAGTTTGAGTAATGGTGCCACTGATTTGTCCTCTTTGGAGCTAGGCTTTTGCATTTCTGTATCTTCAAAGAACCTTTTCCTTGTCACTATACTTCTACTTGGATTTAGGATTAGTCATTCTTCCTCTTAAAGACTAGTATTGCTATGCTTAGCTCATTCCTTATTTCAAATGTAATATAAAATGTAGCAGACAAAAGCGAACTTTTTCACATTAGAAGCTGAAAGTTTTGGGTTACGGGTCCTTAGATGAGTTATGAGCTGTAGTTATGTCACCTTCCAAGCAGCTTTTCTGCCTATTGGTTTAAGCCAAAATGGAGAAGAATTGACAGGTTTCTCTGGAGATCTAGTCACAGCTTATAGCAGGGCTAATTTGAAAGTTGGACTAGGCTGCTCAGGGATGTGAAAAATTTCCAAGGATGAAGGCCTACTGCCTCTCTGATTATATCCCCACTCCTCACAGCTTCTCTTCTTATAGCTAAACAAAGCTATTTCATATGCTTGTATTTACCCAGTGCCTAACTGACCAATTGGTACATAAGTGTCATGTAACAAGCATGCTTTTAAACTTGAAGAGGTTAAATTTGGGATAGATAAAAGGGTGAAATGAAATGTTTTACAGTGAAGGTGGTGAAACAGTGGCCGGATAGGCTAGGCTTCCCAGAGAGGTGGTAGATGTCCTATCCCTGGAAGTGTTCAGGTTCATGTTGAATGGAATTTTGAGCAACCTGGTGTGGTCGAAGGGGTCCCTGATCACTGCAGAGGTTGGACTAGATGACCTTTAAAGGTCCCCTCCAACCCAGACTATTCTGTGATTCTATGAGCCCCTCAGCAAGAAAGTTACATTTGGAAAGTAGTTCCCAGATTTGATCTGGGAACTCAGTATTTCTGTGTAAAAGTGGCCCATGTCTTCTGCCCCTTGGGATGAACTTTACTTGCCATCTCTTAAAATGTAAGACCTCTTAAACTCTGATTTTTTTAAAAATTTTTTCTTTCCTCTTTTTTTTTTTTTTTTTTTTTTTTTTTTTTTTTTTTTTTTTTTTTTTTTTTTTTTAGGTCTAACAGATTTTTAAAAATTTTTAATAATTTCTCAAGCCTGGATGCTCCTAGCATAGTTTTGAGATTTCCTGGAGGAGGATTCGTTGCATTTAATGAGAGAATGGGAAAATGCAGATGAGTGTGCATGCTTCTTGAAAGCTGAATGGGTTAGCCATAAGGAATCACATATCAGTGCAGCACAGAAATACTAGTGTGTACTCTCACTGGACATTAATGCTTTCCAGCTGCTGCTGCCTCATGACACCTCAGAACCTGTGTCTGCCTCAAGCAGCAGCAAATTGTGGCAATTTACTTGTGTCAGGCTTGGTTCTAGGAACTGGCATCAGGACCCAGGGCATCACTAAGTCACGTACTGTTGGCAACAAATGGTTAAGAAGCTGTTTTATGATCTGGAAATGGCTGCAGTGAAGGGATTTCTCTTTGTTTTGAGCTGTTGTCTAGATGACATCTTTCTGAATAAAAACTCTGGGATGCTGGAGTTCTATAAAGTGATGAAACGTAACTTCCATCTGTTCATGGTGCCTGCCAGCAGAAGGAGTCTATTAAAGGGATAAAGTCAAGTCCTGCTACACAAAAGAGACCAGAATGACTTACATCACTGTCCTTTTGCAGGCATTTTGCATGTCTCTCCTCTAAATACATGTGCCCAGGCGTGCCAGCTGTGATGAGCACCTTACTTGCCAATATCAATGCTTATTATGCACACACCACTGCCTCCACAAATGTGTCTGCGTCGGACCGCTTTGCAGCCTCCAATTTTGGGGTAGGTTTTTGTGTTTGGTGATGTTGCAATTGAAGTTCTTTAATTTGCCTACAGTGCCTCCACCCTTCAGTAAATAACTTGTTCTGTTTAAGGAACATTAAATTTGTGAGGAGTTGGAAGCAGTGGGGCTCTTTTATGCCAAAGAGCATGGGTTTATTGTCTTCATCATCACACATTTCAGATATCAATCAATGTAATGCATCGTGATGTTTATTCTTTGTGTTCACATTGCAGTGGAGCACAGATGGTATGGAATGAGCAAACAATACTAATTCTGCATATTAGTACTGTTGGTAGAATGTACCGTGTGATCTGGTAATTTCAGAACCTTGTTTTTAAAAACAGCAACTGCTTTAAGAAAAAAAAAGTACCACCACAAAAGAAGTCTATCCCCTTAATGGTTAAAATGTTTTCTATATAGCTTTGTGGTGAAGTTGAGGATGCTGGAAAAGTATTTGGAAATGCTCGTGCTTCCCATCAGATTGAGAATTCATTAATAGATTGAGGAGGTGTTCACAATACCAAATCAGAATTCAGCGGAGAGACCTGACCTCAAGAAGTTATGTCTAAGGAAGCCTGTAGTACTTGTCACTTATCTAGATAAGATCATAGAGCTCTATCATTGCTCTGAATTAGACCCTTTTCTGCCTGTAATTTATTCATCCCTGAATAAGTATTTTCTTTCAAATACAAGTTTGGTGTAAATTGCAGATGGAAAGTCAGAATAGTTTCTCTTTTGCCTCTACTTCAGAGTGATAATGGAGTGTTTTTTCTGGCAATTCTGATGTTTCACAGACTTCAGAATTAATTACACTTTAAAAGTAAATCCAAGAATTGAAAGAAAATACTGTTTGCAAAATGCCATGTATCCATACTACTTTCTCCTGCTCTCATGAGATCTGACACTGATTACCTGATGCCTTGCTGCTTACTCTGAACATGGATTGGGCAGTGCTGGTATATGAATGTTTATTGGTGCTTTCTGCTCAACAGAAAGAACGATTTGTGAAGCTTCTGGATCAGCTTCATAATTCACTTCGGATTGATCTCTCAATGTACAGGGTGAGTGGAAATAAACAGAATCCTTTCAGGTATTCTGGTGGGCAGAGGAGAAACACACTATCTGGATTTCTCTTACATTTCTAACTTCTTGCATAGTTTGTGTCTTCAGGAATTGTCATGACAAGCTTGTTGCTCAAATATACTGTTTGGTTTTTTCCTCATGGATAGAACTTAAACGTTGTTTTTTTCTTTCATTGCGATTTCCTCAAGACTTCTGAAATAATTTGAGCATTGTAAACTGTTCTCATCTCTGATAATTTTCCAGAAGTTTCCAATCCAAATTGGATTGAATTAAATAATTTTACTCTTATCAGCTACTTCAGGTATCATACAGAAAGGGAAAATAGATTTGTTCTCCCCTACTATGACAGAAATATTTTAGAGGACCATGTTGTCACTTATTTTAGGTTTGGCAAACTCGAATCATGGTGTACGGTCAAGTTTGAGATCCCTCCACTTCAGCAGATTGTGAAGAGATTAGTTTCAGATGTCGGCATTAGTCCAACAGGCTTCATAAACCCTCCACTTTCTTTCTTTGTTGCTCCTTAATCAATATTGTCTTATCATTTGACTTGGCTGGTTTCTTTCCCTTAAATTCCTTGCTATCTTATTTCAATCAGTGACTAATTAATTGAAATGGTGAAAATGGTGGTAAAATGTGAGCTTTGATTTTATTTAGTTATCCATTTCTGATTTTAGCATTTACTTGAAACACGGAAAAACATATAGAAGAGAAAAACTTGAGGAGATAAAGAGAAGTGCATTAGGAAGACAAAACAAAAAGCAAAAGGGGGAAGGTGCAAAAGAAGATAAAAGGAATATTGTTTGAAGAGCTATTCTAAAGCTACATTACTAGAAAGAGAAGGTCTAAATTGAGCCAACCGATCCACAGAGGAGCAGAGGGAAAATTATCAGCCCATGACAATAGGAATCTTTAGCAGTGCTGCCTTTTTTGTTTGCTTGGTGTTCAGTAAAAGCTGCTTTTTGGTATCTAGTGCAACTGAAATGTGCACAAACAAGTAAGATCTTACATAAAGGACCAGGAAAGATTTGTGTAGTTTAAATAATTAAGGTGTAATCTAATTGCCATTATATTTAGGGAAATGGCTGAAGCATTATGGGAGCATTTAGTAATTATCTCAAGACCCCTAAAGGGCAGGTTGAGGTCTGAAAGAAAAAATGTCAGTTTGCAGCTATCCAGACAGAAGATGGAAATTTATATTCATCAAATGGTTTGTATTTAGATCTTGACCCATAGAAATCTTTGGTTTTGATAAATATCCTGAGAGAGTCCATTTGTGGACAGCTTAACTCTTAAAAGGAGAGTAGTCTCAGAAGGACCATGTACAAATGAATGCAAAGAGCATCAGATCGCCTGCAGTGGTTAGTTGAACTGCAGTAATACTCAATTACTACTGTCAAGGGACAGTGCATATTTCTGCGAGTCCTCAGTAAAATGTGAAAACTGTTACCCTCTGCCCTTTTCACCTTCATATCCAATAATTTTTGAATGTGTAGATGTGAAGAGACTGTGTGAAGAGAAGGTTGCCCCTGCTGTTTTACTTGCAGCAAAACCAATCACATCAGGTTGAATGTAAGAACATGCTGAGGAACATGAATGCTGTTGAAGGACACAAGTCCACAGGAGACAGTGGGAAAGGAAAGGGCACAGTGCCTGAGGTCAGAAAGGGAAGAGTTCTGTACAAGAAGCAAAGCTAGTTGCATTCAGCATATGTATTTACATATGGTATCTCATAGGGTTCTGGCTAGTTCCAGTACTGTCTTATGGGAACAGTGCTAATTTTTCCTTCTTGGTCTTGTTTATTTCTCTGGAGTGCTGTTGAATACACCACACCTCTTGGCATCTCAGAAGAGAAGCTAAAAAACCAAGCGCATTGAGTGCAGGAAGGAAAGGGCTCTCACATAACCTCAGGCAAAAGGCCAGGTCTGCTGGTGGTAAGGCTGTTCCCAGCCAAGGAGACGGTTCCTGCCACCAAGGGCTGTCAGTCTCCTGGCATCCACAGACTTCACATTTATATGAAAAGCTATTTAATTAAGCAAACAGATAAGCTTCTGCTGCAAGAAGGCCTTATTTATTGAGCATTGTTTTGACTGGTACAAGCTTCTTAAGCAGGAAATGTTTCCAAGACAGTTTCCTTATTTAGCACATGCTTGAAGCCTTGCATGGATCTGACTGCTTTCCAACAGGATTTCCCTTTTCTGTCAACAGAATAACTTCCCAGCCAGCAGCCGTGAACGGCTACAGGACCTGAAGTCTACAGTGGATTTGCTGACCAGCATCACTTTTTTCAGGATGAAGGTAGGGATATGGATGGGGATGGAAATGGCATCTCTGCAGTTTTTTTTCCCCCAGAAGTTGATTTCCTATTTTCAAACCATTGTTTCATGTTGTCATGCTTTAGACCCTAATGAAAATGGAAATCATCTGCTGACCATGTATAAACATCCACATTTTGTCTTTCCTTCCCTGTGTTTTGCATTATGAAGATGTAAATTGCTTTTCCTCTATTATTCTTCAGTCATAAAGATGCCACAACCCTCTCCCACCCTCCCTCACAAAGAAAAAAACAGAAAAAAAAAGAGGAGGAGGAAGAATAAAGGAAATTGTCTAGTTTTAGGAAGATAATTTGCTTTTTTAATAACATTAGTTTTTTCACAATCTAGTAAATATTTTAAAGTTTCTCTTGTGGAGGATGAGATACTAAAATGGAATAATATCTCTCAGTAGAGATCCAGGAGAGTTGTTATGAATGCTAATGTGCTGGTTTTGTAGTTAACTTTATTGTCCTAGCAATGTGTAATGAGATTATTTTATATTCCTGATTTTAGGCTTCTAAATGTTTTTAAAATATTACAGCCTAATATTGTTGGTTAGTGCATGTCATTTAAAAATTTTTATCTTATCAAAAACTAAGCAAGTTTAATTTGAGCTACTTCAGGAAGTGCTTAAAATTTTATTCCTAAACCCTAGTGTAAATGATGATTTATTTAAGAGTATTCTTTCAGACATTCTGTCTGTGTTGGAAGCTTGATTTACAGAAATACTCCAAAAAGTTTAGAGGTACTGAAAATACCAAAATTGTCAGGTTATAGTTTTATTTGCAGGGTGATGATTGCATGTCTGTTTAGTTTAAAGTACCCCTGCAGCATTTTTCTAAAACAATGTAACAATGAAATAATGAAAACAGCTGCTGTTGCAAGAGGAGAAGGCCTATCAGTTGGCATGTTCCTTCTGGTTGCTTTAAAATTCAATAACACTTGTGATGAGAGATGTACCTAAATACTTCTGTATTTAAAGGTAGAGGAGTGGTCTTCGGCAAGACTTTTCAGATCAGAGGTAAACTGCTTAGCTGGTCTGTTGCACATTCTTCCAATGCTGGGGAAGATTGCCTGCAGGCTTTGTAACAAAGTCCTATAAATTCAGCAATAGAAGAAATTGTGTATTTGGCTCAGATCATACGCATATCAAGCCACATGATCTGTCTGTTCTGTGGAATCTTCCATGGCACATCAAAATCTCTTTCATGCTTCAGATGGTCCTGTGGGGAGATACGTGTTGTCACTGCTTTTTTATGCCTAGGGAGCCTGACCCATTTGTGGTTTCAGATCACAAGTTGCTGAAAGCAGATCCACCAAGCCCTGAGTGGTTCCAAAACGGTAATGTGACCTTTCCCTGTTTGATTAATGAACTGTGCTTTGTTTGACTCTCTTTGTTGTCCCCCTGCCAGGTCCAAGAGCTGCAGAGTCCACCCCGAGCCAGCCAGGTGGTGAAGGACTGTGTAAAAGCTTGCCTCAACTCCACCTACGAGTACATTTTCAACAACTGTCATGAGCTGTACAGTCGGGAGTACCAGACAGATCCTGTGAGTAGCTGATAAGCAGGCAGAAATCCAAGTTTTCTGATTTTCCTAAGATAATAACAAGAATACTAATAGATAGAAAAAGCCAGCACAAACAAAGTTGCATGACTTGTTATCTTCCAAATGCACAAAATTTGTAATCAATTAATGAGCACTAATTAGTAAGGGGAGGATGATAATTGTTTTACACTAACTAATTATGATGTGTTTTGCCAGCCTCAGCAGTTATTTGTGAAGGGAAGGTTTGATGTAGCTTTGAGCGAACAAAAGCCAATTACAGCAGATGTAGGCTGATGAAGGAAGCTGTCATTAGCATATGTAAACCTGAAGCAGTGAGATTTTGTCTTGTTTTCAGGCACCCAGTATTCTGCACTGGGTTTAGGAGGTGTCTTTTTAGACACAAACACTTCTCAAATGCATGAGAGCTCCACTGGCCTCTGTGTAGTAATGCACACACAACATGTCAACAGGGGTATAGTCACCAACCGGGTGCCCAAAGAGCAAGTATTTGGAATAGGCTTAGGGCAAATGATGTCTCAGCAGGTCTCGTGGAGCCTGGCCTGCTCCTGTCTTTGTAGGTGACAAAACAGGAATTAGTTGGGTTTGAGGCCACCAGTTAGCAACATGGTTTGGCCTGTTACTGTGTTTTACATTAGATCAGACAAATTGCCAGTAGTCATTAATAATTTTAAGCTCTTTGGAAGAAAGGGTCCACAGCTTGGAATTTGCATGGTGATCTGCATTTGCCAGCTTTTCCTTTGCCCTTACATTTTATGCTGCTTTTCCAATGGCTTCCTTCTCAGAACAAAACTCAGGACCTTCCTGCCGAGGAACAGGGCCCCAGCATCAGAAACCTTGATTTCTGGCCCAAGCTCATCACTTTGATAGTTTCCATCATAGAAGAGGACAAGAATTCTTATACCCCAGTCCTGAATCAGTAAGAATCCTTCGTGTCATGTATAGCTAATGCTAGTCTCTGTGTGCTCTGCTTTATTTGTTAAACTGCTTTCTATCTCTTCTGTCACTAGTGCATTTATAGAAGTACTTATCTTGTCTGTCTGTCTTTCTGTCTTATCTGTCTCTGTCTATATAAATAACTTTTTGATTGAGATGGAAGAGTTTCAAAAGGTTCAGTTACGATGGCGTTCGAGCACAAACACCCTGATTATTTACAATCCTGAACTCAGGGAGGCACCTGAAACTGGGGTGAGAGTTCTTTTGGTTTTTTCTGATGTTGCGCAGTTCAGGGATGCACATTAATGCACACAGTAGTACTGTGGTGCCTTACACTGTGGTTTAGGAATGTGGTGTTCAGTGCAGCACTGGGAGATTGCACTGGGTGGGGTTTGCATAGCATTGGAAAGGACGCTAAAACATGTCTGTTTAACTGGTGGGTACCCCTCCTACAGTCCCACAGGGCGGAGAGAGACAGACATCCTACAAGGTATTACACACAAAGACCTTCATTATGCCCTAATCATCATTGATCTAACATGATTAGCAATCACCTCTCAGCCTAGTAACCCTCAAAAACGAGAAAGAAAAAATGGACAAGGAAGGGGAAAAAGGTGCAAGGGCATTCAGATCACATTCCCAGAATGAATGTGTGCACCTCTTCTAGGAAAGACATGCAGAACCTGTCTTTTTGAGTTAAAACAAATTTTTCAGTTTACTTAATCTGTGCCACGGAGTCCAGTCCATGATATCTAATTTTCACCTTTATCCAGCGTGAAGGAAGCATCTGTAATGTTGAGCTTTTCAGCTTGTAGTGTAGCTCAGAGCTAAATAAAGAAGAGCCCTTTGCGTTGACACATGCCAAAGCCTTTTCCAAATGTCCCCTCAGGTTTCCTCAGGAACTTGCAGTTGGGAAGATCAGTGCAGAGGTGATGTGGAGTCTTTTTGCCCAGGATATGAAATATGCCATGGAAGGTAAGAGAATGTCTTACTGCTGTTAGCTGACTTTTTGCCGGTCTCTTGGTCTCCATCCCTTTGGTGAAAATGAGGCTTAAGCTCATGAGTAGCACCACTGATTGGAGCAGGGATTTCTAGTGGTTTGTTTGTGCACAGCTGGTTTATGGGTCAGAACTGAGACTGAGATTTGTGTGAGCTGTAGACCTCCATGTTAGACTGTGTTGCAAGCTGTCTATTGACATCCCAGCTGGCTTGAAATCAGAAGTTCCCTATGACCTAGAAGTTACAATGGCTTGGATCAGCAGCCAGCAGCAGTTTCATCTTCCATTGTAATGTGGTAGAAAGGGTTGGAAAAGTTGGTGGACTCTGGGTTGTGCTTTGACTAGTTCCTTGGATAATACAGCACAGGTTATCTAAGCCATTTGCAGAAAGATGCTGTTAGAACAATTCCTGCTGCAGACATCTTCATTTTGAATTAGTCTTTGCATAATTCCACCTCCTAATAAGGAAGAAATTTTACTGTTTCTGAAAATGAGTTAGGCATGCAAAACCAAGCAAATGTCCAGAAAGAAATTCTTCTTGCAGTACTTTCCTGATGGCTGGCTTCTGAACTTGATTTTACTTCTATACATTGATTTTCATAATCTCACCAACTTTTCACAAGTTTCAGAGTGCATCCAGCTCCTACTGTCTCTGCAGGATTGGGCTTTATGATAATTTGTAAGGTGAGACTGTGATAAAACAGAAGTGTTAATGCTGTCTGTGGCATGCTAGCTGTATTTACATTCCAAACCCAAGTCAAGCTACTGCTTTTGGCCACTCACAAAACTTTGGTCAATTCAATTGTCTCCACTTTGATCTAAACTCACTTAAAGGAGTGACAGCCAATTAGACTCTTCAGATTGATAGGAAAAAAATTGCTGCCACTAAGAGAGCTACCTGCATTTTGTTCTTTGGAAATAGTCTGTGGGGTTGCTCTGTAGGTGAAGAAGATTGACTGCATTTATTTCATTAATCTCTGTCAGTGCAACACATGCAGAGACTGTGCTGTGGGGGGACACTCTTTGCGGGGTATATGCTTGAATCTGACAGGCTGTAGGGCTAGATGAAATGTTCTCAATTCTGTATTAGGAACTTTTTATATATGCTTGTACCCCACAGTGCCTTTGTCTTGTGAGGTCAAACTCGTGTAAGAACAGACATTGGGAAGAAGGACTATGACCTACTAACTATGTTGAAGAGTTTTTTATTGATTGTCACTGCTTGCTCATGTGTTAGAGATAAGGCAATGGTGGTAATTTCTTGTACTGTTTCCCTAAAAACTGTTTGCTCCTGCAAACCATTTTAGCTCCCCTTTCAATTTCATCCTTATTTATGTAGGAGGGATGGAGCACCTCCTATGAAGAAAGACTGAAAGAATAGTGTTTGTTCAGCCTTCAGGGTGACCTAAGTGGGATACCTGAAAGGAGCCTACAGGAACAATGAGGAGGGGCTTTTTACAAGCATGTATAGTGACAGGATAAGGGGGAATGGCTTCAAACTGAAAGAGAAGAGATTGAAACCAGGTATTAGGAAAAAATTCTTCCCTGTGAGGGTGGTGAGGCACTGGCACAGGTTTCCCAGAGAAGCTGTTTTTTCCCCATCTCTGGCAGTGTTCAAGACCAGGTTGCATGAGGTTTGGAGGCAACCTGGTCTAGTAGAAGGTGTCCTCTGCCCATGGCAGAGGGGTTGAAATGAGATGATCTTTACAGTGCCTTCCAACCCAAGCCACTCGATGGTTCTTCCTACTCCTGTGTGCTGTCCTTCAAGAATTTGTAATGCAATTTGCTCTCCTACATGTTAAAAGCACCCTACCTCCTCCTTTATCTGCAGCAGTGAGAATTGCATGTCTCCAGAACTAGTTACTCACCTTCCTAAGTCTCCCTTTCTCTGTTGCATCCAAAATGCAGCTGTTAAAAGGTTAGAGATTGCATGACTGTCACAGAGGACATGATTTTTTAAAAACTTTTTTATTTTATTTTATTTATTTGGTTGCCAGTGCCCAGAGTAGCTTGGTTTCCTTGGTCTCTGTTCATGTCTCATACCATGTCCCCACTAATGACTCTGGGCTTTTTTTCCTGACATCCTTCTGGTCACTTTTGAGCTTCTCTTGGCAAGCAGTGGTATGACCCATGAGTTGCTCAGTGCATAGTAAATACTTGCTGAGAAGAGCATCTCTCTTCAAAATATTTATTGGTGACTAAAGTTGATACAAATGCAGCTAGTGGACAGGGATTTTGCATTTTGAACAAAAATTTTAAAACTGTTTGGTAATTTATTTGTAGTCTAACTGTTCAAGTTCTGCAGGAGGGTTGAACAGTGATAAAGTCTGTGTTAGGATGTGTCTCTTCCAAATATATATTCAAGAAATGCTTAGGGTGCAGAATTCTATTTGAGGCAAGTGTGATTCCTCACAGTGCTTTGCTCTGCAGAAACTTGTGAAGATAACCTTTAGAACAAGTTCTACAATAATTCAATTATGGGCCTTACTACATATATTTTAAATACAGATGATTGCATTAGCTCACTGCATTTTTTTTCAAACTAGGGAAAAAAAGGGATTAAAGGAAACTGATTAAATGATATGTAGGATAATAATTAGATTTGCCAGCCTCAGCTCTTGGCTGTTTCATTTCTCATGTTCAGTTGCTGGTTTTTCCACCAGTTAACCTGCACCAGGAGTTTCATATTCCTTTTCCCAGTTTGTGGCATAATCCCTTGTACATTTCTTGTCTGCTCTGAGATCAGGAGCTCTCTGGAATAAAAGCTCATCTATTTTTTGGAGATATGTGCACCTGAGCAAAGAGTATAGTACTTGCCCCTAATTTTCTTCCCTTATGTTCTGTTCCTAAGTTCTGGATAACATGAGCTCATTCACCTCACCAAGTGGTAAGTTCATGCTCCTTGATGGAGCTCATAGCTGTGAGTAGACGAAGACTGTTACCTGTAGTTTTAGCACTTCGAATGTAGTGTGCAACAGTAACCTTAGTGTTCTGTAGTTTTTATGCCAGCAATAAACAGACCTGCAAGGAAGACTTGAAAGACCATGTTGCTGCTGTAGAAGTGGAGGGCATATGCTGTAAAGCAACTTCGGAGTAGAAAGAGTTCAGACCTGGCTGCATGAAACTGTCCCTCTTTCCTTCCAGCCTGATGCTTCCACACTGCTCTCCCAAGTCTCAGCTTGGGAGGCTCAAGTGGGAGATGGCTTTTCTGAGCTGGAAAGCAGTGCCTGCCTGCCTGAGTTGTTTGCCTTTTTCCCCATTGTGTGTCTCCCAGCTGGAGCTTACCCCCTAATGCACCATGCAGCCTGTGCAGGACAATGCATAAATCCTAATTTGTGCCAGCCTGTAGATGCTGCAGCAATGTGTCCTTTGGTCACCTTCTGAAGAGCTAGATTGCTATTGTGTAAAATGTTGAATCATAAAAATGAATAGTTATACATATTCCCTGTACAAATCAGCAGCTGGTAGCAGTAGTCACGCCTGCAGCGTGTTTGCTGGATCTTACGTCTTTGACTGTCCAAAGGAGACTCAGTGTCTGAGACACAGCAGAAGCTCCAGGATCTACCCCACTTGTTTTCTCTCTCCCCCAAAGCAGTGACTACTCAAGGCACCATGCACAGCAGACCTGGCAATTTCCTGTTTGCTAGGTCTTTGAGAAGTGTCCCTTGTTTGCCATCAGCCCAAGAGTAAAACAGGTCAGATACGCATGTCCCAGACTTGGCTGGCCCGCTCATGTTACCCTGGAGTCACTGTAGGATAGAGGATGATTTTCCAAGTCATACAATTAACTCCACCCTGGGACACTGCCTGGTGCTCAAGCAGCTGGATAGCCTCTCTGTTAGCACACTAACTGTAGTTAGTTTTCTCTTTGTCCTCCCTGAAACTTTTGTCACGCAGAAAGCGCAAACACCTTGAGAAAAGAGGCTTCTGCTCTTCCTTTGCTAGGAACACCTTAAAAGATAGTAATAGAAAATCAGCGTCATTCTTGACAGCAACATTTCATCTTAGTTTGGACACATCAGTATTAGGAGAGCTGCAAATTGGAAGCATCTCTGATAGGAAAAGAGACTGAGTAGACTTGGTAGGCAGGATTCAAATAAATCTTTCTGCCACTTTCTCACTTCTAATAAGGAAAAGAGGATCAGCGGCACACACAGATGCCAGCTATCTAGTGTTGACGCTTCAACAACCCTGGTACCTAATAAAGATTCTTTACAGAAATTTGGCATTATTTGCTGGAAGTTAACCTGTGAAAAATAGGGTAACAAGAAAGAAGAATCTGTGATTGAAGAGTGTGGTCCTGTTCTCTTCTTCAAAAGGAGAACTGGACATAATACTAGAAAGTGTGCTGCTAGGCAGCAGTTCTCTATTAATGCCTTGGTGACTCCAAAAGCATTTCTCAGTAGGAGGCTGTTTGCAGCTGAAATCTGCTAAGGAAATGTGGGAGACTTACAGAACTCTGTGGTCTTTTCAGGATAAAACACAGCAGTTGCTGCACAGTATCTGTATGCTGTTCTGCTGCTGCTGCTAAGCTCTTTAAAAGCCAGCAGGTTATAAAGCAGAACAGAAATGTTCTAAGACTGATGGCTGCTAGGACCTTCACTTCTTCTAAAATGAGTTTTCAATGTATGCCCTCTGACTGATGTGTTTCCATGTCACCTTCAGGTGGTCTTAAACATTTCCGCTTACGAAGGAAGCAACTGATCAAAACTATCTGGGGTCCAATGAAGGGGGAAGGGCAGATGATGTAAGCTGAGGGTGGGGGGGTTTGGATCTTTGTTGGCTTTCTTTGTTCTCTGGAACATTCGAGCTGTTCATTCTTGTCTTTCTCTGTCACAAGCCCCTCCTTTCTTTCGAATACGTAAAGTTCTCTTTTATGGTGGTAAGACCTCTCATTTAGTTTCCTGTGATTTATCCTTTAGTGTCAAGTGTCTCCCTTAGTGCTTAGATGGCCAGGTAGTCCTAGTAGCTGTACTTGGGTTTGTGCTTCTGTGACTGCTTTGCATCTTCTTCTTCTGCAACTTAGAAGCATTTTATATGTTCTAGAAAACAGGAAAAGGCTTGAATTGCTTGCTTTTTGTGCATTGTTTAATTTTTAGGAACTAACTCTGATTTAAGTCCTTTTTATATCCAAGTCAGACCTTTCCTCAGCAGGAACAGCACTTTCCACGTGCGGGAGCAGCAGCTTGCGGCGGCACACATCCGAGTTAATGAAGTTATAATTGTCCATCGGTTTTCTCACTCACAGGGAGCAGAGCAGGCACAGTTATTGCTCTGTTTGTTTCCAGTTTTAGATCTGTAGAGGGACTTCTCATTTTCTTCTGCTGTTGCTTGAGGGATAGCAGAGGGTCAGCAGTTCAGACACTGAGTATACTCCTGCTTTCTTAGTGCTCAAGAAAGATATGAGGTTATTAATGTAAAACAGAAATGGACTTTACACAGTTCCCTATGGAGTGAAATGGACCATAGTGCATGTAATTTGTCCATTGAACCATCACCCCTGAGGATTATGTGTCTCAGATATTGGGCATTTTAATATCTTAAAAAAAGAGATTGAGTTTCTCTTTCTTTCTTTTATTCTTTTTCTGGGTTTTTTTTTTTTTTTTTTGATTATATCTGTGTGGGTCTGCAAAATGTGAACTAGAAGGAAATGTGTATTACACTGTTACAAAAGCTTGCAAACAAACCACTGGTACATTCAACTGCTTGACAGTTGATTAGGTTTATGGAAAAAGATTTGCATGAACATTACTCTGGAATGTATTTTCAGTTGGATAATTCACACTTGATTTGGACTTTATTCTTGTGCATGTTGATGAAGGTTCAGGAGAGATGTGGAAGTTTCTCAATGTTTTGAGTTATTTGCAAGAACTCACATTTACATGAAAATAGATAATGTTTTAAGATAAGTGTGCCTATCACTTAATATGCCATTCAAAGTTGAGAAAAATACTCCCTCTTTTTAACACAGCTGAAAGCTGTCTTCACATGAGCAGTGTTGCTTTTGGAAAGTTATATAAGTGATAAGGTTTCCACGTTAAAGGTAGAAAGAAGAGTCTAAAGTCAAATACTGGGATAAAAACCTGAGTGTAAGCCAAAATCATGTATGCTTTAGTATAATATCTCACACTGTAGTCATGGATTAGCACCTTTCTGTGATGCTACAGTGAACAAAGAAGCTTGGTACAAAGTGTATCCCTGCTGTGAAGCTTGGTGGAAGAAAGAGATGGATAGAGACAGGAGGCACTGGGGAGTGGCAATGCAGAATTGATCACCTGATGATGCAGGGTCACAGTGCAGGCAAAAGCCAGCTGCTGAGTCCTCATATCATGAAGAAGGAATTAATTTTAATCTCTTCAAGAAAGATTTTGAAGAAAAGCAGTACAGTAAAAGGATCTACCTGTGTAAGCACACATGAGGAGTGGCTTGGGAGTAAGCGTTGAGCTGCTTTGGGGAGAATTTAGCAAGTATTTTAAATACATAATTTTGGGCTGATCAGGGGTGGGAGTCAATTGCTGAAAGATGGTAGTGTGGATGTAGGCTGTGAAGGGCCTTGAGAGTGAAAGCACGGACCATACATTTCTCCTGAAAAGGAAGGGGAGCAGTGGTCTGCGGAGATGATTTCTGCAGAAACATAGGTCTGATTATGGCCAGTGCTTTAGTGGTTGTAGGTGTGTGGGAAGGGTTATGTTGTGGAGGTATGGGCATTATACAGGGAGAAACTGCATTTTCCCAGCATTGCCTGGGTACAAAAACATAAGGAAACCTGGCAGGAGGAAGAGGCTCAGCAGCAGACCCTGCTTTGTGGAGGAGAAATATTAAGTTCTCCAGATGGGAGCAAGGAAGGCTCCAGTTCCTGTGTAGCTCGTTTGATCTTGCTTGAGTCACGCTGTCAAACTCTTGGTGCTTTCTACTCTTGTCTCGTAGGGGATGTAAGGTAACATGTTGGTATAGCCTTTATTTCTTTCCAAGAATGAACAGATTTGCTCGCCTTGATTTTTCCCCTGCAAAGACGGAGTCTCAACTGTGATATGTTAAATGAAAAGGCCATGAGAGATTGCTCTGTTTTTATTGCTTTGACAACAAAAAAAGTTCAACAAATGGAACTATTAATTAGAGCTACAGAAAAAACCTCCAGAGCCCCAATGGTCCTAACCTCCAAGAACTCCTGCCTGCTGCCAAAATCCTGTGTTGTGTAGATTTTGCAGCTCTCTAGATGCTTCATCCTCAACACCCTTGCATTCTGCAGACATGCTTCATAAGTCCTTCCCATGCCTGGTGTGGTGACAGTGGTGAATTCAGACCTAACTGCTTTTTCCTTACAGAGCACGAGAAACACAGACTGTGTAAAAGTGCGGACTATATGAATTTACACTTCAAAGTGAAGTGGCTGTACAACGAATACGTTCGTGATCTGCCTGCCTTCAAGGGAAAAGTGCCTGAATATCCAGCGTGAGTGTTTTATATCTCATGTAGTAAATTCCCACTGTCTGCTTCCTTTTGTTACTTGGTGGTAGGATGGCCATTTGGTTCTCCTGTGGCTGCCTTCAAGATACATCATTTCTTACCTCCCCATTTTCTGTGTTTATGTGCATGTTTGTCCCCTGTGGTCTTCTGTGCCAGTGCCCCTCACCCAACTCAATCTATTATTGTACAATATTTCCCAACATTTCCAAAGCTTAGCGATGGCATGGACAGACTTTAAGCTACTCTGTGCCTTCAATGTGGGCAGTTCTTGAATAGAAGATGCGTGCCTACAGATACGCTTTATGCATATATAATGTACATGGATGTCATATGTACACACACACAACAGGATTTGTAAGTAAAGATGATGTTTTCTCTTTCTTAGTAAGACTGGATGGCTTAAATGGAAGCATCAGATAAGCTGTTGCTTTTGAGCTCTAAGCAATTGTTTGCAACTTCTAACTTGAAAAGAGCAACAATACATTTCAGACCTGGAGAAGATTGTGAGAAGGTTTGAGATCAAAAGGTTGTCAGAGCAATCTGGAGATAATGCTGTAGCTAGAGTCCCACACTTGCCTCATGCAACAGCAGGTATCCTGGGTCTTAGCAGTGCTTTAAAAGGTTTTGAGAAACTGTCAGTGATGTTTGCTCCACAGCTCCTTTTATCCTGTGCTTCACTGTTACTCCTCCACTGGGTTTTGGGGATTTAACATACACTCTTCTTTTCACCCCCTCCAAATCTTTCTTGCTTTGGTTTGAGCTTGTTATAAGCTGCACATAGAGAATAAATTGTTCCTGCTTTACAAGACTAAATGCTTTGCTCGTGCTTCTTTATGGCCTTCTTATGGTTCTTGTTTGTTCCTAGCTTTCCTTCTAAGTGAGGTTTACTCACCTCTTTCCAGACAATTTTTGTCTGAACATAACACTTGGCCTTAAATATTCATGTTTCATCTAGACCTTGTCATGCATTGCCTTGCAGGCGGTGCTGCTGCTCGCACATGCAACCTTTCTTTCCTCTTTTATTCAGAGATATTGCTGACTGGTGGTGCTCCCAGTGGGCCAGTGGCTGGTCTGCAGGCACCCTCAGCATTGTGTCCCACCACACTGCTGTTCCTACCCAGTGCATGGCTGTTTTGTGCAGTCTAAATGCAGCACTTTGGCCCTCTTGACAAACACATTTTTCCTGGACTGTGTTTCTATTTTAGCACTTTGAATTGTCTTGCTATGCTGTTGTGCATGCAGTCCCTCAAACCTGGTGCTAGCTGCAATACTAATCAAACTTGAGGCAGTTGGGCATAATTGCTCGGTGTGGGCTGTAGGTCTGCTTAAGAAATCAGGTCAGCAAGAGGCATAAACTCAGTGAGCAGCGTGCTGGAGCGACAGTCTCAGAAGCCCCATTCTCTTTGCTGTGCCTCTGAGTCAGGGCAGTCTCATGCACACCATCAGATATTCTTAATCTCTCTTTTTCTCCTGTGTAATCAAGATAATGATGCTTGGCTTTTTTCTGCAGTCTGTTCTGCTCTGCTGGCCTTCACAATAGAGCGTCAGTGCTCATGTGCATTTGCAGCCACTGGCTTTGTTACTTCACCCTTGTATTTCAGTACAATAGCCACATTGTCAGACATAGGTGATGTTTATCTCAACAATAACCTTCACCTGTCACAAAATATCCCCTTGATATGAATTGTCCTTTGATTTGATTCATCACAAGTATTTTTAGCCTCAAAACTTCCTTAAACAAAGGAGTCCACACATCAGGTTTGCACATTGGTAAACTCCTTAGATGAAACTAAATTGCTGCTGTCCAGAGAGTGGTTAGGCTGTCTACTTGCCAGACAAAGGCAGAAATTCACTTTTCTAGTTTATAAACTCTGAGAAACCATGTTCGTGGTAGCCTTGAGATATGATTGAACAAAGTGCAGTGTCCAAAGTATTGAAGTTGGTGTTTTTATACTCCCTTTATTTTCTGAAACTCAGAAGCATTTTCTGAAATGGAAGTAGCTATGTAACTGGGAGTGAATCTTCAAAACTTTCTCTCTGCCAGCTAAAAGCTGTGAAGTGTCAGTTCCTGAAAAAACCCAGCTTTTTAGGTGTGTAAATACATGTTCTGTGCATTGTTTAAATGCTGATCTTACTGTGCAGGTAGCATTGTAGCTGTCCTGGAGCCTATCTTCTCTCTGATGGGAGAAGATATTGCTTCCCTTGAGATTCTGTCGACTTATTCTGGCTCTCTTTGTCAAACACAATATTTATTCTTTACTCATTGGAACCCTTCCTGCCTTCTTGCCTCGGCTTTTGCCAAAGCTAAACATTGTTCTTTAGATACCCACAGCAAATGAGCAAGATTAATTTACTTGCAGTGTGACCCTGAGGGAGCCAGGCTCATGGCCAAGCTGAAATGGTAGCCTTTTGTGTTACTTCACTGTTGTGCAGCCAACAGAGGTGAACTTACTTTTAGTCCTGCTTACTTTAGTCCTGAAAGCCGCTGCCTTTCCCAGCAGGCAGGACTGAAATATATTCTGTGCAGACCTTGTTTGGAAAGTTTGGCTGTGCTATCTGGAGCCAGGCTGTGCTGACCCCTGTGGGCACAGAATGTCTCTGAAACAGCACCATGAGCCACTGGTATATGAGTCATTACAGTGTTTGCTTCCTGACCAATAATTGAAGCAGATGAGGGAGAAGATATTTGCCATATAACAACATTTTGAACTTATTTCTGCACAAAATCAGATTATTTTTATTCATTTCTGTGCTAGATAATTTTGCATCTTGTTCTGTATATGTTGCTTTCATAATCCTTGGAGTTCCCCTGACTTTCTCAGCAGACCGAGACCTGATACTAAAATATTATAAGAGGTATTTGGCCTAAAATAGTTCTAGGTTTGTGTTACAGCTCAAAGCATAGTTTGGCCCTGAATGTACAAGTGGACTGGAAGTATTTATAAATTATTTGCATCTCTCAGGATTTTCTGTCAGCCAAAGACAAAATTGAGGCTGGCTTTGCAGATGTACTTACAGAATTTCCTGATCTAAGTGGTTCATTCAATATTCATAATAAACCTCTTCCTGAAGGTAATACTTTTTATATGAGAGGGGAGCAAATACACCACTCCCACCCACCCAACAGTACCATTTTCTCTGCCACCTTTGCTCAGACAATTTGGCAAGACAGCTAGGTACTTGATTTTGTGTAGCAACATATGGTATCCATGAAAATGGGCAGTGTTCTCAACAGCAAATGGCCCTTTCTTGTGAATGTGGTGCAATAACTAAGGATGAATGATAATCAGGAAGTTGCTCTCCTTCTCAGAGTGAAAACTGTGGTTTCTGGCACAAATAAATAATCTTCCCTGCACGTTGACCTGTGACACGTGAAGCAGTCAGCAACTCACAGCCTGAGAACTGTGAAACAGGTTGAAGATATATAGTTGCTTCCCTTATAAACTGCCTGAGTTCCTTTCTAAAGCTTAAGCTGATTAAAATACACTATTACAGTTTAAAAGAAAACGTTGAAAGCTTGAGAACTTGCAGAAGACTTCAACATATGCTGACTTTTAGGAGCCTGAAGTGCCAATCAAAAGGAATTCTTCCAGAATACAGGAAGTCCATATGTCTGTGACAGTGTTCCACTGTTCCTGCATAGACAGGTTGCTGTTGGCATTTTAGCACTGTGTCAATTACAATTTTCAGTATTAGCATTGATGTTCTTTATATTTCAAAGTGGAGAGATTATTTAAGGCTGTCTAGTGTGCTCTGCCTGTGAATTTGCTCTTATCTCCCTCTCATGTCTGGCACACACTTTCATGTTCTTTACAAACTCAGACCACAATTAGCACAATCTCTATGAACACAGCTGCCTGTGTAGAGAAGGCTGTACTCTGTAAAGCTCATATAATAATCTTTTGTATGGACTAAATTACACATGGACATTTCTTTCTTTTGTTTGTGAATGCTGTTTAGTAATATTTGAAATTAAGATTTGGTTCAGCTGTGCTGTGTTGGCACTTGCATGCAACTAACTCTAGACAGACATTTAAATAAGGCTGTAAGTGCTATGTTACTGCTTAAACACAGGCAACAAAACACATGCACCCCCTTTTTTACTGTGTGTGTCCCTCTGAGCAGAGGATAGAGGGACCAGCTGTCAGATCCCATCACTGAAGCTGCTTCTCAGCTTGCCTGTTTTCACATTGCCTATTTGGTAAACCCAAGTGAGCAGCAGGACATGTGTCTGTGGATGTGGAGGTCTTCCTTGTGCTCTCTGGCACATGGATGGAAGGGAGAAAAATGACAAAGTGCTTTGAGATGAAGCAAAGTTAAAGGTGGCTTTCAAGGGGAGATAAAGGGGAAAGTACCAAGAAGAAAAAAGACGAAGAAGGACAAAATCAGCTCAGAACCAGCCCAGGTGATGGTATAGGTCCTGTTAGCTTGTGTAGAGGTGCAGGTGTATTTTGGGAACTTGAACTGCACTCACGGACAGCAGCATTCAGACAACTGATGGCTTTCACAAGGCTTGCTTGGGCTGGTGTGCTCTTCTTCATGCTGTAATTTGCTGTCTTTGCTCCCCTGCAGGTGGTTTGAGCAGTTTGTGATGCAGTGGCTGGATGAAAATGAAGACGTTTCCTTAGATTTCTTGCATGGTGCTCTGGAGAGAGATAAAAAAGATGGGGTATGTAAGTCACTCTGAGTGCATGACTTGGTGCGGCATCATTCAATGCACAGAACCAAGTAAAACACTACAAATTCGGTTTTCTTACAAATGGAGAATGTGGTCCTTTTTGCTTGCTAGACAGCTGAGAAACTCATTTATTTTAGTACTTTACAGGTCACAGAGAACTTTTTAATAGCAAGGTGCATATCATTCATTTCTGTCTGTTCTGCTGTTAATCTGTCAGCCAGTGGCTTGCTGCTTTTGGCTCTCTCCGTTCGGGAGAAGTAATTGAAATTGAAAATTGAGGCACTTTGCATGTACTTAGTCATGCAGTGAGAATGTGACCTTAATCCACTGACACACCAATCGTACTCTTAATTTGCTGAGTATTGCCAATGGAGAGAAGAGCTTTCTTGTTATTCAGTGACTGTTGGGACTGTAGTCTGTGATACTCATGCAACATTCTGTTCAATAGCTAAATCTAAAAAAAAAAAAAAATTAAAATAGCTCTTTAGTCTCTCCTTCTTTCCTCATTTACTGACAGGCAAACCATGCATTGCATTAAGAATCTCAACATCGTGGTACATTTCCCTGGTTGTCATGATCATAGTGAAGGACAGTAAATTTATAATCCAACAAAAAAAGGCTATTTATCTCCTCTAGGCCTTTTGAATAGTTTTTGACTAATTCTGAGGAAGATGTAGGTTTTGGTAAAGTTACCCTCCCTTCAATGTGACAAATGATGGAAATTCCCATGGGTGAGTATATTTCAGGTCTTTCCATTTGAGAATGACCATTTGTACTTCTGTTTTAGTTCCAGCAAACATCCGAGCATGCTCTGTTCTCTTGCTCAGTGGTGGATGTGTTCACCCAGCTCAACCAGAGCTTTGAGATCATTAAGAAGCTGGAGTGCCCAGACCCTGTCATTGTTGCCCACTACAATAGGAGGTTTGCTAAGGTAATACCCTCAGGATCCAGATGTTTATCTTTTTGTAATGGGGTGTAAGACAGTATTTTTTTTTTTTTTGTTCTGCTTCCTGGGCTTCTTTCGCAGTGGTAGAGGACAAGTGACAGTGCTGACATCTTGTTTTCACAGACTATTGGGAAAGTGCTGATGCAGTATGCTGACATACTCTCCAAGAGCTTTGAGTCCTACTGTTCCAAGGAGAAACTGGTGAGTTACGCTGAGCTTCTGCTTTCCCCCAAAGAATCATGTAATTGTCCTGATGAAAACAGTCTTGCATTGCACCTGACCATGTTGATGAGGTAAATATTTTCAGTGTTGGTTTTGTCATCATTTGGATGCTTTTGAAGTTTAAATTCTGGCTTGGACCAAAAATAAAACAGATCCTGAAGATGATACACAGGATTTGGAGGCTGTCAGGTCTCCTTGAAATTAACTTCCAAGCTGTCTGTGTTGTGTGATATAAAAAAAATATCACAGATTGTCCTGTAGATCTGGTACTTAGAGAGCTCTGTTCATCCGGATATTCTGCAAGTGGGAACTGACCATATTTGAGTGCTGAAATGTGTGCATGCCCTGCCTCCTGTGTAACCCTTGGATCTGGTGGTACTTGTGGAAAGGGGTGACAAGGTCTCCCACTGGTGACAGTGTGTTGGCATCCTGAGCAGTAACAGTCACCTGCTTTTGTCCCTTCAGCCCTGCATCCTGATGAACAACATCCAACAACTGCGGGTGCAGCTGGAGAAGATGTTTGAAGCCATGGGTGGTAAAGAGGTAAGAGAGCTTAGAGACTGAGTGTTACTTCTCATTCCTCCTGCACTTTTGTTGCTGGGTTGTTTGCGTCATGTTGGTTCTTGAAGACTGCAGTCATGAGGAGAGCCTTATGACAGCTGGAACTGTAAGTGTGGGGAGACAACCATGACTGAAGGCTTCCCAACTAAATCTATCCTCAAATGCAGGAGCAACTGTTTTGTAGCACAGAATAGCACAGAAAATGAAAGAAAAGATTGTCTATTGTGCTCACATGGGTGTGGCTAGTGGAGGTCTCAGTACTGTGGACATTGAATCATTTTATATGCATAAAAATGTGGGGCAGTGCCTTTAGCATGAAATGTCCAATATGTAATACATTACAGACATGCAGATGAGTTCTTGTGTTTTGAGGGCTATTCAGATGTGTCCATTTGTTATGAGATGGTAGTTTTTACAGAAGTAATGTTATACTCCTTCAGGTCACTGTTTTTGTTCTGATGTAATGTATGTATCTTTTTTTTTTCTCTTCTTTTTTCATTGCTTTTCAAGATTCAGGAAGATGAAGAAAAGCCTGCTGATGCTGATGTTAGAAAAATTAATTTTCAAGTGCATTTTCTTTGGTTGTGTTGTGATAGAATCTGTGCTATGACCTGTATGCCAAGAGGAAAGTCAGCTTTGCTGATGGACAGCTCAGTTTTTTCCTGTATTGCTTTTCTACATCTTGCTTATGCTCAGTGGCAGAATTCCATGAAGTGGCAAAAATCTCAACAAATAGAATTGCCCCATGAGGCAAGGAAAACTGCTGTCATTCTTTCACATGGCACCTCAATAATCCTAATTTCCGAGTTCTGCATCAAGAACTACCGTTATATGCTTCCTGCTGTAATAGCAGCAGTAGCTAAAAACTCATTTTTGGGAAAAAATAAACTTATGATGAAGTGTTTGTGAAGTGGCCTATAAAAGTTTAATGCCTGTGCATTTAATTTCCCTCAAGAAATCAATTTGCTACTATCTTCCGTAGTGGTAGCCATTAAGTAGGGCTTCCCTATATTTAAAATTGAAAATTTTAAAGCCCTGATACTGTATTAAATAGATGGAGAAAAAAAGGTGTTTCTTGATGTTATTGGCTGCTTTCCCTAGACTAAATCTCTTCTCTGCATTCTGCCCTTTAAAACCTTCCACAGGAAAAGTAAGGTAAAAAAGGGGTAATGAACCCACTATTTCCCCTGTACTGTGAAATCAAAAGACTGGAAGGGGAGAGAAACCCAGATAGTGAGGAGTAAAACAGGAAGAAACGTGGCAAACACACTAGGAAGCTGGTTTTTGGAAGTGATTTTTTTTTTCATTTTCTTTTCAAATGGTACTTATTGCACTTCATAGGGCTGCCACTGATCACCAGAAATAAATCGTGTTGTGTTAGGTGCCTGCACTATCTGCTCTCCCCAGGGGTTTCCTGCTTGGTGACTGTGTAGTACATCGCTTCTTGACTCGAGAGCTGCCCAGTTCTCTGTTTTGCTAGAGTAAACAAGGTCTTGTCCTAGTTTCACTAGTCTCTTGGCTGCAGACTGAACATGACAATTGGGTAACAATAGGTGAGACAACAATAGAACTTACTGGAAATGCATCTGTGGGTTCTATCCTCCTTCAGGAACGACAGTTCTTACATTCTGTGGCAGATTTGTTCTATAGTCATCTACCTATGACACAGTAGCTTGCAGAAAAGTAAGCATTATCCTGACTAGTCTATCCAAAGAAGAACTTCCTTGGGAGAGTAAGAAACCATAATAGGGGTATGCCCTGGTCTTGAACTGTTCAGCTTCTTGTGTTCTCAAAGGTGTTCTTGAGAGCCAGGTACCAAATATTCCGTTCTTCCTGTGGCAGGTATGTTATTTATGCCATGTGTGCAGCCAGACCTTGGGGGCTCAGTTATGATGTGCTTGTGGCTTCATTTGCTTCTGATTCTCAGATCCATCTCAATCTGCAGCTGTAGCTGTAGCACTGCACAAGTGTGGAAGGCTCTGAAATACTGCTGCTACACGGTGTTCTTTGCCCGTGGGTCCAAAACACACCCCTAGGGAAATTCAGGTCTCTTATTCCCTTTTGCAGCAAGGGACATGATGAGACAGGGAAATGACGTGGTTACTCTGCAGCGTACTGGTATGATACCGAGCAGAGGTGCTTGCCCAATAGTATTTATTAAGATTTGGCTCCTGGAAATAGTGTCTTTCTTTACTCTCTCCTCCACCCAGTGAGTTATGGTACTTTTTCCTCTCACTTTTCTTATTCTTATCTGAACTGTAGTACTCAAAGCATGGCAAAAATTACCCAACGTCTCTGGGTTTAATGTGTCAACATCATGTGGTCTGAGAACATAACTAGTCAGAAACAATAAGGAGAGCAGCAGAGCTTTAGAGAGCTCTGTTTGTATGGATTCTCTTGGATCAAGGCAAAATATATATATATATACACACACACACACAAATACATAAACATACATGCATACACAGAGAGAAGTACCTTAAATAAATTTTAGGAATTATAATTAATACTTCTATTTCCCTTCTGAGCTGCATCGATCTCATGGGATGAAAACAGCTTCATCATGACTCAGGAGCATTCTCAGACGTCCCTAAAGCATGTCTTGGAAAGGCAGTGTTTATGAAGTGGCAGGTAGCATTAAAAGCATAATGAATAGTAAAATTGGGGGGTGAGTCCTGGATAAAAACGGGGTGCATGAATACCTTTTGAAACCTTTGATTCCTCTGAATCATCTCCAATACACCAGCAGAGCAGTGATTATAATTTAGCTCTCTGCTGGGATGGCCTACACACATTCAGTGCTAGTGTTTGCATGAACTTGGCCCTGTTTATTTAATTATTCATACTTTACCTAATAAAACCTAACGTGACCTGCATTTTCTACCCACCTCTGTCGTTTTCCAGCAGACTTCAGCCTACAGTCCATTATTTTGCTTAGCTTTTTATAAGTAATGAACTCATGGCAGTGAAATTAAAAGGTGCTATACTACATTGCACTCTGCTGGAGTCTAGATATAGTATGAAAAATTAGTTTAAAACATTTTTACACCTTTTTTTCCCCAAGGGAAGCATGTGAGGTGAGAATCAGCGACAAGTACTGCATAGGGATCCCAAGGACTTAGTTGCCGAGTAGCAGAACATTGCCCTCATACAATTTTCATGCCTTTGGTTTCAAGCTAATCTTCACAATTAAAGCTTCAGGAAACTCTCCTCTTAATGCTTACCCAGGATTAGCCCATATTTTAAATCCTAAGTTGGCCACCTGAATAACAAATTGCAGGACAGCTTAGAAACAGCCAAGACTTCTCAAATATTCTCAAATAGGAATATTCTCAAAGGATTTTTGGTATCTAGTGTTTGCTCCTCTTTAGCATACGACATGCCTTAGCTAAGGCCACCCTAGTATTTGAGTAGTTGGCAGCTATTTTTTTGATTCAGTGCTCCATGTTTCTTACTCTTGAACCCTATAGGAAAGTGGGGAGACACCTGAAAGTTCAGTGCACATCCCTAAAGGGGGAGCTGGATCTTCTGAGCTCCCAGGGGCTGGTGGAGGGAGGCAGAACAAAAATCAGCAGCTTCAAACCGGAGTCAGATGAACTCCATAACTTGCCAAAGCTAACATATGTTAGCAGAGCATAATTCTTCAGCGGCTGATATGCCAGATCAGACCTGATGATTTCACAGAGTCTCTGCCTTTTACAGATGGGAATTGATTAACATCTTCAGCTCTGTAGAAAGTAAGAGTCATGCCTCCCCACCTATACCATCGACAGAGGAGCCTTCCAGTTCTGGCCACTCACACTTCACCAGTGTGTATGGAAACCAAAGAAGAACAAATTATATCTCCTGGAAAACTTGGAAGCCCATCACTGCAAATTCTTAGGCTCGGGGTTCTGTTTCATGCATGAGGAAAGGATACATCCTAAATTCATGTTGATAGCACTTCGGTATAAATGCTACCATTCAGATTAGCAGAGGACTTGCACTTCCAGCCCTAAATTGGTCCAGATGAGACTTTGAGGCCCAGATTCTCTCAAATGCCAAGTCCCAAATATTTTCAGAAAATTAGCAGACTTGATTTCTCCCCTGAAATTTAAATATGGGATTAGCTTTTCCCTCTTTGCACCTGTTTTCAGCATCGCACATTTAGCCTCAGACACAAAACTGTGGCTGTTCCAGCCATTATTTCCACTGGAACTGAAACATTTGCTCAGACATCAGAAGCCACTTCACTGTGGCTACTGTCCTATGTTTGCACAGAGAACTTTTCGTTCTTCCTCTGAATTATCTCTCATACACCCACCAAATGGAGATCATAAACCCGCTGAGAGAAATGGTGTGGATGTGACATGTGGCAGTGACCCAGCTGCCTAATCCTGTTTCCTGCTATACCAGCCAGCCAGATTTATTATGCAGTCCAAGTATCATTTCCTGCTATCAGTGATAGCTGATATGCTTAAAATTCATTGACTGAGCAGCAACAGCAACACCACTGTGGGTTCATTTGAGCACTCTTATCAGTGCTTCACCACATTGGCCAAGTTTGCAGTTAATACCACATGCTGCAGTACTCTGTAACTGATATGTGATTTATGTGTGGGAAACAGCAGTACACACCTAGCAGCACCTTCCTAATGAACTTATATCGCACTCAGATAATTCCTCAACCTTTGCTTTTGAGCCAAAGCAGGCCAATGCCTAAGCATTAACCATCAGTAATGTGTTATGTGGAGTCCTTTTTCCCTAGTAGCAGTTGCTCAGAAAACAACAGCTGTTCTAGAGTGAGAGGGGACTTTGTGGATGTTGAACAGAATGCTTACTATGAGGGTTTGGCTTCCCGAGGATGAGGCTGGGCATCTCAAAGTTAAATCTGGGCATTTATTTTGGTAGTTGTACCCAGAGATATGTGAGCTGATGTTCTGGAGGAGTGAGAGTTCTGTACCACAGATAATGGAGCTCCTTCCCTTGGCAAAACATTGTGTTAGCTGTCTCTTCTTGCAGTACTTGGACAGCAGTGCATCCGCTATGGGGAACATCAGTTTGCAGTAAAATGCAACAGTGAGGGAAAGCTTAGAGGTAACCTGTGAGCTCTCCAGGCCACCTCACAGTAAAATAAATCATTGATTGCACAGTTCACGAACCAGGGCAACAAGCTGTTGATTCTGACCCCAAACATCCTCTAGGCTGTGCATCTGATAGCTTATAAAGAAGTAGAAGTAAACTGTGAGGAATAATTGTCTTGTGCCAAATTCTTCTGGCTTTTTCTTTTTTTTTTTCCCCTGTCTAGAAGAGCACTTAGTTGAAATGTTTTGATGAATCATGAACTGGTCCTACCTCAAATCTGTCAGAAATGGCTGAAATCGGAGGGCAATTCAGTGCCATTAATAGTAGAGAGCAAATCAGGCAGCTTGTGACTCATTGTGCCTTTATGCAGTAGGAGGGAAGGATTAATGTAGGGGCAAGAGAAACCACCACCACCAAATGCTGTTTTTATTTTGTTACCTACAAGCTTGGCTAGAATGAATGCTGATTGGCATGACATTAGCTTCCTTCAGCCGTCACAGAGCAAGTGTGTTACAAAGATAATAGGAAAAGAAATTTACTGTAATAAGGGAAAAATAATCAGAGGCAGCAATGCCTAAAGTTACAAGGCCTAAGTAATCATCATTTGCTTGGTTGTTGGTTCTTACTTTAATTACTCTTAAAATTCTGATCCAGAAGTTTCATTAGCACAGGTTCAAATGCGTAATAGAGTCAATTTTCCATGCCAGCTTACAACAGGAAAATGAGTGGATCAGATTCCAAATCCCCTAAGGCTTTGCTTTCTCTGACAGATGCTAAAGCAATATGAAGAGGGCTTCAGCACTGATTTTAGAGGTGGGAACTCATGTTGTGTTCAAATCCTGTATAGATGGATATACCATAAAAATGTAAACTGATTTTTAACCATGATACTGGTACCTGGCTCATTACATTCCTAAAGAGGCGCTCTGCCTTAGAGGAAGCTTTTTGTTTTACAGACGTCTTGCCTGCCTGCATACATAGGCAAATTTGTTTTACAAGTTACTTTTTATGAGCAAATGATCCCAAAGCATTCATCCTGTGTTGCTATGTGTACACAGGTGTGTTACTCAGAAGTGGCTCTTTTAAGGCTGGAGCAGTGACGGCAGCTGGAATACAAGACACTGTAAATCATACTCAGTTTAAAACAGGTGGCTTTGGACTGTTAAGAATGGAGGAAGCACTTCTTTCAGAACCTGCCAAGGTGTCAACAGCATTGATGTACTGCTTGGGGAACTTGTTTTTTATTTTCCTCTGAACACTTGTATACAAAAAGCTGTCTGGTTCCATGTGAGAGTAGAGCTATGTTTGCTCAATACCAGTAGCTGAGATTTTACTTTACCAAAATGATCAGCAAAAGTGCACAACAAGCTCCTGCCATGATACTGTGGCCAGATTTTCAAAACAGCTGGGCTCTAATCTTCTGAGAGCAGTGACTGGGTCAATCTTCAGCTGAAATATTTGACAGCAGGGTGGAAGGTGAAATAGCTTCTTTCAAGATCATGCATGGAGAAATGCACAAGTAGTAACAACCAGTCTGAAAAGCCCAGTGTCCTTCTAGATGCAGAGGGGTGAAATGACCTGTGAGCCCAGGGTAAAGCACAGTATTTGGTGAATTCTCAGCCTAAATACACTCTTGGCCACAAGGAGTTCACATTCTCTTTCTTCTTCAACTTTACAAACATCAGGAAGGATATTGAAGGATATAGGAACCTGGGGGAAATTACTTGCTGCTTTTTAGGCAAATATCTAGTGATGACTTCACAGCCTCTGTAGCAGCAGCAGGCAGTGGAGGAGAGCATCTTATCTGGCAGAGTCCAGTGGGGATAGTTCACCTGCTTATTAAGTGTAGCCTCAGCAGTGAAGAGAAGCCCTTCAAAGGACAGTCGACTGCCCTCTGGGTTCAAACTAAATGCTTTTTTTTCATCCACAGTTGGATGCAGAAGCAAGTGACCATCTCAAAGAGCTCCAGGTGAAGCTGAACAATGTTTTGGATGAGCTCAGTGCAGTGTTTGGTAACAGGTCAGTACTACAAGGTCCTTGTCCTTGAAGCATTCCCTTCCTTTGCCTAATCTAACTTAGTCAGGTTATGAAAGAAAAGAAACTGCTATGAACTGCATTATATTTCTCTTTTTGTCCTAAATTCATGGCCTTTCAAATACAGAGACCATCTAAAGAAGTGAGAAACATTTTTAAAGTCCTTCTCTTCTGTATTTATCTGCTTGGAAATGTAACATGAAGATCTCTCAACTGTGAAATGTATTTGAATTACACGGACTGATTTTTTTTTTTTTTCAGTAAGTAATGCTTGTCAGTAACAGAATTGCCTGCTCCTTTACTGCTCAAAAAGCAGTTTCTAGCTTAGCGTTTATGAAGCAACATTCTTGTTTAAACATTCTGCTCTAAAGGTATGAAACAGCTGACTGATTTCTGATTGTTAAATGAATACTGGAATAAGAAGGAAACAGGTCTAGAATTTGAGATTGACTTGTTCTAAAGCTGCTGCAAATGTTATCTAGTGTTTTAAGGAGCTCTTTAAAGTATTGCCAGAGTAATTGATGGCAATTAAGTTTTATTGCAAATCATGTTATCATCTACCTGAGGATAAAAATGTGCTCAACTTTATGAGACTTTTGTAGTGAACTATAGAGCATGTCAATTAAGTGAAATCTAAAAATACAGAACTCCTGACTAATCTTTGAAAACAACCACTTCTCATTACAAAGCCCATTCATTTCATGTTGCGCTACATAACAGGATTAATGCAGGCATAAGCTGTAGTGTTGCTTGAACATGGGCAAGGCAGAGCAAATTGTACCAACATGGCCTCCCAGGGTTGACAGGTTTGCAATTCTTACGGCTAAAAAATAGTGGGATTTGTCAAAGACTGGATTTCAGCATACAAAGCTAAGCAGAGAGATAAGCAAGCAGTTCCCATGGCCAGTAATGGATGCTACAGCAAGAAACTGAAAGACTCAGACTGTAACTGAATGGAGTCAGTAAAGTACATAATTAGACGGAGAGTGACTGAGAAAAAATGATTAGGGAGGTGAATTTTTTTTTTATCTGTATATTGTCTCCATGGTTTCATTGCTACAAAACAATTAGGGGACAATCTTGACATATGATAATATGATTTAAAGAGATTATCCAGTATCAGCATACATAATGGGGAGTGTTTTAGAGAGATGAACCAGCCAGAAATCCAGCCAGTCAGATGTCTCAGGTGCTTCATTTATTCCTTAACAGTCTTAGGCAGTGAAAAGCAGAACTGCAGTTATCTATATAAGCATGATCTCCTAAAGGATATAAACTTAGGAGATAAGGCAGATATCCACAATATTCTGTGCAGAGTCTGTAAACAGTTACTCTTTCACCTCTGTGTACACCTGACACTGCAGATCTTAAACTCTTCTTCATGTGTGTGATTAATTGTATTTGATGAGAAGGCAGCACATGTCCAGACAGCCTCACTACCCTTGTGCTGAGAGAGGATTTTGTCTGGACACAGAAGTGTTTTCTACTTTGACAGAAGATAAATCTTGTAAGAGTTTATCCCTCATGCAAGGCTAGCTGCTGTTTTGTTCTTGGAGGCTGTAGGAGTGAAGGAAGGAATTTCTGGAGGAATTCGGGAGTAGCAGGCCCTGTCTGACAGCATAGGTGAAGTTGTTTTTTAGCTTGCTGCTGGCAAGGCTTCCTGTTAAGCTGTACATCTACACAGGTGAACTTGTTGCCACAGTAACTGATCTATTATTTTTCATAAAATTGGCAGCCATTTTGACTCATATTGCTTTTTATCTATGAAGGCATTGTTATTTTCCATCCTTGACCTGGGGGGTTTAAAGTATCTTGAAGCAAGATCCTGCAATTGATGAAGTGATGGGAGAACTGTGGGGTGGGATTGACCTGTGACAGAACAGTGACTTTTAATGGCTCAGGAAATTTTTTATGCTTTTTTATTTGGTGTGACCTAGGTCTCTGGTTAAGGTGACATTGCAGCCACAACTGAGTGCTGCAGGACTCCTTCTGCTAGAAATAGGGCTGGTGGGAGACAAGTCTAGAATTTTTCCAGTGACAAGCACGCTAAAATTGAGCAAAACCATGAGACTAGAGCTGGCAGAGCAGGAAAGGTGACCAGGTGGAGAAGGAAGGTGAGAGCCATGGGACATTCACACCCAACTCCCAGGCGTCTCGGCAGCTCGCACATAGAATTTCAAGTTGTTTATGCAGATGTAAAGCTGGCTTCCAAACTTTTGTACCTCCTCTTAAATCTTTATCCTAGCTCCTAACACTGGCTTCTCTTTGTGGTTTCAAACTTCTGTGCTATTAATGGATAGTTAAATGTCACTTGTAGTTCCTTTTGTTAGTAACTGTTCTTTTAAATGTCAAAGCATTTTCCTTTATTTGCTGAATTGATTAGTTGTCAGCTCTGCTGATCTATTCATAATTTTTAATCACTGCATTACTTAATTTTGAATCTCCTCATAGCAGGAAGAGGCGGAAAAGTAACTGTGCTTTAATGCCTTGTGTGTCACTTCGTTGCAGGGAGACTGCACTTTGCACAGTTGAGCCCCACATCCCAATTTGACTCTTGGCATGGACTGTATGGCAGTGGACTGGTTTAAGCTGATGCCTGTCTTCAGGCTGTTTCTGTTATTTTAAAGACTTAAGCTATGATGGGTCGTAACTGGATTTCTGCTGATGGACTCCTGGGTACAGAGTGGGACATGCACTATGTCATTGCTCCATGTGATATCCCAGTCTCTGTGATGGAGAAAGCAAAGGGTACAGCAGGATTCTTTGACTTAAGAAAAACAGTGTTTCTTGAAGTTAGGAAAGGATCATTTCTTGCTTCAAGATGAATGACCAAACTCCTTTTAACTATGGTCGAGTCTTATTTTCTGAGGTGGTCAGCTGTGTGTGGGTGGTGGACATAAAGAACTAGAGAGCATGCCCCTTGGTAACAAATACAGTAAGGAAAAGAGCAGCAAGTCTTGTGAAAGAAAAGTGTGAAACTGAGTGAACTTGAAATTTTTTACCTTGTATTTCCGCCTCTGATTGTATTGGTTTTGCCTCTATCCTATCTATGCAGCTTTCAGACTCGGATTGATGAGTGTGTCAAGCAAATGTCTGATATCCTCTGTCAAGTGAAAGGGACGGCAAATTCTGCTGCTAATGCCAGAAATACAGTTGCACAAGATGCAGATAATGTCCTGAGGCCACTGATGGACTTCCTGGATGGAAAGTAAGGAAGTGTTCAAATATATGCTACACAGAGTTCATTGGATTAGAACAAGAACAAAGCAGAGGGAAAAACAGCTCCATGTTCTTGGATTACTACTGAGATTTCCAGTCCCCTAATTTTCAAGAAGAATTAATAGCTTTTCTTCCCATATCTGCCTCTCACAAGCCATGGATGGGCTCTTCAGCCTTTATTCAGTGCAAAAGCACACTCTCAGTTCTTCTTTCTACCTCTGGCAATTCTAGCAATCAGCAAAACACACTGCTGATCCAGTAGTGAAAAAGATTGAAATTCTAAATTTTTTAGCTATGGGTATTTTGCTGTAGAGATTTTACTATAGCCAATTAGCAAGCATATTGCAAACAGTGCTTATGTACTTCATACATATTCTACACAGTATCACAGTCCTGTGAAATGTGTGTTCTAGTCATACTTGCTGCTGTTCTGACTAGCAAATAAGCTTTTGAACCATGGGATGTGCACGTAATTGATCCATTGCTTTAATTAACTGTTAGATTAATAACATGCAACATTATTCAGCTGGACAAGGACAGTTCAAGCCAAGTCTTGAACTGCAAAGAAGAAGTAGTTTTTAATCTTTGTACAAGTTAAACTTATTGTTGATGCACACCAGTTCTTCTTTTAGTAAGGGATGGCCAGCAATTTTCATAATAAATACTGCAAGAGGTGTCAAACTTTACAAGTTTAAAATATAGGAGGTTTAGTTGCCCTTGATGTTGATTATCCCATCTTTCTTTTGGGTCACTATGTACTAAGTGGCTCTCTCCAGCAGTCATTACATCTAGGAGCCTTCTCATATGATCATTTTCCATGCATGCCTTCATGAATCCTGAAAAGCCGTATTCCTTTTTACCATTGGGAACATGGTGTGTTACAAGCTTGCCATCCTGCTGTGGAGCAAGTAACTATGATAATGATAATCCACGTTTGGAGTATTTTCTTCCCTCCTTTACAGAAGGAGGGTTTTTTTTAATGTCTCCTGCATCCCATCCATGTCAATCCTGTCCCTGTTTAGTTTTGTTCATTTACTGTCTAACCAGCTGTGGGAATAAGGGAAGCTGGGAGAATCTGTTAACACAGTAGAGAAGAGTCAGCTGACTGAGTGCTACTGGCCACAGAGTTCCTGTTCTGTAGCTCTCACAGTGTGATCAGTACATGCTGAAGTTCAACAAGTGTTTCAAAGAAGATTCTAGCACTTCTTGGCCTTTTTTATAGCCTGTACAATAATAAAGGAGGAAAACCTAGGGAAATAAAGCTCCTTGTGTTAGAGCAGATAAACACATGGCAGGTGACTGGTGAATGCAATCATGACAAAATATGGAGTTGTCTGAGAAATGTATTGGGGTGGTTTTAGAGGTGAGAGATTTAGGTACTTCAACAGCTTTCAGAAGCTGTGCAGGATTTTCTGCACAATACTCTGGGAAGTATTAATTTAGGTATTCATCAAAAGTCATTATAGTAACCCCTTGAAGCTTAAAACCTATTGTTCTATATTTATAATATTTTCTATATACTCTGTAAACCAAATACATCTTCTTAAAGGGATCCTGTTCAATGGTACCTGCGCTTATTTGGATTATATGTATTGTTCCAAACTGCCTATCACCAAGTGACACTTTCTGTAGTCCCGAGGTCAATAAACAGAAATTATTGAGATCAGAAATGTCAATCATCCATTGACACAGCCAGTGTTTTCAGTGCTAGACCTCCAAGGGTGAGCACAGGCTATGCTTAGAAAAGGGAAGGTTTTTACCCTTAAAGCAATTTTTACAACAAACTGCTTTGGATAGGGCACTGAATATTCCATATGCACCTCCTTTTTCATTGCATATTGTGCTCTTTGAACTTACTCAGTTCTTGCTCTCTCCCTGCAGCCTGACACTGTTTGCGACTGTGTGTGAAAAGACAGTGTTAAAACGGGTGCTGAAAGAGCTCTGGAGGGTGGTCATGAACACCATGGAGAAGCTGATTGTGCTGCCTCCTCTTACAGACCATACGGTAAAGCATTTTATCCTTCCTGACTCATACCAGAAGGTGTTGCCATTGCCTGTGTAATTCATGCCCCTGACCTAGTGAGTCATCCATCCAGGTAAATTTGTCTGCATGTAGCCTGCCTGAGGATGGAAAAACAAGTCTATAACTTGGTAAAGAAAGAAAGCATCTCTGTTTATGATAGGGTTGCAAGATACAGAGCATGCTCTAGAAAAAACACAATTCAAAATCCATGATCCAAAAGGAGTTTCTATCCAGTGTATCAGTTTGCACTGATTAGTGTTTTGCAGTCCTCTAAGGAGAGATGTCTGTGTATGTGGGAATTATGGAACAGTTAGCCTTCATGGCCTTAGGTTATGACCTGTAGCCACTTTTGCTCTATCATCTATTAGCCAGAGTGTCTCTCTATATAGATGTGGTTGATTTGAGCTTGAGTTTTAATCACCCATCCCCCTTTTTCCCCCCCCCCCCACAGAAGGCTGTAATGCCAGCATTGGCTGGCAGGATTTCTCTATCTGTGATGCTGGGGAGCTGGAAGCAAGTCCAGATAGTTTTTCTTCAAAGGCAGTCTTTTGTATAATTCTTCAGCTGTGTGGACATGCTGGATGAATGTGTGTCGTGAATGTAGTGATGCTTTTTACAATGGAAGATTAACTCTTCCCCAGTTCTGAAAAACCCAGTTCAGAGAAACTGATTAAATGTCAGTCATGCATGCCGAGCTGCTCTGGGGGATGACACTCGGTTGGAGGCAGTGTGAAGTTTGGGATGTAACCTCATTATTTACAGATGATCCAGAACTTCTTTTCATCTTGCTGTTAGAATGAAATTGAAGCCTGTAGCTCAGTTATGCAGCCTTACTTTTTTCCCAGTGGTGGGTAGAACAATAGTAGTTTTCACTATTCAACAGTTCCCTCACATATTTGGACTAGGCTCCTTGGTTGCAGTATCCAGGGAAGTGATGCAAACCTGCTTCTTGCTATAGGTGTTTCTTGCTCTGAGAGGGAGGGCCCTTGTCTCTGGCCTTGATGATGATGATGATGATTTTAAGTAAAACTATTGGGATGAAGTGTGCTGTCATACCTACAGTCATGAAATTAGTGTGAGGTGTAATTTGCTAAAGACTGCTTTCTCTGAGCTCAGATTTGGAGTAATCATTTCTGCTTGCCTTTATGATTTGTAAAGAAGAAAAAGAAAATAAATTTAGGAAGGTGAAATTTCTTGGTCTTGGTTGAATTGCTTTTAAAAAGGAGTCTTTGGGGACTGGTGCTAAAATCATCATGTAGGAGCAGCATTAACGTGACCCATTTGGAATGGAATCAGTGAGATCAAGGGCCTCAGAGAGAACTAGAAAGGAGCTGCTTGAGCTTTATACTTGCTAGTTTTGGATTTCAAAGGCAGCGTAGGAGAGTGATTTGGTATTTGTATCATGAAGGAGGCAATTACTGTGATCAGCCAGTTCTTCCAACCTGCAGGATGTTGCTGTAAGCCACTTAAAAGTTTTTTTCATAGTTTCTTGTTGCCATCATTTCTGTTGCAAATTGAGAAGCAAATTGAAGCATATACTCTCTTGTCTGAGACAGTGCAAAATGCTCATAGCTGGATTTTTTGGTGTCTTAATTAGTTGTATGGTAGCAAGGAGGCTGAAGTAGTCTAAACTGGAAATTAATTGCTCTTCCAGAAGGACAGTTATGAGCAATGCAATGATTAAAATGGCCTTGTCTGCAGTCCTTGAGCAGGTGAATTGGTGGTGAGGCTAGATGAGCTTAAAGGATGAAGAGCTGCGTCCACTGTTCTCTGGGGCATAGCAATTTATTCTGTTACAGCCAGATTTTCATCATTCCCAGTAGTGAAGGCTAGCAGGGCAAGGCAAGGCAAAATTTAGGGCTGCCAGCACAGGCAGGAGCAGTACTTTCTCTTTGCTATTCGACTTTTGTGCCACGCCACTCTTATCTAATTTGACTTGCCTTTTTTTTTCTTTCCTTTTTTTTTTTTTTTCCCTGTTCTTCTCCTTTTGAAAGCACATCAGACACAAATAGCCTTGGGCACTGTAACACACTTTCCTCCAAGCCCTCAGTAACAGGAAGCCCTAGTTGTGTCTCTCTGTGTTTGAAGGACCACTGATGGGAATTTCTGTCCTAAAACTCATGTGCAACCCTTTAGAAGTAGGAGATATTCATGGTAGAAAATAATCTCTTTTATGGAATATTTTCTTTCTGCAAAACTCTTGGAGGTGCAGAAGTCTTTTTGATGGAGATCATGGAAAGCATACTGGGGTAGAAGGTTCCCGTCACCCTGCAGTTTGCCTCGCCTGTCACTTGCATGATCCTGCCACTGCACAGTGCTTAAATACCTCTCTCCAGACTTAAAAATTCCACTTAAATTAGCTTCTGGAAGATTTTGCTATGTGGGGCTCAGGTGAGAAAGTGTTAGCACTGTGAGGAATCCAATAGGGACAGGGCGGTTTTACAACCTCCCACTCTGACGACCTGATCTGTGGCTTCTTCTTGACTTTCAGATGGGCGATTTCAATTTCTCTGAGCACTCTCTACCTGTGGTTTGTGAGATTAGCAGCAATATGATCTCCAGTAACTCACCAAGTAATTCACACCTCACTAGTTTTAAGATCCAGCATGCAATTAAACACCTTCTGTCTTGGTTGAGTGGATATACACTCTGGGAATCCCTATTTTGGGGTTCAGTGCACAGCGCTCGGTGATATTAACGCATTAGTTATACATTTCCTTCTCAATTGCTTAGGATGAAACTGTACCATGCCATCGGTGACTAGTCAGGTAAGAGAAGAAGCACTTAGTTTATACCCAGGTGATTCCTCTGGAGCCTCTCCCGTATTTATTTCACACAGTGTACTGCAGCCATTCAGGTGAGGCTCTGCTTGTGCTCCTGCTGTGCTTTTTTCTACTTGTCAGACTTCTTTTCACTAGTGAGAACATGGGCCAGGATAAGAACTAAATTTTCTTTAAGGTGAGGACAGAATTTGCATTTGACTTCCAGACTGTTTTTCAGGCTCATCTGCCTGAGCTGCTCCAGAGCTACTCATTGGTGAAGGAGAGTGTGGCTTTAAGGTTTTCTTAAACCTTTCTTAACTTCTGTTAGTTTAACTGAATCCTCTCCCTTGTGCTAGCATGGAGCAGAAAAATTCAAGGCTGCCTCTGTGATGAGGAGAAAAAGCTTTCTTAGCCTTGAATAAAATTGTGGTCTGTGAACTCCATATGTGCCTAATTCTCTTTACTGACAGTTAATTATTTTCCTCTTTTCATCCCCACTTTTAAGCTTATTTTGTAATTTTTGTGGTTTAATAGACCGCAAAAACTAAAAAATAGTTTTATCTTAATGTGTGCTAACAAACATTGCCAGATACAAAAGAATATTTAAAATGAACTTAAATGCTGTTAAATTATCAGATCTCATTGATGTTGAACATACGAATTTAAAAAATATGGAAAATAAATGTACAATACAAGATAAAACTTCCTTTCACTGTTACGTCTCAGAAAAATAAGCATTACATATAGTATGGTTTCAAAAAACGGATTGGAATCCAAAAAACTTGAAGTAGACTTTTGTTTTCTAACTTTGTCAGCTGAGCAGTAGGACAGTTAAGCTTTAAGGATTTGAGTCACTTGGAGTATAAATCAGTGCAGTTCTGTTGGCTTCCAGCAATTACACTTGAGTCAGCTGATGATCCTTCTCTACATGCTTTCACTGAAGGGACAAAAAGGCATCAGACCATTAACAAAGAATTTAAAATGTCTGTGTTGTGGACTATAGGTGTGTTTCTTGTTTCTGAAGAGTTTAGGAAAGTACAACTAACATTATGGGAGAGCCAGAAAAACCAGCATGAAGGCTCATCCCCTTTCCATCCCCCTTTTCCTGTGTTTGCTGCAGAGCTAGGCATGATTCATAATAAGGATTTAATTTGTCCTCATATTCTATCCTTGACATTTTAACCAATTCCATTGTGGGCAACTTGTCTCCAAGCTACCTGGTAATTTAAGTTCAGTTGTTCTCACTCTCTGGCACAACTGGAATAAGCGCTGTCCATAGAGCTTTGTGATATGTTTTCCATACATAAATAACTTTTCTGAGTATGGCATCTTGTTTACAAGAATGCATTTGGCAGAGGAGGAAGCTGTCCAGATTTTCATTAGTGTTACCAGCATTGATGACAAACTCAATGTAAAAGCAAAATAATTTCTCCTTGCAGATGCATTGACAGAGATTGTCACTGATTGATGAGGATTTTCTTCTTCTTGCAAGAACTGGGAGTTATCTGAGCAGCTTTGTTCCATGAAGCGTATCCAGTCACTGGCTATTGCTCAGTGTTACTGCCCTCCTTAGAAGCCTGAGGCAGCAAGACTATGTGCCTGGACTGGTTAATATTGTTGTTCAAATGTATATAAAAAGAAGTGTCCAGTGAATGCTGAAAATACTTAACTAAGAGAGGTTGATGTTACTGTGTTTTGAGACTACTCCCTTTTTCAAAATTCCAGATATAAAAATGTTTTGGGTTTTGTATCCTGCTTCATCAGTGGACTCAAAAAACTTAAATTTGAAGACCTGTAAGTCAACAGAATTTCATGGCAAATTATATAGAACAGCAGGCACATCTGTTGGGTAGCAGAGGCAGGTGAAACCCTGTATTCTGGTCGGTTATTTGGCATGGCCCACAGTGAAATCTCTCTGTTGCTGCTGGTGTGCAGTCCTGTTCAACCCTCCTTGCTGGAAATACATGGAAATTTGTGTTCTTTCAGATTAGAGAGCTATACTCTTCAACACTACCCATTGGATACTGACAGCAAGACAAGCTCTCAGTCTCATTTCAGAAGCTTTCCTTTGTAGATTCATTGTGCTTGCCTGCACTTTCCCCTCCACCCCTGCCAAAAGTTGTGAATTTAATAATTTATCAAGAGCTTCTGTTTAGCTGCAAAATCAATAATCATTCTGTGTTGGTTTCTATTCAACAAACATAAAAGGCTGGGGAACAGTGAGAGTTAGCTGGTGGTTACAAGTAGAGCAAATCAAGAGGTGATCTGGGGTTTCATGTCACACAGTCTTTCAGCTTGAAGAAATTTCCAAAGCTAGAAAAACTAAAGAAAAGATCTCTTCACCTTAAAAATTCAGTTCTGGGCTGCTGTTTTAATGGGCAGAGGTCGTCCAGTTGCCCTAGAGCACATCTTGGGTTTTCCAGTGTTACATCTATAAGCTGCCTGTTCTTCTACCACTACCCCAGGCAACAGGTATAGAGACTTTTTGCTGAGAGGAAATTTTTAGACAGGTTGATGTTCATTTTAATCCTTAAAAAAAAACCAACTAAAAATAAAAATTTCAGCAGTGATCTTTGCAATAGTAAAAGCCAGTTAGGGTATTCTCTGCAAATCCCTGTGTGGGATAGTTCTTGTTCCACAGAGTACTGACCTAGAAGGCAATGAGCAAATACCAGGGAAGGCAGCAAAGGAGAGCTGAATGACACTGGCAGGGGCAAAATGCAGTATAATAATTCTAGGTTTACATCTTGCTTCATTACAGTTTGAGGTATTTTGAGGTGGGATGTGGTCAAGGCTGTTGTGGTTAAGTGAGAGGGTTAAAGACTGTTAAGATAAGAAAGGATCATTATGGAGAGGGAAGGAGAATTGGATTCACTGGAGACCTTTAGTTTGTGCAACCAATAGTCCTCATACAAGATGGCCCATCCCTAGAAACATTCAAGGCCAGGTTAGACAGGGCTCTGAGCAATCTGACCTAGTTGAAACACATTTTATGTGTTAACATTTATTTTCCAAATGCCTAAATAACCAGTTGATACATAGGTATCATGTAGCTAGCATGCTTTTAAACCAGAAGAGAGTAGATTTAGGCTAGATAAAAGGAGGACATTTTTTACAGTGAGAGTGGTGAAGTGCACTGAAGCAAGATTTCCTGTCACTAGGGTTTATCTTCCCTTTATGTTTCTTCATTGGTTATACAGCTTCAGTAAGGCACAGAGGGGAAAGAAGAGCCATTGGCCAAGCTCTGGGATATTTGAAGGTGATGCTCTAGTATTCCCTAGACGTTGGCAATCTCTCACCCCTAAACAGCTGAGGTCCAGTTTTGTGTATGATCTGATCTGTGCTTGCCCCCACCGTGATGACTGGCCCCTACCTCTATAGATGGATTCTCATCATCTTGGGGTTGTGTGATCTTCTGCTGTGGCCAGTCTTTGTGGTCTTCATGTGTATTTAGATGTGAAATCTAAAGGAATGTTTGGCAATGGCCTTCTCCCCAACACTGTGCCATCCATTTGAAGATTCATACTGTATAAGTGTGTGGCTGCTGAAAGCAAGAGTGAGCTGGTTAGCAAGACATTGTGCTCTGAAATAGCTCTTGATCTGGTATTCACAGAAATGCCAGGGTTTTTACTAGGTAATAAACTGGCAAGGAGTCCAGTTGTTGCACATGGCCTTGGGGTGGTTATGCAAGGTTGCTGTGAGCTGACTTGACTTGCCCAAAGGTAAAATATGTGAAACTTGTTTATAACCTTTTTTCCCCCCTCCTCTCTTTTCTAACTTCTGCAACCATAGGGCACACAGTTGATTTTCAGTGCTGCTAAGGAACTTGGACACTTGTCAAAATTGAAGGTATTGTCCTGCATGACTTGTGTTAATGTCCCTGTGTGTAAGCATGGAAGTGTGGTGCGTAGCATGTCTTGTGCTTCCAGTGTTTGTTACTGAATGCAGTTGTAGAGGAATACCTTTAAATGCATTAAATGTGCTTATAAATGCATTCTACTAACATTAGCATAGTGCTTAACATTAAATCTTACTGTGCGTTTAATCATCAAAGTAGTTTTTCTCTTCTGTGCACAAAATGATAAGTCTGGTACATTGATAATAAAGTGAGAAAAAGTAGATTTCTCAATATCTGTCCCGCTCCTCCATATCCCCATTTATAAAAGGGAGTCCCTAATGGTTGGAAAGATACTAGTGTTAGCTGTGGATGAATTACACAGACTGTTACAAAAATAGCTGTTGCTTATGGAAGAGAGCCTGTGTCTGTAAATTCCTTCTGCGTGGGCTCCCTTCACAGGCAAGCTGGCATTTAGCATGAAGGCTCTGTTGATGTGTTTTGACAGTGCATGATGTGACAGTGCATGACATGAGCATTATGAAGTGCACGCCACCTCATCATAAGCGAATCAAGCACTAATTCACTGATCACAACAGGAATGGTATGAAAATAGTGACACCTTACAGCACTCAGCTTCACTGTGCTGTGGTTGCACTTGTGGTACAAGACTGGTATTGTGCAAGAGGAGGAGGTCTAAATCTGAACCGTCACAGTGCACAGTCTGCTGTGAGAGAGATGCAGCTGGACCTGATTTTTGTCAGAGCATGATTAGGGAAATCCTCCCAGTGCTAAAGACATTCTCCTAAGTGATTACTGCAGTTTCAAAAGGTGTTTGTCTTGCACACTAATACATAACACCTTCATAACGCCTATGTCCCTTGCCCAGCAGATACAGCTTCCATACAAGTTTATGTGGCCAGTACACAGCTCATTTAAGGCAGTGCTTATTAGCGGTCCTAGCAAGTGATCAGGGCATGCAGGTGTGTCATTAGATGTGCACCTGTTCTCCAGCTACATTTTGAGGCTGATACATAGCAGTTAATAGTTACCTAGCATAAATCTCCAAGGGTGGCTCCGCAGGGGAATAGCTGTCACTTGTGCTGAGTGATGGCCTTGTGCACTCTCACGGTCAAGCTGTCATGCCTGGTGACATGGTGGCTCATGAGGATTGTGTTTCCTTCCCTGCTTTCTGCGCTTGCAGTGCTGTGTGTTGTTTCCATGGGAAAAACGGGGAGAAAGGAGCTTTGTAGCCAGCCTGGGAGAGTGGCAGCTGAACCACAGCATTCAAGTGTGACTCTTGTTTCCTGTGAGTTTCCTCCTTCTCTTGCAAAAGCATCAGTAGGGACTCATCACATGGAGGAAAAGAAACCATCTCTGCCTTTTACATGTACTCCTGGTGTCTGAGGGCAGAGCTCTGAATTTGCTGTTTCTTCCCCAGGTCACAAGGACAGTCTGTGAATTCCTGTGGTTTGCTTGCATTCTTGGGCATGGCTGCTGAAGTTCACTGTTATCTTTTACTTGTTCCATATTTTCTCATTACTGGAATTTCTAAGCATATACAGGGTGCTTTCTGCCAGGAATGGGTTAGAAGCTTTGCTAGTTTCCATTTGCACTGGTCAGGTGAAGGCCATCCCTCAGCAGCAGCTTGTCTTCAGTTCAGTAACTGTAAAGCTTAACTTTGGTGACTCTGGACTGCATTTTTAGAAATGCATGTAATCATGCAAATCAGGCAAGCCCTGGTGTGTGTTCAAGCTTTTATTTGCATATTCGCATATAGGAGTGCAGCAGTACAGGTACACAGGATTTTATATGTGGCAAGAGAGTCATGCTCAAGTGTGAAAGCACCTGAATTTTGAAGACCGTAAGGGAAACGACATTGTGTCTAAAAATTTCCAGTAGAATAGGAGTGTTATAAGAGTAAAAATTGATTGAGTCCATATAAGAATCGTGGATAATTTTTGTCCTTTTGTTTTTGTAGGCACATAAAAGCTAACAGGCATGGTTCTTTGGACCCCCTCTCCTCTGCATTTTTCAGTTCCACTAAAGGCCTGGGAAAATTATGGGATGGATTTTAAGTTTTATTGGTCATAAATAGAACAGGGAGAACAGAGCCCTAGTGAATCAGATAACTCAGCTGAAAACTGAGATTGACAGACCTGACAAGCACAGGCTCTCGTCCTGATGACAAATCAATTTCACAGTGTATTTTAAAATGCTCAGAAAGCCAACCATGAACCTGGCTCCTTGCTGCCACATATCTGCCTCCCACTTATTATCAAACCCTTTCTGCTCAGTTGGCTTAATAGCCAGCAACTGGAGCAGGGAGCAGCTGCCTCCTCTCCCTTGTGCTGCCCCCAGGTTAAACAGCCAGGCTCAGACTACAGAGTTTCTTCTGAAAATACCTGTGGAGAATACAAGGATGAGTCTGAGAGATCTGGAAAAGTTTGTTGGTTTTTTTTTTTTACTTCTTCTGCTTCAACTTGCATAATTATTTGATGTAAATATTTGTTTCTTGCTCCTGACTGGCAATCTGGGAAGTGCAAGGTAGCACTGTGCACAGTTCTTTATAGGAACAGTGTGGGATTTGCAGAGGGCAGGTATGCACAGGAGTGACAGTCGTGGGCTCTTCTCTGAGTAGGTGCAAATATTACCAGTCCAGTCACTGAGTTATTTTTACATAATGTGTTGAAGAAAATGACACTGGCAAACTCAGAGAAAGCAGTGATGTGTTGCTGTGCATTGACAGCATGGACACGGGTGGAGTGGCCTCTCAGTGGGGCTGAATGAGCTCTGTAGGTGTTTGAGAAAAAAGTGTTGACCACCTCGTTTCTGTGGCAGTTGGGACAATCTGGCAGGCAGGCAGGCCTAGAAAGTCATTTTAGCAGATGTGAGAGTAGCTCTGCCTTGGGAACACAGCTACCTTGACTAAACTGGCCTCTCCCATGAATGTGGCCTTGGGCTCTGGCTGATTTTGCACTTAATCTGACTATCAGACAGAGAAAAGAACGCTTTACCTTCTGTGTGCTGAAATCTCAGAGCACTGAAGTGTGAAGCCACATCATCTTCAATTGAATTACCCCCAGCTCATGAAGAAGGAAGAGGAGAGCTATTGTTCCCCTCAGGACAGCATATCACAACAGAAGACACATTGCAGCTCACCAAGTACTGTGCCCCTGCACACAGTCCCCAGACCAGGGACATCCTGTGTGGGGGAAAAGGCACATCTCTGCTACTTAAGAAAGCAGGGTGTGAACTTGTCTGAGAAACTGACAACTTGAGAGGCATCTTCTCTGCAGTTCAAGGCTTCTCTGTGTAAAGTTGATAGTTAGAAGTCTGTGAGAAGTGGGATAAATGGCTTATGGCTGCCCTTAGACTGCAGAGAGCCCTGTCTCCATCAGGCAGGAGATGGATTGCAGTGGATAATGAATGCAGACAGCACTAGGCAGTGTGAAGAATCAGCAAGATGCAAGATAGCTAGCAGGTCTGTCCCTGTGAAACACATACATGATGCCACACACTAGGTGTGCTTTACAGAGAGGCAGTTTAGCAGATGTGTTTCCTGGAAAGTGTCTAGCGGGGCCTATGATACGTTCAAAGTAGGGATAAAGAGCCTTTGCCTGATTTGCATGCATCTTTTTTATGAATGCTTTAGAACCCAATCTGAAGTCAACTGGCCTGACCCTCCAGCTGCTCAGTTAGAATATCGGTGCAAAGTTTTGACTTCCTGAAATAAGCTGTTTTTCCCCAAGATCTAGACTAAGCATCAGAGAGAAACAGCTTAGTGAAATGCCAAAGGATGGCACTTTCTTGTAGTCAGCCAGCAGTCTAACAGGAATGTGCTTCCAATGCAGAAAAGGGAATTCTTTCCCTAGTGGTTACTGGCTTTTTGCTGTTAGAATTGGTGGGTCTTAATGAAAACAACGTCTTCTTTTAGCAAACCTATTTTCTTTTTTTTTTCTTCTTTTACACAAATGACGGAATGAATTAGTGACCTTTGTAGTTGGAAGAGTTAAAAAAATCCACAAACGACAGACATAACAACTTTGACTAATGCCTAGTTCTCAGAATTCCTTGATTTAGGTAGTATTTGGAGAGTTTTGTTGCAGCTTTTCTAAAATGACAGTGGTGGCAGGCAAGCTTCTGTTCGGGTTTTCTTGAGAGGTAAAATGTGATTTTAAATTGTCACTTAACTTTGTCCAGTTCTTTCCTTATGTATGTCTTCAATGCCTGCAAGAAAGGGAAAAAATTAGTTTATTTCTAAGTTAAGCTGTAATAAACGACTCTGAGAGACTCCATTAAATATTCCTTGAACAGCTGAATTAATGCTGCTGCCACATAGATACAGCATGAATCCAGATAAAGTGGCAATACTGGAGACTCCTTTTCCTTTAGCCTCTGACAGCACACTCATGTCAAACACAATGGTTGTTTGCAGGATCATATGGTGAGAGAAGAAACGAGGAGCCTCACTCCAAAGCAGTGTGCTGTTCTGGATCTGGCACTAGATACAATCAAAGTAAGTGATTCCATTTCTGTCTTTGCTGTTCCCTAACTCCATCCCCAAATCTTCTTTGAGAGGACAGTGCTTGTCCTGGTTCAGGGGGTGGTAGGAGTTTGTCCTTGCTGTCACAACGATAAAGGCTCTAAGTGAATACTGCCATGTTTGTGTACACCTGAAAAGGTTCAGGGCATGCTGGGAGTCAGCATATTCATATTTAAGTGCTTTGGAAGAGGAATGCCATGAGCAAGTTGGTATCAGCTGGTCTAAGAGCAGGGTTTCCAGTACAGAAGCTGTTCCGTTAATTTTTCCAGCTGTTTCCTATCCATACACACAACTGCACATACATGTTGGTTGCTGGTTGCAATTCTTGCTCACTACATTCCCTGATTCTTTTACTCTTAGCAATATTTCCATGCTGGTGGGAATGGTCTGAAGAAAACCTTCTTGGAGAAGAGTCCAGACCTACAGTCACTTCGATATGCTCTCTCCCTCTACACTCAGACCACGGACACTCTCATCAAAACATTTGTTCAGTCTCAGACAGCTCAGGGTAAGACTTTTTTGTGTTGGCAGAGTTCAATGGAACTCTTGGCTCTGTTCATAATTTCTCTCCCTTGTACTACCAGTCTGCAGAATGCTTTTGGCTGTAACATTTCTGAAAGTGAGACAGTTCAGAGCTTTTGAAACTGGGAAAGAGGGAAAGGGGGTTATTTGTCACTCCGTGACTACATTTGGAGAGAGCAGAAATATGTGAAACATAAGGCCTGGGGTGTTTGTGGTCTTTTTTTCTCTGCAGTCCTCACTTAACAGTCACGTTTCATGAATTAATGTGGGTGGGTGGCTTAAGCGAAATTTGAAGTTACTGTACTGAGGCTTGTGTGGTGGTGTGAAGCACCATTTCAGCAAGATACCACTGCAGAAACCAGTCAGGGCCTGTGTCACAGGCCAGCTGCTGGCACAGCCCGTGTGGCCCTGACTAAGGCTGAGTGACAGCAGTGTGATGAGTCACGGAGCTACAGGCTGCCTGTAAAGGGAGAGGTCTCTCAGGAGAGCAACAAATGCACTGTTTTGTCTGCAGCCAGTGCAGGGTATGTGGGAGCTAGATGATTACAGATCACCACAACATATTACTAAGCTGCTGAGATGGGTCACCAAACTATTTGGTGACTCTCTGAGAAGCCTTATGGCTTAGTGGTGCTGTTCCATTGAATTTGGAGGGGTAAACAGTTAATTCATTGCTTTCATGTGAACATCTCCATATTATTGTACAGAATAATTTGGTCTGTAGTCAAGGGCCTTCACTTGCTGACTGTGAACGTCAGTATTCTCAGTAAGAGGAGACAGATGCTACTAGGGGTTGAGTCTAAACAAAAACTGGTATATTTGTGTTTTCAGGCTGTTTAATTAAAAGCCTTGCATTAAGCTACTTCATCCCAGCAGCAAAGTCATACAACGCCATGGCATGTCCTTCTGCAATCTTTTTGCATGGGATCCTTTTTCTTTTAATCATTCCAAGCCTAAGAGAGTCGACAACCCCACAGACTGTTCTAACTCTGCCAGCATATCATCACATCGAGTCCCAGGATCAAGGGGAAAGCACTCCCTAGCTCACATACTTTCCCTTGTGTGCAAATGAGGCTGCTAGCCATGTAGAGAATTCAGAGATTTTGTGAGCAAAACATGGTTTGTTTCTAAAGAGGAAAGTTTGCGTTCATTTTGGTGGGTTGAATCATCAGAAGAGGAGGCTCAGAAGGGACCTGAAACTACCTGAAAGGAGATTGTGAGGTGCAAATTGGTCTTTTTTCAGTGTCTCAGGTGAAAGGATGAGAGGAAATGGCCTGAAGTTGTGCTGGGTAGGTTCAGGTTAGATATTAGAATTTACTTTTTCGTTGGAAAGGTGGTTAGACATTGGAATAAATTGCTCAGGGAGGTGGTGGAGAAGTGTACAATCTCTAGAAGTGTACAGGAGGTGTCTGAATGTGGCATTTGGGGACATAGTTCAGGGATGATTTTGGTGAGGCTGGATTAACAGTTGGACTAGATGACCTTGAGGCCTCTTCCTGATGACTTTGTGATTCTGTGATCTCTGCCTATAGCAGCACAGTCTAGTCTTCCTTATGTTGAAACATAATGCATTAAAATACTGAAATTAAATAAAAAATCAGTACCTTTGAAAATATAGTTCTTGTAGCTGTGTCCTAGCAGAGCAATGATGACATCCAGTGGCTGCACAGGTCAAAGACTGCTACATCCACTAGGGACTCCAAGAACCTGGCTGTTACCATCACTTCCATAAACCACGTTTTAACAGGGAACTTGAGTGCACACTTTAGTGCTTACAATCTTTGCCGTTCTGTGCACATATTTCCCATTATATATCCAAACTATGAAGTAATTAAAGCTAGTTTTTTATGTGGATACTGTTAAATTGTCATGCTGAGCTAGGATACAAGAAAGTGTGCAGCACTCCATACTACAGTCAAAAGTACTTAAAATTAGAGAAAGAAAAGTGCTCCATTGAAGTTACAAAATTGACAAATTCAAAGCTGATCTGAGAAAGCGGCTTCATGCAATGCATGATTTGACTGTAGAACTTCACTGGGGGCAAGTATTTGGCAGAAACACAAATACAATGGAACATCATCGTTACCTCTCAGAGGCAGGAATATTCAGGGCTGCCACAGAAGTAGGTGCATGGGCAATTATGTATGTTTTAAGAAGCTTAGAAAGACTAAAGCTCTGGCTTTAGGGCATCATATGCACACATTATGGGGTCATCAATTAAATCTCAAAGCTGACTGATGACATTTCTTTGTGACTTAGTCTAAGCCACTGTAGGAAACAAGTACTGGGCATGCTAGGCCACTGGTCCAAATCAGTACATTAGTATACTGCAGGGCTTGAGAATTTTGGACCCTGTTTGGGGAGTAAAAGATTTGAGCTACGCCACCTACTATGTGCAGAATCAGTGCTGGGATATCTCTGAGAAAGGCATTACTCTGATCTCTTCTCTGTGCTGACCAGTGACTGGACCTGAGGGAATGGCCTGAAGTTATGTCAAGAGAGGTTTAGGTTGGATATCAGGAAAAGGTTCTTCCCCAGAGGGTGGTTGGGCACTGGAACAGGGTCCTCAGGAAAATGGTCACAGCACCAAGCCTGTCTGAGTTCAAGAAATGTTTGGACAGTGCTCTCAGGTAGAAGGTGTGACTCTTAGGATGGTCCTGTGCAGGGCCAAGAGCTGGACTCAATGACCCTTACAGGTCACTTCGAGCTCTGCATATTCTGTGATTCTGTGACTCCTGGCCAGGATTGGGGCTAAAGAAGGATATTGCTTGCTTACGCTTCTCATTAACTCATGGTAGATGGGTTTAGAGAGCTGCACACAGGTTGGAGGAACAAAAGGGACATCACCTCTACTTACAGCTGACATCTGCTTACCAGAGCTCCGTGACTGAGGTTTCCCTTTGCATAAGTGCCACACGCTCATGGGAGGACATGTCTTCATGCAGTATCGTTTAAATGCTGTTTACTTCTTTTACTTCTTTGCTCAGTGGTTGCACCTTCAAGTTTGTGAGGTACCTACTGCTTTCATTTCACTACTAAGTAGGCTTCTGTGGCACTATGCTGCTAAATGTTTACTCTGCAGATTTGGATCAGGGCTGCAGTTTAGTTATGCCAGCACAAATTCTGTTTAATCCAGACTACACCTTACTTGCAGACAGCCTTGCTCTCCAAATCCTGGTGCAGAAGATCTAGGAGGATATTTTGTCTGTTGAGAGCTAGAATATTTGCCTTGAGCTTAAGTGACATTGCTAATTGTGTTGTAATTCATACTCTTCTCTCTTTATCCTGCTTGCTTTCTTGCCTTTTGAATTCATGTCTCAGTGCATGATGGGAAAGGTATAAGGTTTACTGCTAACGAGGACATTCTTCCTGATAAGGGTATGTTCAAGATTAATGTTGTTACCATAACAACATTATCCAACTGCCTTGCTTTTGAAGTCATCTCGCCCATGCTCAGAAACCTTTCCCAGAGTCCTGTTCCCTGTAGTTCCCTTGTAGAAGTGAACTTCCACCGAATGATTGCATCCCGCAGACTGAGCCACAGGTTGTGTGGTTTAGAAGTCTGTACCTTGGCTGAGAGCCTGTTCTCAAGCTCGAGATTTATTCATGGTATGTGAAAGCTGTCTTGAAAATGGACTGGTTTTTGGGAGATGCTGCAGACTTGTTCTTCTACCATTTTCTGTGGGGTGTGTGTTTGAAGTCCTGGGCTTGCATGTGTGTGATCTGCTGAGAAGGGCTACTGTAATACATGGGAATGTTGGATATGCACTCATGGTTATGGCCAAGCTTGAACCATCTGGCTTGAAGTGGGGTTATCTAGAGGTCTGGATGCCCAGGAAACCCCTAAATATTAAGTCTTGCAGTGTTTCATCTCTTAATTTATTTTTTGCTGTCCAAAGTCCTTTTATTATCTGAGATGAAACACATCTATAACCCATTGCACAAGCTCAGTTCTGCAGTTTCACCTTTCAGCATTGCAATACCAATGAGGTTTTCATGTCAAGAATTAAATCTGCTTGTTGCTAAACATATAAGTATGTGTATGCACACAGTTGTACATGCTCAGAATATTTTTTGCTGGCCATCTTCAGAGTAGTATTTTGCCTCTGAAAATTTCAGTTCATAGAAGAAGATTTTTATATGAAAAGACAAGAATGGAGGTCGGAAGAAAACTGTAATATGAGTTTTGTCTTCTTCAAAGGTAATGGGATGATTCTGCTCTCATTATTCTGAGGCATCAGCATCTCCTTTATAACCTGCTAGTTACACTAAAGATCAATAAAGACTTGAATGTTTGGTAGCTGATGTTTCTGTGGATGTGGCCATTACATACTGTTGGTAATTCAGCCTGTTCCTGTGGAAAATGCCAACAGTGTAAGTAACAGACCCACACCATCAGGTCAATAATGAAGCCTACCAATTTTAAAGCTCTGTGCTTGTATACAGAAAAAAAGCGCAGTATTGTCCTTCTTAGCGGGGAGGAAACAGTATATTCAAGACTATATTTGTTACAGCCTAAAGATTGTTTAATGTGGTCAGGTCAAGAATGAGAACCTACCCTGAGGTAATAGTTTGAGGTTCTGTTTTGGTTGCTCAGATACTTTTACTGGTATATTGTAACTGTAGACTTTCACTGCCTACAGTTCTGTGGCATGTAATTTTCCTCAGAGAATTGCACAGGTTGGCACTCAACCTCTTGGTTTTAAAATGAGTGTTTTGCTACTTGCAGACCATTCGTGTGAAAGTAAACTTGTTAGATCAGTCTAACCAAAATGTTTGTGTAATTATATCATTCAGTCTCCTTATCTAGAATTTCCAACAGACCAGTTTTTCACTTAGTAATGTATCTTACCCTCAAATCTGACAAAATAACTGCTATTCATAGGTACTCAATTACCCTCTAGGTATCTCGATTACAACAGCATTGCTAATTGTCAAACTGAGGTCAGGCAGTTATCAAAGAGAAAGTCAAATCAATCTTACTCTCTTATTGAAACTTGATTTTCATTTTGCAAAGCAGTAATTTTCTGTAATTTACATGACATCTTAATTTTATTACCTGGAAAAATGTCATTTCCACATATTACATGATGATAATTATCATTAAAAGTTAAAAAGTTGAAAAAAACATAATATATTAATTGTAAGGTTCATGAGATCTCCCTCTTTTATGAACATATTATCTTTTCCTTCTGAGGTTACATCTTGTTTTCTCCCTGGATAATTGATAAAAGGAAATAAGTATGCAAATTGTGAGTGCTTCTCTGTCATCACTTTTCATGTGCAACAAAGAAGGAGTTCTCATCATCCTCCAAAGGGAATCAGATAAACAGTCAGGATGACAATTTTTAGGTGATGTACAACATGCAGAAAGGTTCTTGGAGGGTGAGACTGCACTATAGCTCTGTGCAAATCACTAATATCTATAATTTTTTTCCCCCTGTATTTCTTCTGTTGTGTGATGTCCTCTCCTCCTTTTTCTTTTGTTGTTGAGTTTTTTTGTCCTCCCTTCTTCCCTGAGCAGACAGGAATGCCAATACCCACCACTGGAATGCCTGCATGTATACACAGTAGCTTGGCAGGAACCTCTGAAAAATCCTTGCTGCCTGTTGAGTGCTAGGTCTTTAAAATTCTTCAAAAATCTTCACTGGTGTTCTCAATAGGATGCAATCTTCGGTGGAGTGGAAGAAGTGTTGGTGTTTATGTGTCTTGGGCATGTGAGCCTGATGTTTTCTTGCACTACCGTGACATTCTTGGTGCTGACTGAACAGCTGGCTCTGGGAGATGTGCTGTGAAAACACCACATTGTCTTCCTGAGGCCATAAAGGCTTGTGCCAATGACCAGTAATCCATGTGTCCATTTCCTTCCAACAGGCTCCGGTGTGGATGATCCCGTGGGAGAAGTGTCCATCCAGATTGACCTGTACACCCACCCAGGAACTGGGGAGCACAAGGTCACGGTGAAAGGTATGGCAAAGCACATGCTGCTGCTCAAGGTCACCGGGGCAAATATCCAGCTGGCAGTCAGGATATTTCTGCGTTAGCTTGTGGGATCTCAGGCCAGAATTGTTTTCTCTGTTTCACATCAGGGATACGTAGAGAAACAGCAAATGAGCTTGTCCAGCCAGTGACATGGCAGTGCACAGCCAGGTTGTTTATTGGCAGCGATGTGTGCAAGTAAACAAAAATCAGATGATAGCTCTCACCAGGCGCCACAGTTTAGTCTGTGCTGCAGACAACAGGGCAGGCTGATCTTGCGAAACTGCTCAGTGTACACTCAGAGATCACAGAGCCAGTCAGAGTTCAGAGGCTCCTCTCCCCCATCCTGAAGGCCACGCTGGTCCCTGAACAGCCACTCTGGAAATAACCAAAGCAGTGATTCATCCCAGGGTTCCTTTTCCTCCTTCATCTCCTTCTCTTGAGTATAGCGTACTTAACTACTTCAATTTCCTCTGAAGATTTATATAAACAGTTCTCCAGGCCTCTCTTCTGGTTAAATCTACACTGAAGTGCAAAAGCTGATTTTCAGAGCTACCTCCTCTGCTTCAGTCTGTTCCTTGCAGTGACCTGAGATAGAGTAAGAATTAAAAGCTAATAATTCTGGATCCTGGAACCACCCACAGCTCATGGGCTTTGTTTGTCTTACCTGCAGTCCCATTTTCCTTTTTAACAAAGACCTTAATATTTGGCCTCCAAAATGCCCCTTTTTTTTCTTATCCCACACATAATGGTGATGTAAGCAGGGAACTGTCAGGGCAGCCTGCCTGGAGCTGCAGGAATGCCTGTTTTCTTGGGCATATTTCTTGACAATCTGTATAGCAGAAGTTACATACTGTCCCAAACATGAAATTCCTTTCACAGAACTTAAACTAGATCGAGAAAGTATATCCGTGCATTTCAAAAAAACCCTGCCCCATGTGTGTTGTGACACTGTTGTGTTTTGAGTTAGAAACAAGAAATTAAAAGCAAGGCAGAGCTGAAGGATGTCCAGAGCAACAAGTAAAAATGAGTATTTGCTGTAAACCAGGTTGTGACTCTCTTTTCCAGTTGTGGCAGCCAATGACCTGAAGTGGCAGACATCTGGCATGTTCCGTCCATTTGTTGAAATCACCATGATTGGGCCACACCAGAGTGACAAGAAGAGGAAGTTCACAACCAAGTCAAAGAGCAACAACTGGGCTCCAAAATACAATGAAACCTTTCATTTGTAAGTATGAAAAATGTCCTGAGAATCTGGCATGGCAAGTGCAGATGCAGAGGGTGTGTCCCCAGATTCTGGTGTCCCCAGACAGCCTGCTCAGGGCCAAGAAGAGTACATGAACCAGTACCTTGGTCCTGTCTTTGGTGTCTTGGCAGAAAGCTGGATAATGGAAGTTTTTGCTGCAGGTGGGACAAGGAGGTTTGTTCTATACCAGCAATGTCCTTTAGCTACCTTCTGAAATGCTCTGTGTGTCCTATGAACACATTTCACTGTGCTCTGTCATTTTAATGAACTTGGTATTTTTTATTGGTAGAGTTGAGGGTAAAAGTTCATTTTTTTATTTATTTCTTAATCCTAATGTGTGTTTTTATCCCAACTTGACCTGTGGGACATGCTTTCGGAACTCGTTTCCAAGGATACAGCCCTTGGAATTGGTAGCAAGTTGCACTGCTAAAATTACTGTGTTTCTCAGATCAAGTATTGATCTCTTCTTATTTCATTTTCTTTCATTATTACAAGGACATATTCCTTCTTCGGAGGCTTAAGAGAGGGACCTGCGGGCTTGAGCTGTCTCAGCTGTACATATAAAAATGAGATGAGGAGAACTGACCAACAAAAGGCTGTAAACATCTCAAAGAAGGGAGAGAAGGGAGTGTTCATATAATTGTTCCATTCTCTGAGGAAAGGCAGGCTTCCTCCAAGTGAAGAGATTTTGTTCCTTTTATTCTTTTAATTTTAGAAACATCACAAGGGTTGCGGATTTATTTTTATTAGCTTTCACATTAATGGAAGGTCCTGAATCTTTAATAAAGACTTCATCTAATTAAAATAGTAATTCTGAAATGAAGCCACCCTTAGCAGAAGCAGAAATTTTTAAAGTCATCCAAGTTGGAAATCTATTAGTATGGCTTTAGTGTTTCCTGCTCCTGTCGTTTCACAGTTTAACACACACCTAAGTTGCAAAAGCGGCTTGAAAGGGGTTGCTTGTTTTTTCTTCTTCCGTAACCAGGTTTTCTTTATCTGCTATAAATCAGCAAAAATGCCCATATGCTGCAGGCTTTACTTCTCTCTTTCTGACCAGGGTTTTCTGTAGAAAGGAGTTTTCTGTGACTTATCAGAGCCCTCCAGTCAGCTGCTAGCCACCTTTGTTTTTGCAGTCCAGACACTGTAAGTGAATTTGTGTGTGTTTTTCAGCATCCTGGGGAATGAAGATGGCCCTGATGCCTATGAGCTCCAAGTTTGTGTGAAGGATTACTGCTTTGCCCGGGAGGACCGGGTTCTGGGGATAGCAGTGATGCAGCTCAGAGACATAGCAGACAAAGGAAGCTGTGCTTGCTGGTGCCCCCTCGGGCGCAGGATTCACATGGATGAGACTGGACTCACAATCCTGAGAATTCTCTCTCAGAGAACCAATGATGAAGTTGCCAAGGAATTTGTGAAGCTGAAATCTGAGTCTCGCTCCACAGAGGAAGGCACCTGAGCTGAGCTGTGTTATGTTCCCTTTCCTCTTCTGCCTTGTGCCAATATGTGCAAATGTTCAACAATTCTTTTATTAATTGCAAAAGGTTTTTTTCATGTTGTCTTTGTCAGCTCCGATAGCGCACCTGTGCTGTATAGGAAACAAATCCATCAATCTGATGTGAATTATTTATTTTTTAGTAGCTGGATAAGACACCGTAGAGAATGAGACAATCTCTTCTTATTTAACATGTAAATTCTGCTTTGTGTATATAAATTATTTTATATTTGAGGCTGGAATTGCTGGGTTTTGTTGATATGCAGCACTGTGATTTTATCCTCTGAATTTGGCAGGCATTAAAAAGGTTCTGCGTAATCACACTACGATGCAAACAACTATGTGGAAATTGGGAGGAGATGATTTGGGGGAGTTTGACAAAGCACAGTTATCTCTCATTGAATTCACGTACTGTGGAGCTGCCTGGGGATCTTCTGACACAGATTATGCCAACGTGATATACAGACACCTCAACATCTGCTTAAAGAAGAGGCTGCAGATGGCTCTGAAGATGCATACCAAATGAATGTATGTCCACGGATGTGCTGCTGTGAGTGCAGGTGAGACCAGGGCCACAAGCCTGGAGTGGGGCCTGAGATCTCGTAGCCAAAAGCTGAAAAGGCAGCGCACCAGGAGCAGGCTGCAATTGTAATTAGCTGGTGTGTCTCGGAGAATACAAATCCCCACATGCTGCTGGGAGTCCCTGATAGCTGTGGGCGTGCTGTAAGCTGCTCAGCTCCGTAAGGCACGCTCGGGCTGCCGTGACCAACACGGTTGGGAAGGGATCAGCATTAAAATTGTAGAGTTAGAGCCATTACAAATCACATGGCTGCTACGTGCTTTTTCCACTTCAATATTCTTTTGTTAGTGTTTGACAGAGGATTGGATGATTTAATATTGCAGGCTTTCTGTAGCATTTTATTACCCTGAAGTAGCTAAGACCATTCCTCACTATGAACCCAGAAATGATGGCTTGCTTGGGAGAGAGGAACACACCTCCCCTCTGTAAGCCCTCAGTCTGGAGTGCTGGTCAAGGGGCAGCGTGTCCATTTGCTTCTGATCTTGGAGATGCTGTTGGTCATGCTGTGGTTGATCCATGCAGATTGTCAATTATCTTATAATACCATTGACAATACCATTGAAATATTTTTGCACTGTCTTAAAGAAGCATCCTGCTTTTGTTTTCTTAAAAAACAAAACTGTCCTGAGCAAAGTAATTGCAGGGAGGTCAGAATTTCTGACTGAAAATTAGTAAGCAGAAAGGTCTGGAGTGGTGATTGCACCTGAGGCATGTTTGTTGGAGGGTTTTTATTGGGGATATTTTTGCTTTTCCAGCTGCCCTTGTGCTCTGGAAAGTGCAGCTGGAACAAGCCAGTCCTTGCCCATAAAGTACTGTAATACTGTCAATAAATTCAAGGACTGCATATTGAATGACTTTTTTTTTTTTCCTTTCTATTTTCTCTGACACTTGTGTAGCTGTATGATGTGACTCCTGTATTTCATGGGCCTGCTTGTAGAGTTCTGAGACAGCACATCTGCTTTTTTCGTGTCCATGGTGTGTTATAATAATGCTCTTCAAAACTCCACGCTATTTGTCATGATTTTGAATCATTGTATGTGCCATTGTTATGAGAACTGTTAGTATGGTCTTTAATAAACTCTTTTAGCAGCATTTGGACTTGTCTGTTGGAGTGTAACTGTGATTGCGTTTCCTAAACCATGGAGGGCAGAACTATTGCTGCATCTTTGGAATTTAATCAGGTTTAGTATGGCGATTTCTTTAGTACTTTAGATGCCTAGCAAGGAGTATGAGTCAGACAGTTCCCTCCTCTTCCATGGTGTCTCTGTCTGGGACATCTTTCCCTGAAGTCCTTGGCTTCTGATAATACTCTGAGACATCACGGAAAAGCATAAAAAATAGCTTACTTACTTTTTTTCTCCTGTCTGGCCTTTAATCACATTTTCTTTGTACTCAGGGTAGTCTCCTGAAGGTGCTGAATGGAAAGACTCAGACAAGGCAGTTGGATACTTTGCAGATAACAGATGAAGAAAAATAATTATATACCAAACTTGATTTGTAACTTTCAGCCTCTTATGAACATTAATACTCTGTAGATGGTATCACAAGAGATGAAAGAATAAACCTTCTTGATGTCAAGTAAATTAACACCCCCTCGTCATTTTTGGGGGATTCTGCCAATTTCCAGCAGACAAGGTTAGATAACTTAGAGACTCATATTTCATGATAACATGGGTCTCTGAATTTCTGTGATCTGAAATGCCATTTTTTCCTTGGTTAGCATATGCTTAGCAACAGAGTCACTTGGGAGGCAGTCCTGAAGAGCAAAGGAGTTGGGGAACATTGGATATTCTTCAAGAAGTAAATCTTTAGGCACAAGGCAGAGGAGTAGGGCATCTCCATGTGCCAAAAGATGAGCCAGCAGGGAAGAAGACCCAGCCTGCCTGAACAGAGAGCTTGAGCTGGAGCTTGGAGAGAAAAGGGAATTTTTTGACCTCTGGAAGAAGGGGCAATTTGGAACGACAAGGACTTATAATTGTAGGAGTATGCCAGTAGAATATTGAAATGGCCAGAGCCCAACTAGAACTTAATCTGGCTACTGCCATATAAAACAATTTCTATAAATACACCACCAACAAAACGAGGGCTAAGGACAACCTCCATCCTATATTGGGTGTGGTGGGAAACATAGCAACAAAGGGTAAGAAAGGCTGAGGTACTTTATGCCTTCTTTGCCTCAGTCTGTAATAGTAACACCAGTTGTTCTCAGGGTACACAGCCCTTTGAGCTGGAAGACAGGGATGGGGAGCAGAATGAAGCCCCCATGATCCAAGGGAAAATGGTCAGTGACCTAGATATTCATCCAGGATATCCACTTGGATATCCACTTGGATGCATGCAGGTCTGTGGACCAGATGGGATCCACGCAAGGGCACTGAGGGAGGGGGTGGAAGTGCTCACCAGACCACTTTCCATCATTTACCAGCAGCCCTGGCTCACTGGGGAGGTTCCAGCTTGTCGTAGTGTGTCAGAAGCAGGGAAGCGACACAGGCACAGGAGGACCATGCAGCAGCAGCCAGCTGTATTGAGACCCCTTCTCCGTACCTAGCTCACAAGGCTCGTGCAGTCAATGCTCATTGGTTCAGCTAGGTACTGCCTGGCCAGCCAGCCCAGAGCAGCCTGAATCCCCGAGGGCTGGGCCTGCCCTCCAACGGCCCTTACTGGGCGAGTTACATTATCAAGGTAATTATATAATCAGTTATAAAGTTGGAAATATTTATAACTGTGAGGCCTCCAGGCCAGCTGTGGGCCACCACTCCAGCTGACTGGAAGTTGGCAAAAACAGTGCCCATCTAGAAGCAGGGCCAAAAGAAAGATCCAGGGAGCTACAGGCCTGGCAGCCTGACCTCAGTGCTGTGGAAGATCATGGAGCAGGTCATCCTGAGTGCCATCATGGACACATACAGGAAACCAGGGGATCAGGCCCAGCCAGCATGGGTTTGTGAAAGGCAGGTCAAGCTGACCCACCTGGCTTCCTTCTGTGACAAGGTGACCCATGTAGTGGGTGAGGGAAAGGTTGGGAATGTGTCTACTTGGACTTCAGTAAAGCCTTTGACACCATTTCCCACAGCATCTGAGAAAAACTGGCTGCTCATGGGTGCACTGTTCACTGGGTGAAAACTGGCTGGATGGCCACACCCAGGGAGTGGTGGTGAATGGTGTTGCATCCAGTTGGTGGCTGGTCACCAGAGGTGTCCCCCAGAAGTCAGTGTTGGGCCCAGTCCTGTTTATCTTTTTTAATGATCTGGATGAGAGAGTACCCTCAGCCAGTTTGCAGATGGCACCATGCTGGGTGGGAGTGCTGACCTGCTGGAGGGCAGGGAGGCTCTGCAGAGGGATCTGGACAGGCTGGATCCATGGGCTGAGGCCAATTGTGTGAGGCTCAACCAGGCCAAGTGCTGGGTCCTGTCCCTGGGTCACAACAATCCCGGCAGCTCCAGGCTGGAACAGAGTGTCTGGAAAGCTGAGTGGGAAAGGACCTGGGGGTGCTGGTCAACAGTGGCTGAACATGAGCTGGAGTGTGCCCAGGTGGCCAAGAAGGCCAAGGACATCCTGAATGTATCAGCAAGGGTGTGGCCCAGGAGAGGGCAGTGACTGCCCCTCTGTGCTGGGCACTGGTGAGGCCACACCTCAGATCCTGGGTTCAGTTTTGGGCCTCTCACAAGAAAGACACTGAGGTGCTGGAGTGAGTCCAGAGAAGGGCAAGAGAGCTAGGGAAGGATCTGCAGCACAAGTCCTGTGAGATGTGGCTGAGGGAGCTGAGGGTGTTTAGCTTGGAGAAAAGGAGGCTTGGGGAGGACCTTGTCTCTCTATAATGACCTTAAAGGAGGGTGTAGATAGGTGGGGGTCAGTCTCTTCTCCCAGGTAACAAGTAACAAGGGAATGGCATCAAGTTACCACAGGGAATGTTTAGGTTGGATATTGAGGAAAAATTTTGCCACTGAAAGAAAGGGTTGTCAAGCCCTGGAACAGGTACATGGTGGAGTGAACATCCCTGAAGGTATTTAGAAGATGTGTAGATTTGGCCCTTGGGGACATATTTTAATGGCAGAGTTGGCAATGCTGGGTTAATGGTTGGACTTGATGATCTTAGAGGTATTTTCCCAGTTAAATGATTCTATTGTTCTACAATTCTTTTGCGAATAACTTGGCTAGCTCAAGTACAGCTCAAAGTCCTGGCTTTGTCATGGGTATGTTGCTGAAGTTGATGGCATATCCTGCAAGGTTTGTAGTTTAAAGCATGACTTTAAAGCCCCAATTCAATAACTGGTCAGGTGGTTCACAGGTTTTTCATTCATCAGAATTCCTGCTTGTCATTGCTTCAGCAAGTGCTGCAGTGGAGAGAGGCCAATACAGAGCAACTCAAAGGGAAAAAGTACTGCCTGTAACCATGGAGAAGAGTCCAGGACAGGGCAAGAGGCCTGGCTTTTACTACAGAGCCCAGAACCCAAGTCTGCTGAAGGAATTGCTTATCTGCTAGTCTAGCACTTCTCTTGCCATCCAAGCAAGATTTTTAGAGAGACTTTTAACCACAGGCATTGATTTGTAATATGTTTGCCTAAAATTGTTGGGCCGTCTTCACAGCATCATAGAATCACAGTTTCTAGGCTGGAAGAGACCTTCAAGATCACCGAGTGAAACCCATGCCCTAACACCTCAACTAGATCATGGCACCAAGTGCCACATCCAGTCTTTCTTTAAAGACATCCAGGGATTGTGACTCTATCACCTCCCCAGGCAGGCCATTCCAGTACTTTATTATTCTTCTCATGAAAAACCTTTTCCCAATATCCAACCTGTGTTTCCCTTGACACACTTGATATTGTGTCCCCTTGTTCTATCAGTTGTTGCCTGGAGAAAGAGACCAACACCCAGCTGACTACAATCCCCCTTCAGGAAGTTGTAGAGAGTGATAAGGTCACCTCTGAGTCTCTTTTCTCCAGGCTAAACAACCCCAGCTCCCTCAGTCATTCTTCATATGGCTTGTGTTCCAAGCCCATCTTGCTTCATTTCTTGGGTTTACAGTAATTGTGGTACTTTGAAGTTTTCTTTTCTGCCTGAAAAATCTTGCAGATCCAAGCTACAAACACTTGGGCTTCCACTGCTACCTATGGCAACAATACTGTGGTGTGCACATGAATGTCTTTACTCTGAGTATTCCTCAAAATAACAGTTGGATATAGGACATACACTGTAAGTATCATGTATGTAATAATAAATAAATGAACAAATAGAATGCTTATTTTATGAATATGCTGGTGTACCTGGGGTGGAAATGGCTGCCTTGAGTTGGAAAAGACTGTTCCAAAAACAGTGGCAAAGATGATAGGGAGTGGTAAGTGGCCTGCTGTCCCATTCTGGAATCATCTGCAGAATGCAGTGACACCAGCTTACAGCAGCACAGGAGGGAGGTGAGAAATGCATGCTGAAAGCAGGTGAGTGAATTCTGCCAATGTTCTCACAGTTCTTGCCCAGGAACTTTCTGTGAGGCCTGTGAGTGGTTTCAGACCATAAACCTTGCCTCCAAGATGGGTTACTGTCCAGAGCAGTTGTCCAGAGAAGAGTAAGAAGAAGGTAAATTTAATGATGTTTCCTTCTGATGCTCTTTGTGCTGCTGGTGATTTTTAACTAGAGGGCTGTTCCTGACTCCATCATTCCTCTCTAATAAGAGAGGAATGCTAAACTACCTGTTTCCTATCCCTGTTTGTGGAGTTCCATGGATTTATAAGTTCTTCTAGCACATGACCTATCTTCTTTTATTTTGCACATGGTTCTAACTAATTAATTTGACATCCTCCATTATTTTTTTCAAAGAGATGCTAAAGTGCTTGTCCTCCTGGCAATTGGAGATATTGTAGATCTCTATCTTATTCCACCTTAATCGTTGCTCTTTGGGGTGGCAGTGTTCTGGTTTCTTTTCCCCCAAACTTTTGGGGATAGTCTTTGTCCTTCTTTGAACCTTTCCCATTTAAATGGATCATTTTTGAGCTGTGAGGACCAGGAATATGTGGACCAGAACAGCATTCAGCATGCAAAATGTGAACCAGCTTCCAGGAGGAAGCATTTTGAGGATAAGAGTTTGCTCCTGATCTTAAGAGCAATGGTCAGTAGTTCAAAAAACACTTTCGTTTTTCGTCAGATGATGCTGTCAGGCTGGTGGGAGGAGCAGAGATGGTGCCAGATCTTCCAAGTAATACAGAGACCTTTTGTAGGATCCCAGAAGGGGAAGTTCAAGAGCTTGCTGCAACTCGGCAAGTCAGCCTGAGAAAGAAAGGAATCACTCTGATGAGAATTGGTTGAGATCTTTGATAATCCTGTCATTTCAAAACTTTTAATATTTTAAAATAATAAAAAAAATTAGGAATAGAAAGAAAGAAAACAAGCCTGTTTGGATTTCAGAGGCTTTTAGATCTTTGGGAAATCACCTTTAGAGCTGTGGCTAGGTTGGGTCTGTGACATAATCAGAAAACTTTGCTGGAGGAGTGAGATAACTAGACTCAAAGGGATGATGTGTGCTTGTGTGCACATGGGAAGGATAAAAGGTCCATATAGGAAAGGATGTTGTGTTTCTGGATGTGTGATGGATGACAGCAGAGACCCAAGGGCAGGAGTGGGAAGGGTGGTTTATCAGCCTTCCTGGAAGAGATTAGCAAGTTGATGGATGGAGATAAAAAGACTGGGAGTGACTAGCATAGACACTGCAGACAGTGCCTGAAATGTGGGATTCAGTTTCTGGACGGCATCAGGGAGTGAGTAGGCAGTGGAGTGGCAGTGGATAGGTCAGGCTGTTTGTGGGATTTCCTCCACATGTCATCTTCCTCCTTTTCTGCTCCTATGCTCTCATTTCCTCCCTTCTAGAGAAATCTCTGGATGTGGCTCTGTGAAAATTTGCAATAGCTTAATGAGGCTGGCAGTATTCCCTGGAGCTTGGTGGAGCATTCACTGTAGGTCTGAGCCCTTTCTGGGGTTGTGGTATATAATCCCTCAGACTCCTCTTTTAAACTAGCAGTGTGGATGGTGGAGGATGTTTTTCAGGATCTCATTTCTCTGGTGTTTTCTCAGTTGTTGCCTGAGATCATGTCCAGTGTAAAAAAAAAATTGTTCTTGCACCAGTGTTTTTATCACAATAAAGTCTCCTGGTGCTTGCATAACACTGTCATTTTCACTAAACTTTGTTCTGCTATACCAGACAAGAGCTGGGTTTTTGCTCATAAGCATTTCTCTCAATTTCCAGTCCCATGTGCATAACTTCTTTTTGTTTCTCTAATGTACAGCCTCTCTAGCATCACCTTCTCCTAGCTTTAAGAAGTACTTCTCATTATCAGTCCCTTCCTTTGTGGACTTGTAATATTTCTCTGCCCATTTCTATTATGTCACACCATAGTTCTTGCATCAGGAATTCCAATTTCACATTGTATTCGATGGGGTTTTTTTGAGTCCATCTAGATTTGAGCTTTCAGATACATACCTAGAAATTAGGTTTGCTCACCCACAATGTGTGGGAAGATTCAGCTGGCTCACAAATGACACTGAATGCCTCTTACTATGATGTATTTATTTCTGCAAGCAGCCACTACTCCTGCATCATCTCAGAAATATGGAGCCAATTTTCAGAAATGTACACTTCGAACAGGTTGGAGTTGAGAAATTACTGATCAGAGCCAGGATTAACCTGGTTCTGCACATTCTAGCTCTGCTAAATCCATGTTTCATCTCCTTTCTCTTTCCATCCTTCCTTTAACTGTTCTTCAAGACCTCTAAAGCTTTGAATGCTGCTCAAGTCGGCTACAAAAGTCGGAAGTCACTTGGATATGGCATATATTGGATAAGAGCTCCACGTTCACAGATGAATAGACTCTCTCTGCCCTCAGTTCCGTGTGTCAGTGTTACCAGAAGTGTCGCATGGAAGTGATCCTTTCCTGTGGATCAGGGGAATTTGAGCCCTCTGAACTTCCAGTGACCATAGCACAGTATATTCTATGTCCTTGTTTTCTGTTTCGGGCAGTTTCTTTCTCTGTGGGTGATGTCTGAGGCCGAGTCCTTTTGTGGAGGACTGCCATCATCTGCCTGTCCTTGCCCACCTTCTTCCTGACCAAGAGCATGTGACAGAAAGACACCAGGTTCCCTTTGGAATCTGTCCTTCAGTCACCATGACCACGGAACAGGCTTTAGACTCAGCAGAGTCCCCAGGAACTGCCTCACACCAAAACACCAAGGAAACCCTCCAGCATCACACTAGCAAGCTCAAAATCTCAAGAAACCATGATGACTTACAAGGAGAGAGCAAACCAGAACCACAGCACTGCAACCACCTTTGCAAATTCCTCTCTCCTAAATGTGCCCAAGTCAGAGAGGGCAGAAGAGCAGGCAGGTGAACTGTGCCTCTCTAATCCAGACCCTGGTGACATCTGTCAGTCTCACCTGGGGACCTCTATTACTACAATCCTGCATAACCCTGAGCAGCAGCAAGTTTGTGAGATGCATGAGCAGATTCCTTTGCACATTTTGTGTGTTGCAAAAGACACTGAGAATCAGAGCAGTTGTGCTCTGGGAAAGAAGAGCGATGGTTTTTTGCAGCCAGCAGGAGACAAGGAGAAATCTGGAAGTGTAACACTGATCATTTCAGTACAATATAAAATACTATATGACATACAATATAAGCATATTGAAAGTTCAATAAATCCCACATAAAATTTGGACCTCCAAGCACTAAGGATGTCCACAGGCCTGCAGTACTCATCACAAACTTCTTCCAGTCCACTAATTGTTTCACTTTGAGACAAAGGCATTAGCTCCAAGTTCTGCCATGACAAAGTACTTAGTGCTCCATACTCTCAATCTGTGCACCTCAAAGAACCTTTACATTTTCCTGTTTCCTTGGCATGATTAACTCAGGTGGACTTCACCGGTTCGTATTTATCTTTATTTTACTTTGTGAAGTATTTTGTTTCAGAAATCAAACCCCCTTTACTTATCCTTACGTATTGACTACGTATTGACTAGTGGACAATAGTGCTTTTATAAGTTACTCTTTCTAGTATTTTTGCTTCTTATTGGAACTAAATGCAGAATGACACCTTCTTTTATCACCTCTGTGACTGTGTAGTGACAAAACCTGTCAGCTGTCACATCTGGTAGTGCCATGATTAATAGAAGCTATTCACCAATTGCTGAGATGCTGTTTTCCTGTAATGACAACTGTCAGCCAAAAAGATTCTCACCTATTTTCCATAATTCTGATAATGTCAGAACACCAACCCTGTGAATGAACCTACAGGGAGGTGCATCTGAATTAACTGAATCCTGCAAAGAAAGAAGTGCTCTCACTGCCTGCTGGGAATCTTTTTTCTCTTTTGCCCCTTGCCCTCTGCTCTTGAGATGGTCTTTCTCAAGGCTCCCTCATGTCCCACTGATGTGCAGCAAACTAAGGAACATGCCTCATCTGTCAGCATCTCCAGAAGCAGAAAATACAATTTACAGTGATTTGCCTTCTTCCTAATCACAGTTAGAGGTGCAGAAAGGTGTATGGCTTTGGCAGCTGGAAGGGGTGATGAAGTCAAAAAGCCTCCTTTAATTTAAGTTGTTGATAAACATGGTCAGTTTATCCTTCTCTCGAGCACAGCAGCTTGTCAGGCTGCAGGTCCTTATTTGGAATTATTTTCATGTTCCTGGAGTCAAGCCTAGGTCATCAGTTTCATCAAAGGAGGAAGTTTCTGAGGATGACCATCACAGATGCAATAAAAAAACAATAGAAACCAAGGTTTTCTCTCAAAGCTCGGCAGCAGCAAGAGCTTATTCTCCTGTGTGTGTGTATGTATGTATGTGTGTGTAGTTTGAAAACATAAATATCCTCTGTGTTTCAGGAAAGCTCCTTGCTCACTTTTGAAACATTTTCCAACAAACCCATGCAGCCTTTTACAAATACCCTCAATCCCCATGTGCTACAGATGTGAAGTTTTTGGGGCATTTTCTTCATTGCCTTTCTTCTCCCCACTGGAAGGAGCAAAAAAGCCATGAGCAGAAGTGGGAGACCATGGCCAGTGCTGGATATGAAACACTACTGTATTACAGCTGATTCCTTCAAGCCACACTTTCCTGACAATGCCTGATAGCAATGCAGAGCAATCTTAGCACATTTTTCTGCAGAGGGGAACTTGTACTCCAGCCTTGACACTGGAAGCAGGTAAAACAGTATCTTGTTCTTTCAACTGGAGCCCAAATGAACTAAACTTCTGCCATTATTCCCCAAATGAAGGAGGTTGTGAAGGCTTCAGTCACCAGGTGAGTGCTGCACAATATCAAATCTGAAAGACACAAGTTATGAAAGAAAGTAAAGCAAAATCTGTCAGAGGACATTTTGCTTCACAGATTTGTTGCCCCCCATTTTTGGCGGGGGAGAGTTCTTGAAAAAGGAAAAACATGAGTGTGTCAACCCCAGGATAACAAACCAGTCCCCTCTCACTGGGTCAGCTCACAACCTCATATATTCAAATGGTTCCTAGATTTCTGTGCTAGTAAAAGCACGGATTCCCATAAGCCAGCAGGTACAAGCCACACTTCCCAGCAGCCATCTGATAATTGGCATGATGGCACTTGGTGATCACTCTTCCCTGGTCATATTTGGTCCCCATCACAGTAAAAAGATGCCTCTTTAAGCAATATACAACCCTTAAATTTCATATTTACAGTGATGCCAACAAATGCTTTTCAACTAAAAATAGCAATAAACAATATGGAGACTGATAGATTCTGCTTGGGAAGCCTTTTTCCTCTCTGCCCTTGAATAGTCATTTACTGGCTTCATCTTGTGTGTCACAACATTTTTTCTTGTAGAAAACACAAAATAGCCAGATATCACCAGATAGCCAAGGTGAGTTGTACCTGTGTTCAATCTTTTGATTTTGACATCAAGAAAGTCAGCAAGATTCTTCATGCCATCTGGATTAACAGTACCAATCAGTTATTTTGCTGGAATTTCAAAATTTTTACCTAATATGTATGAGGTTTGAACTAAGAGGAAATAGGGACAAGAAGGTAATGTGACTTGAGGATATCAAACTTTAGTTTTCCCTGCATGGTGTGGGATGGTGAAATGGGAAATAAAGAAATGTGGTTTACTTCTTGACATTGATACATCTCAGTCTCCAGTATCTGTCTGGTGCCATCCTGGTGCCAAAGCAGTAACAGCTCACCCTTGGAAATAGCTCACATCTGCCCTGCAGAGCACCACCTTTATGAGCACCAGTAAACCAAGAGCTAATGATGCTGCAGCCAATTCTGCCCATGCTGTGGGTTTGAGAACACTGACAGAGAAGTGAGACTTGGCAGAACATGTTGCTAGCATGAGTTTTAATAAAGGCCATCCACTTTTGTGAGAGAAGAGTCCATCACTTCTCTCATCATTTACTGCCCCACCATCTGCCCAATTCACTGCAGACTTTTCTTATATTCACCAAAGAAGGATGACTGCAGGATGTCCCATTCCTGCAGATGTTCAGGGCCTGGCCTAGTGTGTGACAGCCCTGTCCACACAGAGGAGTTGGAAAGAGATGATGTTTAAGGTTTCTCCCAACCCAAACCATTCTGTGATTCTATGACTCTGTATAACATCCATAAAATTAGAGCAAGGTCATTTCACCTCATCTACTGCACTGCCCAGGCCACAGGGCACCACCAGTGAACTCTGTATTGAGCTCTGTATTGTATGCGACTTTGGACGCATTTATCAACTCTACCAGAAAAATACTCTTTGTCTTGCTGCTAAAACTTCTAAGAAATGGAGATCAGCTCTTGGTGTTTTGCCCTGTGGGTTAATGGTTTGGGAGTTTTTAGTTTTCTAATACTCATTTACTTAGTTTGAGACTTTGAGACACTTCTTTATTATACACTTGTGAAGGGTCAGGTGTTCAGAGCAAATAAGTGGGGGAGTTTAACTGGTATTGTCTATCTGCAAGTTTACCAGAGCAGCATTAGTTGCTGAAACAAACCCAAATGGACCCAACTGGTCCAGAACATAGAAAGAAGTGCCATGAGATAACACACCACTGCCAAGCCATGTATTTTGGTATTTCAGAGGCCTCCTGGAAGGATCAGGCAGTATCCTACCCATCTCCATCTCACTGAACAGCTGGTTAGAAGTATGCTAAAACTAAATGCAGATTTCCTTCTCCTACCTTTCCTGTGAAGCACCTGAGTTGATCTTACTCACTCCTCCATGGTTTATGGGCACCTCAAAGCTTCCCTTTTGTGAAACATTTGGTTGCTGCATGTCATGGTTTAGGAATGGTATTCCACAATTTAGTAGTCCTGCTTAAACAAACAAACAAACAAACAAACAAACCCCCAACCCCCCAAAAAACAAACAAAAAACTCACAACCAAAAAACCCCAACAAAAAAGCAAACAAAACCCAAACAAAAACAAAACAAGCAAAAACCCCAACAACAAAACCACCCCACACAACAAAAAACCCACTACCACTCACTTCCACTCCCTGTCCTGAAAATACATAACACAGAGAGAAAACAACAATTTATTGGAAAGAGCAATGAGATAAGAAAATGAAGAGTAGCAGTGACAATAGTAACAAAAGGTGTGGGAATAAGAAACTATTTACATGGAAAGCCCATGGCAAAGTCCCAACCATGTCTTCCCCACCACCCAAGGCTTCCTCCCGACTGGAGAGGAACATCCTTTTTCCTGGAAGTGAGTGTCCCTTTTCCCCACCCCGGCAATGACATGAGGAGGTATTGAATTCCACAATGTCTTTGCCATGCTCCTTCCCTCTGATCCCTGCTGGAACCAGGCCCGGGCATCTCACTCAAATTCCAGGATCATACTGGTTAGTGGATTTGGGGTCAAGCAGAAGTATTCTTTCAGGTCATATTGACTGGAGATGCAGGGGGTTTCCACCCAGCTTGTCTTCAAGTAACTTTCCAAGCTCCTTTGGCATCCTCATCCCAGGTAAAGCTTTCTCCATGAAAAGCCTTGCCTGCAGGAGGCCTCTCAATCCCACTGCCTGTAATGATCAAGTCAGCCCTCTAAGAACTGAGGTATTTTTTCAGTTAGTAGTTTGGGTTCTTACCACCTTCTCATCTACACCCAGCCTGTTCCTCAGAGCATCTGATCTGACTAGAGAGTTCTGCAGAATTGGAAATCTAGGCAGAAATTATTTCATTTCCCCTTTTTTTCAAGTGTTTCCAAACAAAAAAAAAAGGTCACTGGTCTACAAATCTGGGAAGCAAAACTTCCTACAGCAGAAATTTTGTTTTCATTTCTTTCATGACTTGTCACTATTGGAGAATGGATTTGATTTGGGTGGATTTCTCACCCAGACTACACAGGTCTCTGGGAAGCCTTTAGGGGCCTCATAGCCTCCCAGATTTGTCATTTCCGTGGAGCAGGTGTTTTGCAATTATATAATGGACCACTTTGCAGAACTAGAAACACTGACACTGGGTATTTGGTGAGGATAAAATTTTCTTGTCCAGTGTCAGGAAAGCAAACTTCGTTCTCTCTACAGCACGACACATAAGCAGAATTCCCACACACCTGCTACTTGAGCATGCCTGAGCCCTGGCCTGCCTGTGGGCCTTCAGCCAGGACTAACACATCTTTCACCACTCACTACGTAAGGTCCTGCCTCTCAGGATCGCACCTTGGACAGGCTAACACTGCACAATCCAGGGCTGTGCAGACACACAGGGATGAAATCCTGCAAGTGCTATGGTTTTACTGGTCCACTGCCACTCCAGCTACCCACAGGCTTCTCCCTGACTGCTTTTCTTTGGACCTAAGCCTGGCAGGGGTATTGCTTCAGTACCCCACAGTAAGTTCATTAATAAAGAACTTGGAACAAAGGCTCATGAGACATGACGAAAATTATGAGGAATCATGATTGTTTGGCAAAAATAAAATTATAGAGTGTTGCTACATATATATAATAATTGGTAAAATAATAATTGTTAAAATAGAATTAAGTGCTATTTTAACAGAAGAATAGCACAAACTGGGTAATTTTCATGCTGTCAGGCAAGCTGACTTTTCTGGCTCTTCATGACAGCCTGCAGTGGTGCCAAAGGCTGTGCAATCACAGTGTGTATCCCTGTGTTGAGTGCTTGGCATGAAATCAACCACCAGAACTGAAGGCACAACTGGAAGTGCAGCTCTGTCATCACAGAATCATAGCACGGTTTGGGTTGGAAGGGGCTTTAAAGACCATCTTGTTCCAGCCCCCTGCCATGGCCAGGGACACCTTCCACTAGACCAGGTTGCTCAGAGCCCCATCCAGCCTGGCCTTGAACATTTCCAAGCATGAACTATCCACAGTTTCTCAGGGTGGTGAGAGATTACAAGTAAGGGCAATACCCAGCAGTGCAGGAGCTGGTATGCAGCCATGATTTATGCCTGGAGACCTGGAAAGGCTCCCAGGTGACCAGCTGACATAAGCTTTGTGAATTGGTCACTGCAGCTAGATAAGGGGGCAGGAATCCAAGCCCTGAAAATACTGTTCATGCTTTGCCAAGGTCTAAGCACCTTTCCCATGAAATTGCGGCAGAGTGCTGGCTTAGTCACAGGCTTGCCTACTGGTTCAGGTAGCTATTTCGAAGTGAAAGATAACATATACATGTCAGTTTTTGTGTCTGAAGCAAAGGGCATTATGTCTAGTGGTAGTATTTCACACTCTGACTCCGGCAAAGAAACAAAAAAATACCCCAAAGCATCTCATGAACATATTTCTCCTTAGATATGGCCCATTGAAGTTCAGCATAGAGCCTGTCCCAAAAAACGTCACATCCAACCCAAGCCATTCTATGATCTCCTAGGACTGACAGTGTCCAGAGGCAGTTGAGAGGGAAATTGGAGCGATAAGTAGAAAAATAACTTCCCCTCTCCTTTGAAGTCTTGCAGACGTGGTGCTGAAACCAGCTCTCTTGGAAAGCACAGCAGCTCGCTGCATTGTAAATTCACATACGCTGGGGCTCCTCCAGAAATCTGCAAGCAGAGAGTTGAGAGAGATCAAAGCCTTAGGTAAGTAGGACACCTATTATAACAAGCATTTATTTTTTCTTGAGAGGAGATGGGAGAGAGCAGGAAGTTTGATGATTTTGCAAACCTAAACCAAAAGTTTATTTCTGCAGCTGGGGGATATCAGAGACATCTCCACAGCAGTTTTGAATTTGCATCTCTCAACATTTGACATTTCTAGCATGCAAGGAACATACTCAGGCACTCCAAAAACATGTGGGGAAAAGGGGGAATGATGCTAAAAAGGTAACATCATTGTTTAACTTACTCCCCTGACAGTTTAAACTCTACTTAAGTTTATCAATGTTGCAATTATTTCTCTTGTTCCTATTTGTCAGATGACATTTTTCAAAAGCCTAAATAATATTGCTGGGTTAAACAGAAGCTTTTAGGTATGTCTGTAATACTGCCTTAACTCAAATTGTCCTGGGAGGAGATGGAAAGCTCTTCATATGCTCAGAACATGGGAGTATATCAAAAGTTTTAGAAAAATATAATCCCTGTCTAGTTTTTCCTCCCAAACCTATTCCAGAGTCTTGGCATCTTCAAGCACCTCTTAGGATACATCAAATAATGAAAAGCCAAAATCTACGTAAGGTTTTCAGTAAAGCAAATTTGGGAAATTTGAGCAGTGGGATGTATTCTGATATGGTGGATGCTACAGGTCAGTTTCACTGAGGGCCCTTGGCACTGCCTGCCTAATACTGAAGGTTGGAAACAGCCACCTGGCCTGAAAAATACAAAACCTTTGGCCAGTCCTCACATAGTATAGCTCATAGCACATAACATATGTTAGCTTCCTTTCTGACTTAAGCTGGGACAGAAAATGGCCCTTAGTAACTCATTCCATGAAGGGTAACTGAATCTCATGTACTCTGCTTTGCCTGTCATGCTGAGGGAGTGTTTTAACTTTAACGTTTTATTATAAACATGTTAGCCATTAAGCTTCTAGAAGTCCTTCACCAAAATTTCTCCTCTGCCATAATAGGTATTGGTATGTGTGAGTCTGCTTTTGTGGGGGATTAAAGTTGTATGTGTTATGTTGTTCTTTATGAACACTGTTGTAATTACATATCAGATATGTTAAATAAAAGTATTTTGTGATGTTTTAGAGTTCCCTGACCAATTAAGGGTGGATGATGCCAGACAGACATATGTCAGCCCTCACTTGCAATAATATTTTAAATATTTTCATTGTAGAAGTTCATGTGTGTTAAACAACTTCAATCTTAACACATGTTGTGATCTTTTGCTTGTTTGCACTGTTAGGCACATAGGGTCAAATTCTAATTTATGACCCTGTTGTAAGTTCAAAGTCCTGTCACATTAATGATGTTACCTATGAACCACATTGATGATGTTAATTGTGGATCATGTTAATTTCAATCACAGAAGAAGTGAGATGAACCTAAGCAGAAACCTTGCACACGATTTGACTTACCTCTAACAAAATCAGCTCTGAACAGGCCATTGACCCCTATCTGAAGCTGAGTTTCACCTTTATTGGGGCCAGATTTTATTCTGTTACTGTTCTCTAGCTGCTATTTTATCCAGATGCCACTCATGACTTTTAATGTCCTTTTCTTGTAACGTTCTCTACATTTAACTGCTGGTCAGAGAGCCAAAAGGTTTCTTTTTTCTACTCAGCCATGACTGAAAAATCTCAGTTTTTCCAGAAGCCTTAGAAATTGTTGTTTTGAAGGTTATGTCACTGATACTCTCACAAACTGCTGGGAAACTGAGACTTTTCACAGCAGCCAAAGGGAAGTAGGAACATGAATCTTCTTGAAATTCACAGGAAGGTGACAACCACACTATAGCAAAAGTTAAAATGGAAACCTTGGTCAGGAGTTCTCATGACAGCAGTGGGTTGTAGTGACTATATGACCATGTGCTGCTTTTAGACTCAGATTGTGGCACCCATTCTTTACTTAACACCTCTTATTTTTAATTTTCCTTCATGATGAAAGCATCAGGGAGTCTGTGCAACAAACATCCAACATGCCTTAGAACAAATCAAACCAGTACTAACAGCACCAGGGAGGGTTGTCTGAATCCTAATCAGGAACAACAAACTCATTTCTACAGAGCTGTCCCTCCCCAGGGTCTTCTGCTATTCCTTCATATGTTTCAGAGTGAAAGGCTGTTTATAGGCCCATTATAGCATGTTTAGCATTAAATGTCAGGAAGCATCTGCTGGCATATTTCTCAGTAGGAGACTTCTAAATTCTGCAAGTGAATTTGGGTAGCTGTCCTGAATATACATGGGAATCTCCGGAGATTTAAGTCATGTCTTTGAAGGCAAGTTAATGCTGCCTTATTGCAAATATTCTTCATAGAATAGGGTTTTCAGTAAATGGTCAGGCTGAATATTCAACAACAGACATTTTGTTCTTCCCTCATTTCAGTAGCATCCACTCTCTGGCCCATGTTATAGGCACCACTGGGAGATTTCTATTGTTGTTATTTCTGACATGTGTGAAGGCACACTCCCATGACACACTGGTTTCAGTCATAATGCGGGTTTAAGGAGTTAACCTCTGCCTAACCCCCACCACCACAGTTCATCTGACATGGATTGTGACAGTGCAAGCCTTTGTAAGACCCTGTTTTGAACTCAGTGCCTGAAAAGATGTATGCAAAAAAAAAAAAAAAGGAAAGTAAGAAAATTTCAAAGCCTTTGTGTCTGATTTGTCTGACAATAACTTCAAGCAGAGATAGCCAGAGCTCACCAGTTGTCACTACATTGTGCAGACATTGCTGTAATGCCAGTGAGTCAGATCACAGATTCATAGAATGGTTTGGGTTGAAAGATATCTTAAAGATCATCCTCTTCCAACTCCCCTGCCATGGGCAGGAACACCTTTCACTAGACCAGGTTGCTCAGAGCCCTATCCAGCCTGGTTCTGGACACTTACAGGGATGGGCCATCCACAGCATCTCTGGGCAATCTGTACCAGGGCCTCACCACCCTCCCAGTTAAGCATTTCTTCTAATATCCAATATAAGCCTACTTCTTTCAGTTTGAAGCCATTCCCCCTTGTCCCCCTTGTTACTATATGCCCTTGCAAAAAGTCTCTCCATCTTCCTTGTTGGCTCCCTTCAGGTAGTGGAAGGCCACAATTAGGTCACCCTGAAGCCTTCTTTTATCCAGGCTAAACAACCCTCACTCTCTCAACCTGTCTTCATAGCAAAGGTGCTCCAGCTCTCTGATCATCTTGACAGACTCCTATCTGGGCACACTCTAACAGGTCTCTGTCCTTCCCTTGCTGGGATCCCAGAGCTGGATTTGCAGTGCTCCAGGTGGGTCTTAGCAGAGCAGAGCAGAGCAGAGGGGCAGAATCCCCTCCCTCCCCTGCTGCCCACGGGGCTCTGGGTGCAGCCCAGGACACGTTTGGCTCTCTGGGCTGTGAGTGCCATGGCTGGGGCATGTCCAGCCTCTCACCCACCAGCACCCCCAAGTCCTTCTGGGCAGGGCTGCTCTGGGGCTGTTCATGCCCAGCCTGGGCTGATACTGGGGGTTGCCCTCACCCTGCTGCAGGGCCTTGCACTTGTTTTTAATAAACCTTATGATGTTCTCATAGACCCAACCCTCAAGCTTGTCTAAGTCAAAGAGGGACATTGGACATCAGGGGGGTTGCACCTTCTTCGACCTTCTTTTTTTGGTTAACATACCCGTAGAAGCCCATCCTGCTTTTCTTTGTGTGCCTTCCAGTGTTCAGATCCAGCTTTGCCTTGGCCTTCCTTACCCCACAGCTGCAAAACTGTACTTCGTCTCCATACTCTTCCCAGCTCACTGCCCTTGCTTCTACTGTGTGTGCATTTGCTTTCCCTTTAGTTTGACCAGCAGTTCTCTACTCAGCCATGCTGGTCTCTTGCCTTCCTTGCCTGACTTCATGCTCCTGGTGATTGCTAGCTCTTGTGCTTTATGGGAGATGTCCTTAAAGCTCTGACAGCTCTGGTCCAATCCCTTGTGCCTGTGGGCAGTGTCCAGGGGATCTCCCTGAAAAGCTGGAATGCTGCTTTCCTAAAGTTCAGGAGCCTAACTTCACTCCTTACCTAACCATATCCCTCAGGACTAAAACTCTATCAATGCATGGCCACTGTGGTCCAGGCTGCTTCCAGTCTTGAGGTCTCCAGTTATCTTTTTTGCTTTGGAGACCAACATATCCAGTATAACATCCCCTCTGGCAGGGCAGTCTATTACCTGGCTCAAAAAATTATCCTCCATTCCAGGAGTTTCCTGGATTGCCTACAACTCCCTGTGCTACTTTCCCAGCAGATGTTGGGGAGGTTGAAGTCCCCCAGGCATGAATAAAGCCTGCAAGTATGATGCCTCCTGTAGCTGGAGCAAGAAGGCTTTGGCAGCAGGCTCCCCTTGATCAGGGCCTGTAGTAAACACCAGCCACAAGGCTCCCTTTGTTTCCTTGGTCCCTGATTCCTACCCAAAGGCTTTCAGCTTGCTCATGACTGTTCTTCAAAGACAGCTCCTCACGCTCAATCCACCTCTTGATGCAGAGGGCAACCCTCCTGACTCTCTTTTCTGCCCTGTCCATTCTGAACCATCCTTAGCCATCCATAGTTGCACTCCAGTCATGGGATTTGTCCCACCAAGTTTCAGTAATGCAACACCACACTGGCTTCCACCTCCTCCTGTTGGTTGCCTGGGCTGTGTGCACTGGTGTAAAGGCACCTCAGCTGGACTGCCAGTTGTGTCACCTTCCCAGGGCAACACCCCTTAATTCCTGTGAGATAATTTCCTGTTATGTAAATGGAATACCGTAAGGGAAACAATCCAATAAAAATACATTATCTTTTTTTTCCAAATCAGCTTCCAGTCTGTAGATGAGGGCAAACAGGAGCTTCTGGGAGTGGGTTTTGTGTTAAAGTAGATGGCCCATGAAATTGCCCTGATGGCTTGTAGGAACCTGTCTTTGTTTGCAGGAAGTTCTGTGCCAAACCAGTCTGAGGTTTGGTGTCCATAAATCAAAGTGTCAATTTCTCCTCACACCCAACCAATACATGGTCTTGAGACTCAGTTATGTATATCTGATGACCTGTATGGTCTTTGTGGCCTGCATGGCAAGACCTAGTGAAAGAAGTAGGGATAGTTCTTGCCCAAAATGTTGAGTGAAATTGTGTGGTTGATGAATGCATCTGTGTTTCAGGACCTGTTCTTCCATTAGATTTTATCCTTCCTTTTGGATATGCAGAAGGGGCAAACCCAAACCCAAACTGCTTCATCTGCCAGTTGAAAAAAGAAGTTTTAAAACTTTTTTTTAAACAGCAAAAAGCTATTAGATAAACATTGATAATAGCAATTTTGAGTCAAAATTTGGAACATATTGGGAATGTATTCACCATAGACGTGTTCAAAGAAACAACAATTTAAAGACATTTATATAGACTGTAACACCCAAGATTTTTTAATACACATTCCCAGAAGTCTGCCCAATTTATTGCATCATGGTATAGGTGTTTAATTTTATTTAATTACTACCAGAATATCTCATCTATCTTTGTTTAATGAATAACCCAAGTTTTATCCAACTAAGAGTGCTTTATTAAATTTGCTGTCCTGGTTGGACTATTACCATTGATTAAGTTTTCTGAGGTGTACACCCACTATGATGCAGGTCCCTTACTGCACCTGCAATGTATTAATCAAGTTTCCCAGGGTGATCCCTTAACTTTCTCTAGATATCTTTCTTGTTCTATGACACCTAATTCATCTCTAGTTATATGATAACCATTAAACAATTCTTTATTGAATTCTGTATTCAGGTATTGATTAAGTTCTCTAAAGGCTATGGATCCGTGGAGCTCCTTTCTGCAGATGCAGTGAGGTAATTTCTCAGGGTTTTCTACTGACACTCAGCCAACACAGATTTAAATCAAAACCAGCTAAAATCATGGTCAAACATTCTTTAAGTTATTAAACATACCTTACTACAAAATTTTAAAAGAATCACAAAACTCCTGGATAACTAAGTTATAACTCCCTGTCACAGTGTATTTCTAAACTTTCTTATCCCAGGATGTCTGGTGTGCCTATTGCTGGCAGGATGAGTGTCCATAAGAAATAAGGAGAGGTCTGTCCATTGCCATGACAGTGCATGACAGCCACAGGAGGAAGCCACAGCACAGCAGGGTATTTCTAAGGCAGAAATTGAGGGTGAAGAAACTCCCGCAGTAGCTCTGAACAAAGAGACACTGAATCCACTGAGCAGAAGAAAAAGGGGTTATTGGTGTGATCCACAGACCACAAGATGGGAGAAAGTGGAAATGCTCCCAAAAACATTGTATTTTGCAAAGGGGACAACAACTTTTTAAAAAAAAACTGCTCTGGAAGAAATCTTCTGGAAAAGTGCTGAGGGTCATTAAGGGAAGAGCAAATCATGCAAGCAGTTCTTGCAACACAGCTTTTTATCAGGCAGCATCATGTCTTTCTTTTTCCCTTAAAAATTGCATAATCCTTAAACAGTAGCTTTTAAACTCCAAACAAAGGGAGTTCTCATGCTACAACAACATTAATTTAAAGTTATATTCTCAGCTCCAAATTGTTAACCATTGCTAATTTGAAGATATTTTTACTTTAGTGATCAACACTGCACAGATAGGAAAGAATTGTAATTTTGTGTATCCTCCAACACTAATTCTGAATGCTATGTAAAAGACTTCCTATCAGCTCGCTGACTCATAGCTGTAGTGCTTGGAGGCAAAATGCTAATAGGAGAGGCTGTCATATTTCTACTGCACTCTGTGACACCTTTTTCCCTTAAGAAGACCTTCTGTTTCAATAAAAGTATCATGAACCAATACAATAACTGGAAAGTCAACAGAAAAAGAGCTTATTCATTTTTGCCCCACAGAAATGTGATTTTTTTCCATTTTGGGGGAGAAAAAAATATGTTTAACAGGACTTTGGGACAACCTCTGCCTTCATTACATGTAAGACATAGAAATTCTCATGCTCTGAGGCATCACTGGTGTGTCTCTAAATACCTTGTAGTTGTCAATGTCTCCTACTTGGTCTCTTGATGAAGTGAAAAATAATTATTCCCTTTTATGAATAAGGAAAGAGAAGCACAGAAGCATTTATTGACTCGTCCAGGATCTGTCACAGATGTGAGAGAGGATTTGAGTCTCATTTCAGTGTTGCACGGGCTGTTATCCTTCCTTCTTTAGGTTGTGTCCACATGACCCTATTAGCCATAACCATAGCCCATTATCTACTGGGAGATCTTTAAATAAAATTGTAAGCTTTCACTGCTGTGTTTGCAATCCCATCTGCTGCTCTGAAATCCAAAGAATAGATTTAGTTTGAAAAAGGCTGCAGGGAACAGTGGCACTGATGAATCTCATTTCATTAACCAAGAACAGACAGAACAAACCACACACCCCCCCCCCTCACCCCCCCCCCCCCGCCAAGAGATAAGGTGGTTTAGGAGGTGTGAATTACCTTTTAGGAAGGCTTCTGCTTCAATAATTTAGCATATTGCAAAGAATGTTAAAAAAAAGTTTCTTTGAAAAAATCTTTTCTAAGATTTCATCTATTTAAACTTGACACTAATTTGGAATTTTTCAGGCAGAAAGTGTCATTAAACCTAAAAGTAGGTGGCAAAAAGACCTTAAAGGAGCAAATCAAAACTTGTGAATTAGCACTGGAAGTTTACATTATCAAGCTGTAGGAAAGTATGTAATACTGGTGTTGCAGATAAACATCATTACTTAGACAATTTAATTTTATTGCAAGTTTTCACACTGCAACCTATCACTGTTTTACTTAGGTGGCTTTTTTTGGTTAGTTCTGTCTCTTCTCTGTCTCAGATTTATCTTTGTAAATGTTTTATTTAGTCTGAAGGGGGCATTGAAACAAAAAACTGTGTCAAAAGCTGAACCTAAGTGGTTTTTTTCTCATAGCCATGGAATCCAGAAACACAAATCAGGATCTTGTAGTACCTGGCACCATAAACTCTCCAAACAAGCAACTATCCCACAGAAGTTGCATGCATTTTATATGAACTTATGGGAGGCAGTGAAATTTCTGACCTGTAAGAAAGAATATATTTTGTGATTGAAATTCTCCGCGTGCTGTCCAAGAAGACAAATCTGCTGACTGCCAAAAGTTGAGCTCAAGGTCTCGCTGTTGCTTTAGCTGCAGGCAGGGTGCTCCACCGGGGTTTTAGGCTGCATTTCTCTTAAATGAAATCCAGGGTCCTGCCTAGGGTGTATAAACCTTTGTAATACCTGGTGTCACACCCGAGTCCAACGATCACTTGGTTTTTATTTACTCAGTGCTACACGGTGCCACGTTCCACCCACAGCCTCGGGAACTTTGCCTTTCCCCTCGCAGTCCTTATCCAGGACAAGGAACATACTGAGACATCCTGTAACGGCTGGATCGCGTTCAGCGTGCCCCTGCACGGGTTTGCATGCTGGAAAAGTGTGGTGTTCCCTCGCCAGCTTCACCTTCCTGCTGGGGAGAAGCCTGGCGTTTTTGGCGGGGATACCGTCCAGGGAGTTTAAAACAAACTGCAGCTCTTTGCATGGTGCTGAAAACAATCCTTTCTGTTCGTCGTGACAAAAAGCTCCAGGTAGAACACAAGACACAGAACAGCCAGGTAGGACAATTTCTTTATTTCTTCTCCTAAGAGAAAAATGTAAAAACTTGCATAGAAGCCCAGATTTCAGCGCTTTTTTCCCCTTTCTTTTCTTTCTTTTCTTTCTTTTCTTTCTTTCTTTCTTCTTCTCTCTTTCTTCTTTTCTTTTGCGTCCTGGATTATTACTCCATCTGTGAATATTACTTATTAATAATGAGCCTGGTATCAAAGTTTTCTATTTGTAGTGTCAGCCCCAGTGTGTCAGCAACACTCAAAGCTAACACAAGCTGGGACCACTGCAGTGTGGCTTTGGTAAAGCTCTCCAAAGTCGGTGGGAAAGCACATGCCCATTTTACTGGATTTGGATCCAGGCCCCTCTTCTTTCTCTCTGTAAATTTCTGAAGGGACAGGGCTTCTCCTCTGTGAAAGGTGTTCTGAGTTGTCCTTATCATCATTACTGGCAATTGCAATTTAATTTAATAATAAAGACATGAAACACAGGCCTCCATCTCATGAAGGGATTTGCATTGGAACTGACCATATCTGGAGGAGATGTGCTCTCTCTCAAACTGGTAGATGGGCCAATTAGCAAGTTGTTTTCTGGCCTGTTCTGTGCTAAGTGATAAATGGTGTCACTGCCTTTAAAACTGGAGGGTATGAGACTGGGATGAAGCATTTGCACCACTGGTTTAAGACCCTTATATAGAAATTACAGCGTTAGGTTTCTCCTGGACAGTCTTTTCTTAGCATAGTTATTTTTGTTTCAATTAAACCAGTATGTGACGCACTGCAAAGTCAACTCATGGATGCCCAGAGACTTGGCAAAATTTTTTCTAGAGGAAACACATCCAAAGCATCTTCCATACTACTAAGAAAAATCACCCCTTCTCCCTCCTCACCTGATAAACTAAATTCTCTGATGTTTCCTCACATCTGGCACTTTTTTGACTCTCATCCCATGATAACACATTTTAGTATATATTGAAGGAGGATTTTCACCACAAATCATTGCTCTTCTCTCTCTACCCATGATTATTCAGGTATCCTGACACCGGCTAAGTCCCATGAAAGCCAGAAGGAGATTTTGCTAAATGAGGCCATGGGGGAAGGAACGTTTTTGTTTTAGCTAAAGCAAACGTGCAATGATACCTAACTCTGCAATATTAAATTATTTCAAAAACAATATTGAAGCAAAGATTAAGGCCATATTACTGGTGATAAGAGGCACTCTCTTTATTTCTCGGCATTAACTTGGTTGCAAAGCATCAGAGGAAGGTAACACTGCAATTCACAGTATTGAAGTAACTGTTTATTTCCTTTTCAATGTATGGCTTATTTTTCTTAGTGATAAAACCTCCCTGTGGATCTCTATTTAATCAAATGTGTGACTTACTGCACTTTAGTTTTGGTTCTAGGTGTTTGCTTATTCATGACCTACACAGTTTTGCATTACTGAAAGTCACTACTGCAGGCTTAAGCAAAACAAAAATCATTGGAAGGAAGGAAACAAAGATGTAGGCTAATTTGCTGGTATCACAGTAAATCATGCTGTTTGGTGACAGTATAGCTCTCTTCAAATCAGCCAGGAAACAATGCTCACAGTTTCACCGGGAATAGTTTGTCTCTACCAGAGAAGACAGATCCCTGGGTTATGACCAGGCAGTCGGCTGTGCGTGTTAGAGGAACACTCTGGGCCCACCTCCCATACAGTTAGATTGGCAGTGTTTAGTCTGGGTAGCTGTCCAGCCCCTTACACTCATGGGTCCAGTCTGGGACCCATAAATGTTTGCATGTGCCCAGCACTGGCTGCAGGAGGAGCAGGATTAGGTTCTTGCACGTGTAAAGTGGTGTAGAGGTAAGGAGGAAAACCTACCTGAGTACCTGAGACTCATGGAGCAGGAAAAATCGGAGGTGAGTTCTATTGTCGGTAGATATATACCTAATCTATATCTATATTTAAATAATTAAATGTGATTTTCACAATTTAAAGGTGGAATGTTCTGATTTTGCCAGTGCTCCCAATACCATACTCCAAGAAAGAGCAATGAAAGGGTTGCAGACAGTGCTGTGATCCATAGATAAACAAGACTGCTTTTTCCTTCCCCTGACTCTCTCCAGGGGCCTGTGCAGCTCCCTGCCTGCCTCCATATAGGTGATTCAGTGTTACTCTTTCATCCATTACTTCCTTCCTGCTCCGTTGTTCTGGTGGGTCTGAGTTTACTGGGATGTGCAGCTAGTGCAGGTTGCAATTTCAGTGGCAATCTAGATTACCCACATGTTTAACATTTAGACCCTCACTTGCTTTCCTCTGCCCTTCAGTAAGAGCTGCAGTGTGCAATTTATACTCCTGTTGTCTTGTGAAATGTTGCCAATGCATTCACCACCTGTCATTTCAAACAAACAAGACTTTATTTTCCCATCTTAAATGTACAGATTCGGCTTTACAAAAGGTACAGGTGTGAGGGGAGTCAGAACAATGGTTTTGCCTAATTTATGCATGTTTTCGAGAAAGCAATGTCTTGCATTCCAGTTAGGATTGCTCTCCCTTGTCTTCTAGACCCCTCCACCCTTCCAGCCACGTCCTCTGAGTGGTTTTTTTCTGAGGGCTCTGTCTTTACACTGGTTGGGATGGCTGTATCCTAAAGGTTGTTCCCCGACAGCAAAGCCACCCAAATCAAAGTGCATCTCCTCCTGAGTGGCTGAATTTGTAGGAACTGTTATGTGAGCATAAACTGAAACTTTGCTGATTTATATTGATTTGTGTGACTGCAAATACTACTCTACTTAACATCCTCTCTAATTAACATCCTCTATCTGCTGCACGATCAATTGACGCCTCAATGATTGTGTCAGACTTCCCAAGTACTTTTCAGGAGCCTCCAGGCTCCACTGCCTGCAAACACACAGGCATCCCACATTAAATTCACTGGTTTCCAGTGCTTTTCCTTACTGCTATATCCATCAAGCAATTGTGTTTGTCTTTAAATTTGTTTCTGATACTAAGGCTGCTTTTCTTCATCCTGGTATGCTCCTAAAGTGAATTCTTTTGCCTCTGCTGCCTGGCCTTCACAGCTCCGTAAGTGCATTCCTTTTTTCTTTCCCTTCATGTGATGTAAGAGCCTCCATGGAGGCCTCTTCTTGTTTCGTTAACAAGCAAAAGACTTGAAACAAAAACCAAAAACCTGAACAAAATTGTAGAACACTTGCAAGATCAGCTGCAGACTGAAACAAGTTTGCAAGAAACCATTCATCCGAAAACTTTCTACTACATCAGATATTGATTAATGAAGCAATATACACTTTGGTCTATTTAAATTTCATGCCTCACTGGCATGGTTGCCTCATGTCCCAGGCATTTTTGGGAGTCTCAAGGTATAGCTGTGTGAAGTACAGCTTCAGCGCACACTAGAGAGATTTCCCAGCTACAGCTGCATGCCAGACACTATTTTTGACTTTGTGTGCTTGCCAGAGATTGTCATTCTCTGGAATGTCACCAGTTTCATTTCTGATCAAACCTGGCTGCAAAGTTATACTGCAGGTCTACTGGCCATGCAATAGTGCTTTTCTTTATTTGATTTACAAACAGCATTTTTTCTCAGCATTTTTTTGCTGGACTAGTGTAAATACGCTGTTTCCAAATATGCTCTGCAAACTCACTTGGGACACTGCCTTTGACTACACTCTTTGTGTTTAATGCTGTGTTTTTTCTCCTACAGCCAAAACAGCAATCTGATTGTAGGAAATAATTCAAGTCCTTGCCTGGGCAGACACCACCTGTTAAGCAGATGGCATCCAAAGAAACACTCAGACCTCTGTCTGACCTGTTTACATCTCTGTACCACTCTCATCCCCAGAGCTAATCCAATCTTGCTTTTCTAAGAGAAATTATGACTTTCATTTACTTACACAAAGCATTTATTCTGATGTGATTACACCATCTTTACAAAGTCTTTAGGGATTACACGTGTTTTCTAGTACTTGGCTTCACCCAGGGAACTTGGCCAGATACTAACAGTCCTTAGAAGACATTTCTGCTTAACTCAAGCCCTGTGAATATTTGCTGTCAAGCCAGCCTAGGCAGTTACATGGGCAGCTGGGCACAGGGGATACCAGCAGCCCAGTGTGGGGCTGGACCACAGGCTGAGCATAGCAGAGCTCTGCTTTTGAGATGTGACACATCTGGAATGAGGAACATGTCTTTGCCAAGATTCAAGGTTATAATCATAGAATCACAGAATGGTTTAGCCTGGAAGGGACAGTAAAATTATATATTTCCAGGCCCCCTTCCATGGGCAGGTATATCTTCCAGCAGACAAGGTTGTTCACAGCCCCATCCAGCCTGGCTTTGAACACTTTCAGGGATGGGACATCCATAACTTCTCTGGGCAACCTGTGCCAGTGTCTTAACACCCTCACAGTAATAATTCTTCCTAATATCTAATCTAAACCTAGCCTCTTTAAACTTAAAGCCATTCCCACTGGTCCTATCACTGATATCAATGTGTTCTTGTAGGTTCTCTTTACGTGTTAAAGGGCTGCTAAGAAAATTAAAAATGCAGATTTGGAAATAATGGAACACAGCACAAAAAGAACCTAAAATAACAAAACACACCCTGGAAATTTTGCTTAAGAGCACAGTTTCTCATTGTCTGCACTAATCTTCATGCAGTTTCCACCTCTTTCTACTATTTTAAGCTGGGATATCCTGTGATTATCTAAAGATTATCTATCTCCTTGTGGGGAGGAGGCACCAAAAATGGTTGAGCTTTTATGCTTCCCTGCCACACCAAGATAAAGGGCCATGGGTTTTGTGGTTTTTTTTACTTCCTTATTAAGAAAAATTTATTTCTCCTGAGTAGGCATTTGGTGCTGCACAGTACTGCTGAAACCTTACTTCATTCTCTTTAGTCCCAGAGGTTTTGATTACTTTTTTTTGTTGTTGTGTATTTCATTAGCCCATAACCAGCTTGAGGCTGTGTGTCATTGCCTTCTGGAGATACACCAACAAAAGCTTCTGGAGATACACCAACAAAAGCTTGGTCACTCTATCAGAAACAGGAAATGCTGTCTCTTCTTATGGGGCCCACAACTTAATGCTTAAGCAGCACATGAAAATCAGAAGTGGTATGATAAATGGTAACACTAGGAATAGGGTGCTTAAATACCTCCTTCCTTTTTCATATATATCCTTGTTTTTAAAAGGATATTCTGTCATACTTTATCATATCCAAACAGCAGAAATGGCAGTGATTAACCTCAAATGAGTTACACACTAGACATCCTTGTGGCTGTGTTCGCTGCACAGTTCTCACTGGCTTAGCTGCTGCTGTCTTCTTCAGGTTCTCCTGAACTGCTCTGTGAAGAGCATGTCCTCTTTAACTCTGCCATCACATCCTGAAGGTGCCTGGGGCCTTCATCAGGTTGTTCCTCCCCTTCATAAGGCTTCGGAGGGATTCACATGCACAACTTCTATCTCAGTTAACAGGAATTCACTTCCTAAAGCTGACTGTCCATGTGAATGGAGGTGGGAATAATACATGTGTTTACTGTCAGCCAAGCAAGTGCAAAGGAACATGCACTTCTGTTAAATACCAGGAGAACATATGCAGGAACAATATAACATAAATTAAACTTGCACTGAATAAAGGCAAAGGCTGGCAGTACTGGGATATGGCATGTGCTGTGGCCATGCTGACAAAGCTGTGGATATATATGGTGTATTTACTGCCAAGGTGGTGCAGCAATTGAAGTGCAAACTGTTGATTAAAATGTCATGCAGTTTTGTTGGGGAAATATCCAGTGAAATAAGTGGTTTTGTGCTTTATGTCATATTGTCATATTGTATTAGCACAGACATTTTAGATCTTTGGTTAATTACCTGAAGTTTGATGCTCCAGTGGAGAGCTGAGTTCTCTCTTGTCAATACATTAGGCTCCCTGGGCCTTGTTTTATATAATGGGTATTTTTTTCCAGACCACGCTCCTTTGCCACCAGGCAGGGGCTTCCTTTTTCTTCTAAAAGTTGAAGAACTTGAGTTCTGACAAGTCAAAAAACCAACTCAGTCATAAGTCATCGGCGCTACAAATTATTGTAGCATTACAGTATTCTACTCCTACGTGCTCACATCCCCTTCTTAGGGATCATGTCCTGATGGAATGCTGGTCCTACTGCACATCCCTAAAGTGAGTATCAGTTGGTCACCTCTGACTTCTCTGAAGTGGGCCAGCTTATCACAATCTAGCCATCAAAAAATCTATGATTATATACTGAAGACCTAATTATATAATTGTAGAATGATTTGGGTTGAAGGGACTTTAAAGATCATCTTAGCTCCAACACCCTACTATGGGCAGAACACCTTCCAGCAGGTGAATCTACCCAAGCCTTGAACATGCAATTCAGTCAATAATACTAAAAAATATAAAAAAGATAATTTCATACTAGGAGTAACTTTGTGGCAGGCAGCAAGTTTCCTCCATATTTTTCCTGGCAAAACAGATATAATCGTAAGAGACAGTAGAGATATACATGCATACAGGATGTTCAATTTGGAATTGTGGTTAAAATGCTTATGAGCATTTTAATGGATGTGACATGCTATTTACAGGAATTTCCTCAGAACACCACTAAGCCTTTCACGGGATGGATAAAAAAATGATCTTTAGAGCAATATGTATTGAAGCCATGAAGGACTTACAGAAATAAATCCCAGATCTCTTGGCTGATGCTATAGGGAATGCCGAAGCGATCTACTCCATGCAGATGCAGGGACTTCCAATCCTTTCCACATATACCTGGTGCATAAAAGTGTGGAAGACTGTGGGTTAGATTTCCTCTGTGTGTTCAGTCTAGGTGTCCCTTAGGGGTTATCCTAATTCCTCAGTGGTTTGAGCTGGGTTTTTTGATGTGTATCTGAGGAGTGGGCAAGTGACAGCATTTGAATTGTCACCACAGCATATGTGTTTGTGCCAGCTGCTGCCCTTCCAATAGCAGCCATGGGCCTTGTGAAACACCTATTACTAAGGGCACTCTAGTCAGAGGCTCCAATGAGCTAGGCTGCTGCTTTGCCCTCAGCTATAGATTTTTTTTCCTATTTGCATTCCTGTGATTAGCTTTTCACAAGCCCACCCTAGCATCCCTCTGGGTTTCCCCTCTTTTCCATTAGTGATGATTAAGAAATATGTGTTAAACACAATGTGGACACTGGGGTTTGCTGCAGCAGTTGATAAATCCCTGCGCTTTGCTGGCACAACTGGGCACTTGTAGTGTCGTGGGCAAAGGCAGAGACACAGATTTTTATTCCAGGAATGTAATACTGAGACAGGAGGACCTCCATCAGCTCCCACCAAGATATGTGTCCATCAAATGACTCAGTTTCTCACAGGATCACAGGGAATATTTCAGGTACCCAGGAGACTTTTCTCCTTGCAACAGCATCTTCCCTACCAGAGCAGTGAACTTTTTGGTGGAGAGGGAGTTTGTAAACACAAGATCCCAAATCTGGTGGGAACTAGACTCAAAAATGAGGTAGCTTTGGGTCTTGTTCCCTGCAGAATTTATTTTCTTCTGCATTTTTTTCTGCTTTTCAGTGTAATCTGAGCATCTGAACCTGGGTTTTATTGACCAAAATGTTGTTAGCTCTGCTTCATCCCCTAAGGCTGCAAAAGTGACACCTGAGAGATGTTATTTCAATTTCTGTTTTAAAACATCAGATGGTGTCACATTTGCAGGGGTTGGTGGTAGGAAGATGAGATCAGTAGTTGCCAGAGCATGTTGTTGCTTTCTTTTTAAAGACAAGAGTCTGGGCCTTTTTTGATTTCTCATTACTTTCCTTAGCTGGCTATCTTGGTTTTGAAAGACAGTTGTCTGCCAGGGAAAGCTAGAGCTTTCCTTGGAACAGAGAATGTAAATCCCCTTCCCTCCAAATTATTATAATTTTGCAATTAGGGGCTTTCAGGCAAAGATGTGGGAATAGGAGTAACTGTTCTTTACTAGGAATATTTAAAAATACAAATGTAGTAGTACAAAAAAACCAAGCAAGCAAGCAAACAAAAGTCCTGGAAAAAACCCTGACAGGGTCAGGGATACAACCTGACACCATGTTGGTCAGGGTGTTGGAAGCAGTCCAAATAAATCCTCCTGGAGTAACAGATGTGGTTCTGTGGAGCAGAGGTGATTCTGTAGAAAGTCCAGTGGTGGTGAGACGGATCCACTTGTCCTCCACAGATCCAGTGGGAAAAAGAACTGCGTCCCTATGTTCCTGAGTCTCAGTTTTTATCTAGGTAGGAACGGTTGGCTCCCCCCCACTGGTGGAGCATCTCACAATGGGATGATGTAATGTGTCATGGCATTGGTGAGCCTTAATGGCCCATTATCAGAAGATATCTCCCTGGAGGATGCATGGTGGTGAAAGAGATAAGAAACACTGCCCCACCTGGCTTTAATGGCTGGCCCATTGTGCATCTGCCCTTCTCCCCCCTGGGGTTACAAGAGATAAACATCTCAACTGCTTTCAACAGATGAAATAGAATACATGTTTTTTTGGTTACATAACCCAAGACATTGGCCATTGTTTGTTAAGTGCTTGTAATAGTGGATAAGAAGCTTTGGTGGAGAAAAGGCATCTCTAGCCACACACCCATCCTTCTCTGCTGAAGGTAAGTGGCACACCACCGTATCCTGATCAGTATGACTCACGTTATTTTCCACACACTCACAGAAGCTATTTTCTGACCATTTCCATATGGTGTGTACTGGGACAGCTCAAGCTTCTGGAGTAACTGGTAAAGTATGGGAATACTTCTGTATGAACCTGCAGTGCTAGAGCTGCACCCCAGATTATACTGAGAGAGATGGATGCATACAGGTAAGAATCCAGAACATCCCTTCAGATTGGGTTAATTTGGAATTCCTAGAGGAGTGGTAAAATGTGTTGAGCAGAGTAGCTCTCAAAAGACAAGGACAGCCCTAGAACAACTCCATGACATAACCTTCCTCCACCATTTCATTTTCCACTCATAGGTAGGTCATGATAACAGGCAGCTGTAGGATTTCATTTTCCCTTCCTCTGCAGAGTTGTGGTGTGCATTCTGCCAGTAGGACAATTTTATATGCCACATCCTCCACAGGGACCGAAAATACTGCCAGTGCACTTCACATGTGATACAGCGTATTTGGTCTTCTGTTATTCACCTTATGATTGTGCTGGTGTTTCGTAGACTACAACAATTACAACTTGGATGTTCTCTATTTCTTTAACAGTTGTCTCTTATGCAAGGTGTGGACAATAATGTCCTGATTTCCTCCTTTCATTCCTGCATCCTACTCTGGCTTTTCACAAGATGAGGATACAGAAAGTCTCTCATAGGAAAACCATCTGACCCCTTGGACCCATTGCAGGTGCTCATAACAACAGATGTTTCAGGTGTCCCCACAGTGAAGTGGACTACTTATCCCTCCCCTACACACTGGTCAGGACCAGTGGAGAAAATTGGGACAAGGAAAGCATAGGCTGTGGGAGGAGATTTAATAATCTAAGGCTAACCCTTGGGGGATTGTGAGGAAGCCCTCCAGTGCCACGTAGAAAGGCTTTCCTGGAACAGACCGGCATGGTTAGGAACTCAGCAATGCACTTGTGCTGTTGTGGGAGATGGAGATGAGGTTGGGTGGGTGGAAATGATCCCTGGAGATTGCATCGACTCTGGGCATGGGGGATGAGCCCAGAGTGGCTCATCAGAGAGTGGAACCATCACTCATTTGCAGAGTGGTACCAGCCATGGCAGAGCAGGTCAAGCTTCAAACTTTGCAGTTCAGGAGTGGCAGACAACAGTTATAAGAGAGTAAGGGAAAGCAAAGACCATCAGTGCTCCTTTTGAAATATATTGGATCATTGAGAAAGCATCAAGATGACAGTAATTTTAAAAATTGCATATCACAGGGAGAGATTGTCTCAAAGACTGCCATTTGGTTTAAATCTACATTGTGGGATGCTCCAGCCTGTGCTTCTCTCCTCAGTTCTATCTTCTAGTTTGCTTCAGGTACTCAAGGCCATATTAAGACATTCAAAACGTTACTAGGTCACCAGACATGTTTGGGTTCTGGGTACTCCTGAGATGATCCTCTGCTCTGTCAGTTTTGCTGTTTGGAGGAAGACTAAATCTAATCTGGAGCGTGGGCTGAGAGCACCCTTTTAAACAGGGTGAGTGACACTTCAGTTTTGCATCTTGAGCACAGCTGAAATTCTACAGGGGCTGAAGGACTGGAAGTCATTTTCCCGGATGAAGTCTGTGGATTAGGTCTTAATGGCATGAATTTAAATCCATCTCATCCTAGGTAGCCCTCTATGACTAGTGGGCATCGGGAAAGTGGAGGATTCAAAGGTGAAGGAGTATGGTATGGAGGAGGCTGTCTGGCCAGGAAGACAGCTTGTTTACTGGAAAAATTAGATTTAACTTCTTCCCACTACTATGGATCATGGCAAGTGACTGCTGCTCTGTTGTATCTGTCCAGTGAATCTCTGCCCAAATCGTGCTGGCTTCAAGGGACACTCAGACACCCAGCATATGTGTACACCCTTTATACAGGAACTGAAATTTTGACAAGTGCCACTGCAGGCAGCAGTGCCTCTGGCATGTTTGGAAATCTGCAAAGGAGTATGTAAATCACGTGGCAATTGGGAAGATGCTATCCAGGGAACAAAGTGTAAGGCAAGGACAAGAGAATCTAGAGCTGAATTCATAACCCTGAGTCACTCCTGCTCTTCTGAGTGCTTCCATGTTGTTAAGCTTCCCTGCATGAGCAGGTTCACTGGAATCCACAAGGAAAGCATAGCTAAGGGGAAAAGTCATGGCCAATGTATGTGAGGTGGATTTCAGTGCCAAGAAAAATCATAAAACAGCCTACTAAACTCCTAGCTATTTTAAAGTCTAAATAAGACCCAAGGCTGGGTGACTTTACAGTTGGTTCCACTTGTGTGTCAAAGGAAGGAGACAAACCTAACTCTAGGAAGGAAAAAATTGCTGTGGCCGAGGTCAAAGTGGTAATAAGCAAATATAAAGACAAAGAAAGTAGTAGTGTAGAATGACTTGTAACCAACCAACTTATTAAAATGTCATGAAGAAAAGCAGATGAAAGTTATAGGAATGAGGAAAACTCCAGAATGAGGAGAAATGAGAATGAGGTTTGGAGAACCTCATTTGGTGAACCAGATATGTAGAAGGATCAAAATTAATCCAGATCCTTGTACTTTTGCTTGCAGGAAAAAATGTGATACTTGGGCTGTTGCTGTTGAAATGAGATGTGGGTGGTGAGAAAATGAAAAATGGCTAGTGCAGGGGGAATTTCTTCTCCAGTTAGATGCTGTCAAGGTCATAACCATCTGAAAATGACCTGGATCTTCAGAAGATCAGTCCTATGTGCCACGTCCCATATTGGCTGTTTTTATGTGGTAGGAAGCCAATTCAGTGAGCATTGTCTCAAACTGGTGTAGCTTGGAATATTCCTGAAGTCACAGCAAAGGGCACAGACTCTTGTTCTTCTTTCAGAAGTTGCTTATGGTGCTAGAGTGTCCTCTTAATTGTCACTCTGTTCCTCAGCCCTCATGACCTGCACTGGATCACTGCCACTGCAGCTTCCAGAGCCCTCCATACCATTCCTCTTGATTACAGAAGATTTCATTTTGTAGAAAATACTCTTTGGCAAAGCCTTGACTCTTGTGTTACTATAATTAATCAGCTGATTAATGCTTTCAAGTGGGTAGGTATGAAATTAATTTTAACAGTGTTCATGAATTTCCCTGTAGGAAAACTCTGAAGTTGAAGGAAAAAAACCAAACACAAATACACACAGAAATGTTAAAGTTTCTTGTGTTGTCACAAAACACGGAGATGTTCCTGACAGGCATCACTGTGAACATGACTATGAAAAGAATATAGTGCTTTAAAAGTAATTGCAACTCACAGGTATAGGGAAGCTAGAAGTGGATTAAAGTTGTAGTTACCTCAGTTTTGGTCTGGAGATTAGAGCAGCTGGCAGGTAAAATGCAAGGGGACTGGCATATAGGAGGGCATTGTGTTGTGAAGGGTCCCACAGCTTGGGAAAAAAAGCTTGTTTGTTGAAGGTGGGAAAACGGGGTCGGTAGGCTCATGAGAGTGCTGGGGGGTTCTGGTGAGGAGGGTCCCCGTGACCACAGTGCAGTCGGGCAGGTGTCCCAGGGGGCAAGGGAAGGTCATGCTCTCGGGATGAGCAAGCAATTCGGCACCCAAGCAATCCTCTGGCTGGCTGGAGGAAGCTCTGTGGCTGAGTTATGCAATTGTGCTCTATGAAGCTTTTCTCTGCGGAGTTCTTGCTACTCACAACTTTGGAAAGTGGGTGAGGTGGAGCCTTGGGATCAGCCTTGTCGGACTGTGTCTCTGGGTTTAAGGAGTCCTGACCAACTCCAGTGTTACAGACACAGAGAGAGGGGCTGCTGCTAAGAAATAGATCCCTTCCCAAGTTCATCCTTTTTGAAAGGAATTTGATATGTTGGACGCTTTTACTTACTTGCTTTCTTTTTGAAAGCTTCCGCGTCGGCAGGAGGTAGGTAAAGCGAGTAAACAGAGTAGCAGTTGCCTCTGGAGATAATCGGGGTTCCCCAAGCTTAGATGCTGTGCTTTTCTGTTTTACTCTTTCACAGCTTGTAGCACTGAAGCATTTTATTTTTAAGGGAGTTACTACACTCTCCCTCTCTACAGGAAACAGAATATAAAAAAAAGAAAAGGGGAGAAAAAAAAAGAATTTGGCAAGGTGCCAAGCCCAGTGACTGAAGTAAGAAGTAGGGAACTTGGAGTAAGTGTACTTGCCGGGACATTGTATGTCAGAGCGAGTCAGCGGCGGATTTTAAGGGTGTCGGAGAAGACACTCGATGCCCATTTCGCAGCGCAGATAAGGTTTGAGTCCTTAGGTGAATGTCCTGGCACTGCGACTGAGAGCGAAGCTGTCGCTCTTGGGAGGGGATAAAGCTGCGTGTAAATGAGAAGAGAGGAGTATACCGGAGTGCTATGGAGGGCAGCAACTTTGTTGCTGTGACTTTTACAAGCCTTCAAGGGTAAGATTTACAGCTTTCCTTCCGCTCTCTTGTTTTTCCTGCCAGTTTTGGGGGGGTGAGGGGACAGAAACTTGTGGGGATTTTTTCAGACCCAAGAGTTTTGCGAAGCTTAATCAAAGCGCTCGGGGTTGAGCTTTTGCGACGGGAGAGCTGAGAGACGTCTGGGTGGAGTGAGCTGAGCTGTGCATGATTCCAAGCAGCAGAGGCAGCAGGAGCAGCAGCAGCCGCCCGGGGAAGCTGCTATTGTTTGTTTCAGAGGGATCAGACTGCGTTTCTCTTTGGGAACCCGCTCCGCCACAGCTGTTGATCCGTAACTTGAGCGTCGTCGCAGCTAACTTACCCAGAGGAGCCGAATGCAGTTTTTTGACTGCCATCCTGGTGTCAATTTAAAGAGTGTTTTAATGAAGACAGATGGAGGATGTTGGATCATTACTTTAAGACGTGGCAGATAACAGACTGAGCCTGTTTCCCAGCAATTACAGCTAATTGCATTGGCACATTGGAGTGTAGGGGTGGGGATGCAGAATTTCATGGGTTTCTGTATATATAGATTGGAACAGCACCAGAAAATAGCTGTAGGGCTGGCTCACCTCATCCAGGATGCCTCTTCAGGTATGGAAAAAGCAGAGAGCTTTCAGGGATACTTTCGAACTCTTTTCACCAAGTCAGTAGATTTAAACCAGAGGCTACACTACTTTTGTAAATCTTGAGGCCAGGAGTGACCACTTACAGTGCCCTAAACTTATTCCCGATTTTAATTCTGCCAAATCTGATTTCAGTCCTGAAAAAGAGTAGGTTTTGGATTCAAAACACACATTTTGGTTGTTCACCCAGCAGCTCACTTTCTGTGTTTGCAAAGCAGGGAGTGGTACAATACATGCTATTCCCTGTTTTGCTCTTGAGGTATTCAAACACAAGAGGATGTAAGGAGGGGTGGAGAAGTGTAAATAGTAACGTATTTCAGTGCTGAAAGATGATTAGCACTAATTACTTCTAATGGCTGAAATGTTTGCGTCTGCTTTTGGTAGGGGAAAGCGAATGCGTTTTTCTCTTTGGAACCAAAATTTGACAAATTTGACTGAAACAGTACGTCTGTGGTTCAAAGGGGCCCCTTGGCAAACGCCTTTGTGTGGCACATGGCAAGGTCAGTTTGTGCCAGGTGTGCCAGGTCTTTACGCTGCTCTTACCAGAGCCTTGGCAAACACTGCACTGTGATGTCCTTCTTTTGCAATACCTGTGAGTGAATGTGACTGTCCAGCTCCAGCATCTGACATATGGCAACAAAAACGTGGATAAAACAGGAAGGTTGAGGACCTGATGTATTTTAAATCCTTAGTATTTTCTCACATGTGCCTCCAAATCCAGTGTAAAGTGACACATGTTCAAAATTTAGGGACTGAGATCTTGTATTTAACAATATTACTCCACCAAGAGCAATAAGCAGTGAAAACAAGTTTTCAACCTTTTTTGTCATGATGTGCAATGCTTGGGATCTATTTTCTCATATGTTGAGTTGTTGGTTGGATATTTAGTACTGAAGTTTGAAAAATAATAGAATTCTAAGATCAGTGGGTATTTGTGATCATTACATTATCAGAACACAAATTTTAAAAAACCCAAACTTTTGTGCAAAACCTGACCCAACCTGAAAAGGTGAGTGGAGGCATGATATTCTTTCTGAATTTGTACCTACACTGGGTTGTTTAAACTTTTTCCTGTGTTTACATACCACAGGATATTTGGTGGCAAAACTGACTGGAGAGTTGTTCTTTTGACTAATTCCCCTCATTTCTGTGTGCTTGCTTCTTGTACTACAGCACAATTCACTGCCCCCTCAGACCAGATATGACCTCTGCTTGGGCAGGAATTTCAGTTTGTATTGAACTACACCCCATGATCTAGATTAAAATAACCCTTCCAAAAATTATTGTATTTAACATGGATAATTTGACAGAGTCTGGGAATGAAGTGATAGGAACAGAGGCACCTGTATATTCTAAGTATAGACACATGTTGCTTCCCCAGATTGGTTAAAGTCTACCAAGTAGGCACCAAGTATATTCTAATTCATATTTATCATTGAATCTGATGTATCTTCTATCTTTGAGAAACAGGGCCAAGAAAAGAGATGTGTTTTCCATCCACAACATCTGCTCTGCATTCATCCAGGTTGTGCCATGTCTGGGTTGCTCAGAACCCCGTCCAGCCTGGCCTGAGCTTTTCCAGGGATGGAGCACCCACAGCTTCTCTAGACAACCCATGCCTCACCACCCTCACTGTAAAGAATTTCTTCCTAATATCTAATATAAGCCTACTGTCTTTCAGTTTGAAGCTACTCACCCTTGTCCTGGCATTACATGCCTTGCCAAAAGTACCTCTCAAGCTCTTTTGTAGCCTAAGTGCTGAAATTTGCTCTAAGATCTCACTAAAGCCTTCCCTTCTCCAGGCTAAACAACCCCCACTCTCTCAGCCTGTGTTCACAGCAGAGGTCCTCCAGCCCTCTGATCATCTTGGTGTTCCTCCTCTGGACTCACTCCCACAGCTCCCTGTCTTTCCTGTACTGGGACCCCAGAGGTGGATGCAGTGCTCCAGGTGGGTCTCAGCAGAGCAGAGCAGAGGGGCAGAATCCCCTCCCTCCCCTGCTGCCCACGGGGCTCTGGATGCAGCCCAGGACACGTTTGGCTTGGCTGAGTGCACATGGCCAGCTCATGTTGAGCTTTTCATCCACCAGCTCCTTCAGGCCTTCTCCTCTGGCCTGCTTTCAAATTAATCTCTGCACAGCCTGTACTTGGGATTGCCTTGACCCACCTCACTTCTGTCTCTCTTAAATAAGGCACAATTTGGTTTGTGAACAAACATCATTTCCCTATTCAAGACCTGTCAAAGCAGCTTCTCATTGTGGATATTGAAATACCCAAAGCCCTTGATCAAACTGTCAGTAGCCATAAAGCAGGTGGATTGTCTCGGAAGATGTGTAAGCAATGGAGAGACAGTTCATAGAGCCCTGTAGGAATAAAAGTGTTCTATTATGAGATGGGATAATTTATTTGTAGCTTGTGTTCCTAGTTCCCTGTAGGTGAAGAATTGGGAATTTGAACTTTAAATAATTTCTGCTATAGGTCCTGAAAATCTGGGGAAGCAACATGTGTCCTGTTAAGCTGAGGGGTTGGACCTGAATGAGTGCTCAAATGCTCTGAGGCCCATGTGATTATTGAACAGTGCAGAGTACCTGGGGTTAAAAAGAAAAAAAAAAAAAAAAAAGAAAAAAAAGAAAATCCAAAAATAATCAAGTGGGAAAAGGAACAACAACAACAGAGAGTCCACAAGGGCTGACAGAGACTCTGGAAAGCAACTAGAGGAGACTGAAGCAGCACTTCACTTTGCCTGACCATAGCTGGTGCCAGGGAAAATTAACACAAACAGGAAATTTGCCTTTTTTCTGACTATAGAATGTTTTCTGTGTGTTTATAGGTTTCTATAAATTTGAGAAGTACTTAATGCCACACAACAAATGAAATATAACCTTTTTCCCCAGTATTTTTTCCCCTGGAAAGCATAAAGAGAAACTAAAACTGTAATTAAAAATAGATGTGAGGAGGCTGATGACCCATCATTGCAAACTTGGAAGGGAAACTGAATCTCAGATTTAAAAAATAGGAAAATAAAGAAAGCTGAACACAGGCGTGAATTTTGATTACACGTGAAATCTGTGAGGAAAAAAAATATCCTGAGGGAGGTTGTTCATAAATACAGGTGCAAAGATGTTGGACCATGCAGGTAGAATTGAGAGTCTAAAATAACCCAAGAAAAAAAAACCTGGGGCAGTACCTGTTGCTTCACCAAAGGGGACAATGTCACCATTACTTGCTTGTATTTATTTTTACACTGGCAGGTGGTCAATGAACTCCCAGGCTGAAAGCAGACACCTGGAAGTGTGACAGTGTTACTGTCACAGAGGGGGTGTGAGCAGGCAGCCTTGCACAGTAGCTACTGCCCTTGTGAGACTGGCTTTCCTCTGTAAAGAAGTATGGGGATTAAATGTGTCAATAACAAAGCAGTAAAGGAAGATATTTGCAATATTATGAAAATAAAGGGTACACTTCAATGCAATAGGGGTGTGTTCAGCTCTTAATGCCATCATCTGTGTGCCCATTGAATACTGACACATTTTCAAATTACATTGTGGTTTGGGCAAGTCAGGAACTGAGTTTTGCCTAGAGGATCAGGGCAGCTTGGGAAGGATTCATACATAACTCCTTGGATTTAACTAAGTGAACAGGTATGCCAATGTGGTGGAAATGACGTAGTGGAGAGGTAATTGATACAAATGGATGTGTCAAAGTTATCTCCCATGTTTGCCCTAAAAGGCAAAGTTTTGTGGGAATTGAAAGCCTATAAGGGTATTTGTGCTGGCCATGATGGTAACTTAAATTTACTGCTGGGTAAAGACATTCAATACATACAATCCTGATTTAACGAACTGAGAAGCTGTGGGAACTATGTTTTCCATATGAAAACACTGTATTGTTTCAGTCTTCTTGTCACGCTGCAGTCCCACCAGAAACTAGGGTTCAAAGAATCACAGTGATTAACAAAAGCCATGTGTCAGAGCTGAAGGAAGTTTCAGATTTTTGTCTGGAAGATGTGAAAGTCTATTGTTTGTTTCATGTTATTAATGCTGAAAGAAAGCTTATAACCACCTTCTCTTCTCTGCTCCCCCAAAAATATAAACATCCTTTTTTCACCCTCTGCTGAAATTATATGCCTTGTGAATTGAGTACACAGCTGGGAGAGGTTTGGTAGCTGGGGATTGTTTTTCTAAAATGTTTGGAAAATACTGGAAGATCATACGGGTCATGTAATCATCAATATGATGATGATGATGATAACCAGTTAACCTTCTGTATCTTTGTGGTGACAGTGACCAGTGACTTGTTTTTCTAAAATGTTTTGCAAATACAGCAAACATTCAGAGTTCATATGGATCATGTAATCATCAATATTCTAATTACAGCCAGTCAACCTTTTGCATCCTTTTGCTGCCAGAATTACCAGATTAGTGATTATCAGATCTCTGGCTCCTGATGCTTTAGGAAATCTGAGGTCTTTACCTCTATGTATGTGGGGAGCATGTCTCACTCTTCCCACCGTCTTGTGGGAATCTCTCTGTCCTAGTTAGTAGGGGTTTGTAAGACATAACAGTAATTCTAAAATCTGGAAGAAATATGTTGAAAGTGATAGACTGAGGTCAGGGATGGAAAGTAAGTTTGGTTCAGTAGGGTCAAGAACGTTTTAGGTTGTAACATTGATATTTTAACTTTGGGTGGTTTGGTTTCATGGGCAGAGAAATTCTAGGGAGAGGTGGTACCAAAGCATTTGTCATGATGAGCAGAAACGATTGAGTGAATAGAGAAAGGACATCTTCCAAGTAGAGTGGGCACAGAGAGGCTGCCAAACCCTTTACTGACTTCAGACTCATGCAACTGCAGCTACTAAATATAGCTTTGCTGGAGCATCTGGAGCAGAAGTTTGATATATGCAAGGATTGTAGAGTTTTCCTTAAAGTTTACCTTTATTTTCTGCAAAGATATGAAACCCAAGCTTGCACTGGTGGTGTTGTATCAATTGCATTTTGGACATGGCATAGGCTGTGTTCGCGTGTGTGTTTCCAAATTATGACATGTTTGATATTTCTGTCTCCTTAGGCACCCTTGCTCTGCACAGATAGCATAGAGTAAAATGACATTCTGTCATCTAGAAAACTTCTGGATAGACTGTGACTCTCTCAAGTGTCTCAGCTTCCTCACTGACCATTTAAGCAAATGGTACAGTGTTCCTGTCGATTCAGGCTCCTGGTCACAGAGCAATGCCCGCTTTTCTCACGTTCACAGATCCTCTAGGTTGTCAGCACCAATATCACCTTCAAATCCTTTAAATAAACTTGTCTGATGATTGGGACACTGAAAATTTCACTACCAATTGATTTTGATATGGTTTCTTTTTAATACTCAATTCCTCTGCCTATCCAGATATATTCAGGGCCTTAAATGCATTTCTGGTCCCTGGCCTTAGCTTCTGGACCAGGTAGTTTGCAGCCAGCAGGGGAGAAATTTTATTCTAGTTTGCTCCAAACATGCAGGATGACCAGCAATGGACAACAGTGTGAGTCGGCATGTGTTGAGCAGAGGCGGATTTACAGGAAACCAGTGCTTCCTGCTGCTTCCTCCCCTTCAAGGAGGCTAGTCTTGCTCTGGGTAGACACGCAGTTCCTCTGTACCTTAAGTACAAGCACTGGGTGTGTATTTCTCATTTTCATATAGCACCAATGTAGTGGGAATGTCCTTTTCAGTCTCTCTTCCACTGACCCCTTCTTTGTGCCATGTCAGGAGATGAATTGATCAGCATGTCCAAGGTAAGGTAGCCCACTGATGCACTGCAATCTGAAAACCTAAGATTGTTTTGTATTTTAATGCATTCTAGATGATAAACTCTGTCTGTTGGCTGCAGTGCTTAGGAATTTGTTTAGCCTATTTATTTGGCATAGAACTACATGTATGTGCTGCTGTATGTGTTGTGAACTGCCTTCTTTTTTCTCTTGCAGAAGTTCCATGGAGTTGGACTAAAATAAAGTTTTGGGATGTCTCTATTTGGATTAAAATTTGGAAAGAAGAAATTGAAAGGTGAGTGTGGTCTGCTAATGCCATTGTCATGGGAGCAAAGGACTCTAAGTACAGCACGTGCAAGTCCTTGAGCTCCTGTTTGGGAGCATGTCTGGTCCAGAGCAGGTAGGGGAAGATACGCTTTCTTTCCTTTTCCTGCATTTCATACTGCCTTGGAGGAGTGCTGGGGACTGGGTGCCAGTGAATGGGGGCATATCTGCAACAGGACCAGCTACAGAGTTTGTGCACTGCCATGACACATGACTGTCTTGGGGAAGTTGAGTTTTGCTGGTTTTTTATACAGGAATCCTTTGAGGGTGTGGGTGGATGAGCAATGCACAGTGCAAAGGTCTGATGAATTCTTTGGAGGATGAAACGTACTGGTGCATCTCAAATTCTGTGTTCATTTTTGAGTCTCTCACAAGAAAGACTTTGAGTTGCTGGAGCTTGTCCAGAGAGGGGAAAAGAAGCTGGTGAAGGGTCTACACCACAAGTTTCATAAAGAGCAGCTGAGGGGGCTTGGGAGTATTTAATCTGGAGAAAAGGAGGCTCAGGAGAGGCCTTATTGCTTTCTAAAACTACCTGAAAGGAAGCTGTAGCTGTCTCTTCTCCCAGGTAAGCAACAGGATGAGAAGAAATGGCCTCAATACACCAAGGCAAGTTTAGATTGGCTATTAGGAAAAAATGTCTTCACAGAAAAGGTTGGAACAGCATTGGTGGAGTCACCATCTCTGGAGGTGTTTATCAGATGTGCAGATTGACATTTAGGGATGGGGTTAAGTGACGGAGTTGGCACTGCTGGATAAACAGTTGGATTTGCTGATCTTAGAGGTCTTTTCCAATCTAAACAATTGTATGATTCTATTTTATGATGGCAATGGCCCAGATATTCCCTCCAATCAGAAACAAGAAGAGTAAATTAGAGACACGCACTCTGAGAGCACACGTGTGCACCCTGAGAGACCCAGTGTGCAGTCTCTGGTCAGGGATCCAGGTCTGCAGACATGTTGAAGAGGGAAAATCTCTAACCTTTCCTTTCAGGGTGTTCCTCTCTGTATTTGATGAAATTGGAATTACTGCCCTACTTGTATTTTGACAAGAAATTATTTTCCAGCCTCTCTGAGCTCAGAGGACTGAACAGCTTTTTCCCAGGGGTTTATTTTTGCAATTGTGCTGCTATTTCCCCTTCCTGGAGCAGGGCAGACTGTGAGCCCTGGTGTTAAGACAGGGGCATCCGTTTGCTTCCCTGAAAGTCCCAGGAGAGGAGATTGTGATTGCTCCCAGGGAAGGATCTCTGCCAGCCCCAGATCTTTTTTACCCCACCTTGGCTTTGCAGATGTGGGAGCACAGGTTTGTCTGTGAGCCACCACCCACTCAGGGCACCCCCACTCGTAAAGAATTAGCTGTTCAGATTATAAAAAAGATTCTATTGCTATATTAGGAAAGTGGTGTGTTTGCCTGGGCCTGGGCCTAGGTTTTAGCAGGGAAGGGTTCAGCACCCCCCGCCCCTGCCCTCAACCAAGTATTTGAGAAACTCAGATCTTCCTAGATATAAACCAAATATTTTATTGGGAAGAACAATTTCTTCTCACATCCAATCATCCGTTCAAAACCAATGAGGGCAAACTGGAAAAAGTTCAGAGGATAAAGGAAACAGAGGTGATCAGGGAATGAGGAGCTTCCATAACAGGAAGCTGAAAGTGTTTTCTCCTCCTCTTGTGTTTTTAATTATTTTGCCTTGCAGTCCCAAAGCTATGATTGCTCCTTGCAAACATTTAACTGGGCATGAATGCCAGTGTTGAAGTGCTATTTTAATCCAAGAGTTTATAAGTCTTTGTGTTTGTAGAAGTCCAAAGGACTGTGTTGCCTGAAAGCAGGCAAGGCCCTCCCACAGGAAACATCCCATGTGCTCATCTTGGAGGGGCAGTACTGCTTATGGAAAGACCAAATCTCTGTTCCAAAAACAAAGCTGGATCATATTTAACCTTGCTGAAGAGCCATGCTCATGATATGACTTTTATTGGAGGGAATGGATTACCTCAGGCATCAGGTGCTGGACCTGGGATCAGGATTGCTCCCATGAGATCCAGCTTTTCTCCCCAGCAAGGCATGCTTTCCACATAAACTGAGGTGCAGGTGAAATATGATAGGTGTAGTTTAAGAGGACAGGTTACCTGGTCTTAAGTTTCTTGGAGATAAGGGCTGGCTTTTTATAGTCTCAAGGTCTTTATAGAAGATATCAGGAGTGTAATGAAACACAGCTCATGTTGACATGACAAAGATGCCTGGAGGAAACCAGGTGAAGCTGTTGGTGAAGCTGTTCCAGTTGAAGCAGGGAAGTACATCTCTTAGATATGCAGCAGAGGTGTTTCTATGGAAAGGGTGCCTGAGATCTTTTACACTGCGGTTTAACCTACAATGAACGTGGATGGAGCAGAGAGGAAGGGGGGGGCACTTCTAGTTCATCGAATGTGTGGAGGGTTGGAGATGGCTGATAATTGTGGAATGTCTCTGTTCAATGGCTTCCTCCCATAGCAATTCAGTTCAGAATTGGAGCTTCATACCTCGAGGACAGGGGCAGGCAGGTACTGTCCATGAAAAAAATGGGAATAGAGAGCAGGGAAAATTTATCTACACTGCTGCAGTTTTGTCTCTATAAGCTTAGCCTCAGGGCACTGTGAGAGGAGGAAGAAGGTTACAAATTGAGCTAGGACTTTCAGAAAGCTCTGCTGGGTTTTCCTTATTGCTGCTCACCAAGGCAGCTGGGCTTGGAGTGGTCAGGCTCTGGGCAGAGTTTGGCAGCATCTGAAGAAGGTAGCCCATGACTGGCACCATGGAACATCAAGTTCAGCTGCCTTCTGGGATCCCCATTTGGATCCAATAGGAAATGTCTCACCACAACAGACATTGAGTATGAAAAACGTATTTATTTTTACATAATTTCCCATGAGGGAAATAACAGTGAATTGAAAAACTTCTTAAAGTTTGTTTCGGAGCTGTATTTATTTTTATTATTTTTTGCATCACTTCCTATCACTGTGCATTGCTGTTATTAACAACAACGTGTGCAATTGTGTTAAGCTGTGGCATTTACCAGAATGTCTAGGAGATACTATTTTCTAGTAAAGGAAATTATATGTGCCAGCCAGTCAATATCAGACTCATTTTCAAAATAAAAACAAAAGACTATTTCAGCTGCTTTTTTTTGGCATGCTAATATTAGTCAAAATATTGTGAACTACCAGGACACAGTGATATAAAATGCTAAACCAACTGGGTGGGGTGGGGGGAGGGAAATCAGTTTTTCAAAATGAAGAAAAGACAATTTCTACTGCTAATATATCTGAAAAAATGAGTATTTCATTCTGAAACAAACATGAAAAGACATAGATGCTTCTTGAGAATTAATTTGTTGCCAGGCATTTTTGAGATATGATGAGTCCCCACCTCTGCCCAGAGCTAGGGCAGGTAGCTGAGACATTGCCAGGAGTAGTAAAGGGAGGAATACCAGAACTGGTGTTATTGCAGGAGATGGGAAGAGGGAGAGATGAATCAGCCTATGTCCCTTCCTAGGAAAACCTAAATGGGAATATTTTCAGGTTTAAGATAATCCTACACTTCTTCCACCTGTGTCCCAAGAGTGCTATTTGGCCACAAGTGTTGTACACATTGGGCAAATCTGGGGCATACTTTTGGAGTTGTCTTTTTTCCTTTTCTCTTTTCTTTTGGTGATAATATAAAATGCTGCTTTTAGAGAAGGGTGGGGTCTACCATTGAACTTTATGTTGATACTAAAAATTTACTAGACCTGAGGCAGAAATATCTCCAGTTCGCCCTCAGGGTTTTTTTTATTTCAGACCTTTCATCTGCTGTATGAAAATCGAGGAGGTCAGTAAATCACCAAAGGGAGCCCTCTGTTAGTGATTCCAGTAGCAAAATAATTTGGCTTTCTATACCAGGGGAACATGGAATGTTTTACCTGTGTGAGAAATTCCACTATATGTGGTGTTTGTTTGATGCTTAGCAGGAAGCTGAGCTCAATACCAATCACCGAAGGCACAATCCATGACTACAAAAGTGTGTTTCTTGCATTTTATTTCTTCAAGAGGAAGGAGGATTCTTGGTTTTTTGAGGCAAAAAGATATAATACATATATTTATTTAATAATGGAAGGACAGGAAGGATGAAAGAGTGTTAAACGCATTGATAATGGTGTCCATGTAAGGCCACGATGCATGCTTTTTCTTAATTAAATGCCTCACACTCAGCACAGTCTACTCCATTTCTGAGATAAAAATGCATGTGATTGCCAGCATAAATCCTCTCCAGCCAGGGCAGCCAGAGAGTCTCCACAGAAGAGGGGAGCACCTGCACATTAAAAATGTGTGGGTTTGTAACATGGAGCCCAGGAGAGCCCCTCCTATGAATCAATAAAAAATCACATTTGTTTGCTCAGCAGCTGAACATGTTCCTGCTCCAAGCTGGGCTTGGCTCTGACCTCCCTCTCCCTGTTTCCATCCCACTGGTTTCTCACTGCTGCTGCTGCTACTCCAGCCATGCTCGCTGAACCCTGCCAGGCCCTGGCTGCAGTTCAGGGCAGGGATGGGCTTTGGTTTCGTGCTGCAGAGTAGCAGGTGCACAGCACCGGTCAGGTTACAGCCTGAGGGTGACACTCAGGTAAGGATGGTCTGGCAAATGTCTGTATCCCAGACTGGCTGTGAAATATAGATACTTAACCACTATGACCCTCAAACCTGTCATATGGCTCTTTACTTCACCCATCCACCCTCTGATCCATATGAGATGATGAACTTTACATGTAAGGATCCCTGGCTTTTGTTTTAGATGAAGTTCACTTGTTGCAGCTCTGATCCCAGCAAGGCATTGCTGTGCTAAGAATGTGAAATTCTTTGTATCAGTGCTGTAAAAAATAATCCCATTCTCTCTACCCCACTGACAGGGGTATCTCTACCCAGATACAGCAGCTGCAAATCAAGACAGGTGTTGTATGGTTCTTTCACCCCAAATGATTGCAAAAAGGGGCAATTATTGCTTTAGGGTGCAAGGAGATTTTAGCTACTCTCGGATCCTGGGCTGATAGCCTTCCGAGATTGCAGATGAAGTTCTTTCTTCCCAAGCCCGGTGCCAGAAGAAGGAGTCAGGATGCGTCGGTTGCTTTATCAGAGCTGTTTATTCTTTCTTGTTCCTAAACATTCTTTTTTCAGCTAGCGTAGATGCTACCTACACCGCTGCCCAAGGCTATCTGCCTCGCTCATGGGCGGTTGCTATCTCTTATACTGTTACGCGCTAGTTGTTTTCAATATTGTACCAATACCCACCACCTTTATTAAACTGTGCACTTTTACACTAAACCAATCCAAAAACGCCACCAACTCACTAGAAGATGGAGGACAGGAGAAGAAGAAGAAAGACAAAGGACACGCCCAAATCCCTCCATCTTGTCTTCTTGAGCCTCCTTTGTGAATCCCTAAAATCCTACATTATCACTCAGAAAGAAGCTACCTGTTATCCTAATCACACACCTGTGACTCATAATTCTTCATATAACGTTGGCAATCACTCCCAAGGGGTAAAATCAAAGGCACTGGTGTTTTTGTCACTGTACCAGGGTCTCTGGACCCCCTCCTGGGGTTTCGGACCACCCGGGACATCTAGAGGGATGTCCTGGGTTCCGACAAGCTACTAGCTTGTATAATAACCTCCTAGGAGAAAAAGATTTTGGTTAACTAACACAGTATAGGATGACTTGCCCTCTCCCATGGAGTTGCCTTTCAATGGAGACTGTAATTCTCAGGTTTTTTGAGGGGAGGATGGAGGTACTAACTCACCATGTCAGTTTTCAGTCTCTTGTGCACATAGAAGAGCAGTCCAGCAAAGACCAGAAAACAGGGCCAGGATTTGTCTGCCTGTTAAGAGATGGCTGATCTCCTGTATGTTGGGTGTGAGGTGGCCACAGTTGAGAGCTGATACCAAAAGCTGGGCCACACAGTGATGATGAGGTGCCTAAAAGTAGAGACAACAAAACTTAGGAGGGATATGGGACAAGGAGGAGGTAGCAGGAGACACAGAGTGAGGTATGTGACTAGAGGGGATCTTCTGAGACTGCTTATAGCCTATTGTAGAAGAGATCTGAATTACAGTAGGGTCAGTTCCCTTGGAACCCTTGGAACCAGAACCATCTGTTACAGCTTTCACAACTTGGTAAGGATAATAAGTTTGCTAAGAAGCACTCTGTAAAGGAAGCTGGGGAGATAAGTCCAGCTTTTCGATGCCACTATTTGTAGCTGGTCCAGGGCAGAGTTTTTGCTCTTTAAGTCACTTGTTTAAAGGGTGGAGGAGAGATGATTATTTTGACAGAGTTCATGCTGTCTCTGTTCTGTTGTCAGGGTTAGTTACGCAGGCAGTCCCCTTACTGCGCTGTGTTCATTTTGTACCTAGTTTGTATAGGACTTGGCAAAACCAGGCAGATCTTAACCTCCCATTTCTTCGAGCCGCAAGACTCAGTATCTACAAAACTTTTCCAATATCCTGTTGAAAGTACTCCTCTTGGCATATGCTCCTTAGCATAAACCAGAAACAAATTTCCAGGCTGTCTGACCAGATCTCAAATCTAACCTTTTGCAGGACTTTTCCATGCAGCAGTCCTAAAGTAAGAAAGCTGGTGGGCTGGCCAGTTACATTTATAGCTGACTTTTTGGCATGGGTTTAATTTTATTAAATACAGATGTTATTCTGAGGTTTAGCTTCTAAAACTGTCTGCCTGAGAAAACAGGCACTTTCCCAGTGACTTGGTCTCAGCGGTTAGACCAAGAACTGGGCACTAAGCCATATTTATGTACGCCGAGTTTCCACTGATGAATAATTTAAAATAGTTTTCAGTGGCAGTGAAATGATAACTTGGAGCACAAATACCATTCCTTCTTTCCAGTGAATGCAATATGCAGGAGAATATGCATACAACTTACTTAGAGATATATTAAAAAGTTTCAAGAAATGAAAAACTTCTCATCTGTTATCTGTACAGCTTCCCCCTCCCTTTTTCCTCATTGCTTTCAGAATCAACAGGGCATGATAAGACACACATGCTTGGATCTACAGCCAAAAAACCCTGAGTTATGGGTTCCAGGCAAAGCTGGTGTAATGCTTGACTTTTCTTAATTTTTTGTTTATTGCGATCATTCAAGAGTCTTCATTTCTGTCCAGACTGTTCCAGAAATAAATGAGAGTCATGTGGTCTATGATGGTTGAGAACTGCTGGATTAGGAGACACAGCAGTAAGGCCTCACAGCCCTCAGCTGGTAAAAGCCATTGAGGCAGTGTTGCCCTGTGCATGTGGTCAGAGTGGTTCTCCTTTGGTGTAGCCAGAGGACAGGCAGTTCTCCTTGCTGATGCTGTTGGATGCAGCTCCCTGTGAAATTTATTGTGGTTTTTCTTGATTTAGCCAAAGGTATTGGTTTTTACCCAGCAGGAAAAATTAAATTCTTGCCACTAGAAATTAGCCTCATATTTTGGCCTTTAGGGACACTGCCTAAGAGATGGACAGCTATGGCAACCAAAGGTTCCATTCAGTTTTGAACCAGGTTCAGTGTCCTGGGGCCTTAAGAAAGGATTATCACAGAAAACCTACCCTTAGGTGCCATATGGGAGCGCAGTGCCTTGATTCTCATTTCTGTTCTTTTTCACGTCTCACTGCCTCAAGTTTCTGTGTCATCCCAGAGCCTTTTGCTGCCATTAATGTTTCTCACATAAAAGCCATTTGGAGAGTGCATCTCAATGTCCTGAGAGGCTTCTTTCCTCACTGGGGCACATACATGTGCCAGCTTTTTTCTAAGAGCGTTTGAGACTCTTGAGTTCAAATCCATGTGTCAAGTGCCTCTTCCCTGGCTGCAAAGACCCTGGGGGCAATCTGAAAAAGGGGATGGTTTCATGCTCCCCCAGTGTGCCCTGGGAAGAACAAAGGAGCTCAGGGCATGTTAAACTGTTGCCTGCAGCACTTGGATTTCTGTTCCTGCATACAAAACAGAAAGCCACTGAGGACTTCAGAAACTGCTGTGTGACACCGAGGCTCTCTAAAGCTTTGTCATCTATTCCTATTTACATTAACACCATTTATCTTTTCTGTGGCATTTCTTCCAGGACTAGACTTGGAGCCCCTGAGGAGGGGATAAGGGTAGCACTTACTGTATGGCAGGAAACAGGCAAGTATTGGGAAGTTCTGTTTTTAACAAATAGCTTTATCTTTCATCGGCTTTGAGAATACCGGTTGCTCTCAGGAAAATTCCTGAAGGAGCACACAACACAATAGTGGAAGCTCAGCAAGTCTGGACCTCTTGAGCTCTGCTTCTGTTTTCCTCTGGGACACCAGATAAGTGTCTCTGATCTCTTAGTACATTGTTATCCCTATTGTGAAGATGAGAAAAATTTGTCTGAGAAAAGTAGTGAAGGACTTAGCACTTTAAAGGTATTGAATAAAGCCGCTGTGGTTGATCTGAATCATCCATTTGGGGCAGATGGCAGCTGATTTCAAAATGACTGATACTGTTAGACCTGCCCGGAGAAGGAGAAAGGCACATTTGCCTGCTAACATAGCTTTAAATTAGTGATTATAGGGCTTGATGAAAATAGCCTACAGAGACCAAAAAATGGCAATCTGAAAAAGGGCTTAAAAATTAGGGATGCTGTGTATTTACAGGGTCATTGAAGGAAAAGGAAGAAGGGTAGCACTTCAATGCACTGAACAGCTTAGACGCTTGCTTATGCAAGAGTGAACAAACAGGAAGAACTAGATGTATTAACACATCATTTAATAGGTGCAACAGTCATGTGCTGTGATAATTCATGAGGCTGGAATATTAATATAAAAGAGTAAAACTAACTCTGTATGGTTAACAGAAGTTTTCGTTTTATGACTGCATGGTCAGAAGTGCAGCTTGAAGAGAGAGACGAGCAAATTGCAGATCTCTTAGTAATGCTACAAGGTAATGAACAAAGGCATAGCAAACCAAGAAGGGCAGCCTTTTATGGAAAGAAAGAAAAGAAAATATGGTTTTCTGAGAGGCAGGACATGGTGGTAAATGAAGAATTCTATCTATGCAGAGGCAGAGTTGGAGAGAAGTGTAGAGGAACACGACCTACTCAGCTGGCACAGAGTTTTGGTGCAGAGGTGGGTAATTTTTTGGAGACGAGAGGAGGTTGTTTCAGAAGTGATTCCCTCCTAAATGGAGGGAATGGGAGGAGTTGGCTGGTCCACTGAAAGCTGGAGGGAGTTTAAACAGGAATAGTTACGAAATGATGCAATGATATTTAGGAAAAAGTGATAGTATCAAATTGTTTAACATTGACTTCAAGAAGGAAGTCTTCAATAAATATGAAGAACTAATAGTTGAGACCTCATGGGAAGGAATCCTGGGGTGGAGAAAGAATTAGAGCTGCTGTTTCCTTAAATAATTGATATTAAGGGGACATATATTATTAATTGATATTAAGGACACATGTATAAGTTATCACCTTTCAGAGAAAGGCTCAGAAGGATGAGTGAAATGATGAAATCAGAAGCTCCCCATTTGCTACAGACAAAGGAAGTATGCCCCTAGAAGGTGCAAAACAATTTGTTTTATCCTATGCAAACTGTGGCAAAGTCTCAAAGTGAGAAAAGGCTATCAAGGACATAAAGTTGTTCTGTAAGAGCTGGGGTCTCTGTGGAGGCTCAGTGGAAAAAGCCTAGCAAATAAAGCTATGAAATCAGAGGGGTTTTGTTGTGGTTTGGTGTTTTTTTTCCTTTTCCTTTTTTTTTTCCCTTTCTTTTTTCTCTAGACATCTAACACAATACTTGCCAAAAGCAAGGGAGAAGGGGGGACATTTTGGGCTGGAATAGAGAGAGAATGGGTTGGCTGGGTAAGGTAAAGCATGCCCTGGAGCAGTTCTGCCTTTGAGAGTCTGGCTCACAGGCAGGCAAAGTTCAGAAGACTGGGAAGAGAGCAAGCACAGCATCCTATCTTGAAAGAGGAAAAAAAAGAAAAGCTGAGCAATTATAGATGTATTGGCTTCACTTGAGTAGAGGTTAAAACAATACAGCAAGCCACTTCAAAGTAACTAGGAGTGTATGTGTGGGGAAGAGATGATTAACAGTCAGCAATCTGAAAAACTGCATCAAACCAAAATTAATTCTGTTTTAGTGGTAGCTGGAGGGCTATTGAAAAAGCCTCAGATAGCTGCCATGTATCTTGACTGTCACTTGTGGCATTTTTTAAACTGGAGATACATGCTTGAGATAAAATCACAGTGAGTGCCAGATTTTTCAGAAAAAAAAAGGACATTAACAATAGACACTGATGACTGATTAGGAAACTTGAAAGATTCATGAGAGTTGTATCCCATCCTGAGTCTGGTATTCAATATTTACTTCTACATCTTGACAGAATAAAGAACACACTTAGTAGATCTGTGAATGGCACCACGCTGGCAGGAGCTACAAGCACACTGAAAGATAGGATTAGAATTGACTAGTTAGAGAAATAATTTCAAAGAATTTGGATTCAGTACAGCATGGACAAATGAAAGATTTGCATTGTCTGATGAGGCATCTGGCTCTGCCAGAAAGGATCTGCCAAAATGGATCATATTCTGGGAAGCCATCCTCTGTGTGCTGGTGGTGCATAAGGATATTTCATTAAATTACTGTGGGTGAATTCTATGCACAATATGCATTTTCTGCAAGGAAAGTTGCATGTCCCTTGTGCTCTGGTCAGCTTTGGTAAGATGTCAGTTGCAAACCATGGCCCATTTTGTGCATTCATCCAGAATGGGCTGAACTAGCTAGGAAGCCCACTGGAGAGCACCAAGAGTGATGCTCCTACTGATGGATTAATGCATAAGAAGTGACTGAAGAAACAGGAATTGCTTACCCTTGGGAAGGCTAGCATAAGGCATAACAGCCTTCAGTATGTAGTGAACTTGGAATCACAGAATCAGAGAATCCCTGCACAGAACAGTTCCAAGAACCACACCTCATGCCTGAGAGCATTGTCCAAATGCTTCTTCAACTCTGTCAAGCTTGCTGCTGTGACCATTTCCCTGGGGAGCTGTTGCAGTGCCCAACAACCCTCTGGGTGAAGAACCTTTTCCTGATATCCAACCTAAACTTCCCCTGACACAGCTTCAGGCCATTCCTTTGAGTCCTGTCACTGGACACCATAGCGAAGAGATCAGTGCCTGCCCCTCCTCTTCCTCTTCTGAGGAAGTTGTAGACAGCAAGAGTCTCCCCTCAGTCTACTCCTCTCCAGACTGAACAGACCAGGTGATCTCAGTTGCTCCTCCAGTCCCTTCACCATCCACATGACCCTCTCTTGGTATCTTTCTAACAGCTTTTATACCTTTTGTAATGGTGCCCAAAACTGCACACAGGACTCGAGGTGAGGCTGCACCAGTGCAGAGCAGAGTAGGACAATCCCCTCCCTCAGCTGTCTGTTCTCTGCATCCTTGGCAAGTAGCACAAGGAACTTAGGGGAAGCAGAAGACTTCCTGGGAGAAGACAAAACCTCTTGAAATTGAAGTAATGAGTTTTATGTTAGATAATACAGGGAAAAACTGCCGTAGGGGAAGGAAACTTCAGTCCTGGAATAGGCAATTGAAGACAGGTGTCGCTGGAGCTTTCTATGTTATTTTTGGGGAAAAGAGACAAGACCCTGCCTTGAGGTAAAAGACAGATTTGATGACGTTTTGATATCCTTCCAGTAATTTTTGATTTCATGAAGCTATGGTGATGGTATCCCATCAGTAAGATGATGCTAAGAAATGCACCTGTACTGGAAGAAGGGCACCAACTGTAGGCTGATGGCAACAACTCCAGAGACTTCGGGGGAAGAGAAGAGCAGGGCAGGAAGAGTGAGCACCACTGGTTAAGTGGGAACTCCTACCCAGAAGGTGAACAACCCAACCAGGCTCTGGCATTTAGAATGAGTGGTGGGTAGAGGCTTGTTACATGGTGTTAAGAGTGCCATGGTACTAGTCCACAGTGCAGCTCCATCAGCGTCACCAGCCATCCCAGGTCCCTGCCATGGGGCTGTTGGCACAAGGCTCCGATTCACTGTGTCACTTCCTTCTAGCAGCTATGCTTGCACTTTCTGATGCTTCATTCACATCTGTATTGACTCTGCTTACCCTCAAGCATGATGGATGTGTTTCCTTTTCTTTGCAGAGGAAGAGAGACAACTTCAAGCAAACAACCGGGATTTTAATCTGCAGTTTGAATATGCTGTAAGTAACCAGCGTATGTTGTTTCACGCAGATGTAGTCACAGATGTAGCTGCATCTGCTTCATGTCTCAAGTGTTGTTTCAAAGGGGTGAACAGAACTGCATGCCAGCTATGGCTCTGCAAACCAGGCAAACACAAGCCAGATGAACCATCAGAGGTGGATTGCTCTGAGTCAGCATGAAAAATGTGCAATTGAAGGCGATCCGATTCTGGAAAAGCATGACACAGTGACTTTGCACACTTACAGAAAATTATTTGTGAGTCAAAGCATTTGCAGGATCAGGCTCCAAGGCCTTTCAATAACAGAACCTGGGAGGAGTTTTCTGTGGAAATTTGTCTCCATTTAAAGTAAAACATGAAAGGAAATGTGTCAGTTCCTCAGCTTTTGCAGTGAAATCATCTCTGTCAGGAAGGTTTTGAATCTGGCCCTTGTGGCTTTCTGCCAGCTTTTCTGCCAGGTTCTTAACAGCCTGCTTAGGCTCACTTTGTGCCATGAAATCTGGGATTCTAAAGTGCGCCTTGACACAGGCTGGCTGTGTCCTAGGTTTGCCAGGCTAATTTGCCAGGAAGCCCCTTGGGCAACTTAATTTCCAAAGCTTGTGGACCATTTTCTGATGCTGTGTGCAGAGGAGGACTAGCTCAGCCACTAGATCTGTCCTGCCTGCCTGCAGGGATATACCGTCTGTGAGACTGTCCTGAAAAGCTGCATTCTTTCAAAGTGTTTGCACCTGCCAATTAATACCAAAGTGAATTTTGTGAATTTTTGTCCTTTGAATATCTGAATTTCAGTGGTGAAATTAATCATTCAGTTACTCGGGAGCTCCTTTGAATCATGTTTTGGTTTAGGAACATCACAAGTATTTTCTTGGAAAGACCTGAAAAAACTAAGCATTTTAGAACACACTGATTTCTTGTGATGGAAACAGTCTGACTTTCCAGCAGGTTTGACTAATGGCAACATGGTAATTTTCAGTGGTCACTTTTAATCTATGGACTACACATGGATTAGAGAGTCCCAGGGCCCAGAGCTGCTGCATGTATCCTGAATATGAAATGCATGGAAGTTAATATATGTAAAGTACTATGCAGCATGAATGTCTTATCAAGACTGCTGATTTGAGACTGGGGAAGTGAACTTGACTTGCACACAACCTGTCAGTAGTGTGCTGGGGTGGGTATTGCCACTACATATGGTTTTGTCATCTACTGAATGATTGCTATGTGCAGTAGTGGGACAAGAAAGTAGGAGGTAGATGGGCAATTATGTCAGGGTAGAGGTAACAAGCAACTCTTCTGGTTCCACACCTAATTCTGTGAAAAGCTATTCAGAAAACTGACTTTGCATGACACTGCTTCCCAGCTGATTGCTTGATTGTGCCCAAGGATTTGCAAATAGCCACAATTAAGTAGATGACTTTGAGAACACTTTAGAATTTCCATAAGTCTGTGATTATGTGATAAAGTGAAGGTAGCCAAAAGGCAGCTCAGTATAATGTGTTAAAACTTGACAGAGTTTGGTAAACATGCCCCTCATTTTAGTCAGCTATGTCTCATGATTTCTGGAGTCCTGTGTAGAGACTGAGGCTTAGGAAATCAGAAAACTGCCCAAAAAGAGCCAAACCTTGAAGTGATGCGTGGATAGTGATGTACTAACAGACTTCAGGTGGTGATGCAAGAACTGCACTAACTGTATAGGGCTGCACATCATATCCTGAGCTGCTTATTTCCCATAAGTCCTCACAAAAGTTCAATTTATTAACTCCACGTTACTATGGTGTATGAAAAGAACTAACCTTGCCATAAATCACTTCTGATCCCACACTGTAGATTGCTGATGAATGTAGAAATCACAAAAAGGGAGATTGTCTTCTGGCATCTTCTCATAACATATCCACTATGATCCTGAAAGTTAGCTCTTCCAGGCAAGGGTTAAAATTTGGGTACCTTCCTCAAATTTAGATTTGTCTCATCATGGTGGGGTTGCACTGCTAAGCACTAGGATGTGGTTCAGGGGGAAAGGACCACTAAGATCCAAAGGAAACCCACCAATATAAAAAAGCTTTAGAAGTATTTCAGACAGTGAAAGTCACAGGAGTGAGGTTCAGATTTCTTGGTAACTTAAAGCCACATTAGCCATAAAACCTATAGAACAGGTTCTTGTAACAAAGCTAGGTGAGGCAGTAAATGTTTCTTTAGGGTGAGGCAGTTGCTGAGAAAGGCCAATAACGAAAAAGAAAGGGAAATGCAAACCTAGGTGTTGTGCATTGACTTACTGCTGTGGCCAGGCTTTATGTCCCACCTGGTGTGAAGATTTGAGCCTTTCACTAAACAGTTTCTATTATGTAGGCATAGATTAAAGGTACAGAGGTGTTTTGTCCTTTTTTATCACAGGGAGAATAGGGAAGTGGGAAAGTACAATCAGAGGTGAGTGTGTTGTCCCTGAATATCCCTGTTCCTGGTGGGACTTTGTTCCATGCCGTGCAAAGTCTCCAGGTTATCTGTGGAGGGAGAAGAGACGAAGATAAAGACTTGAAAACTCTATTGTTCATGGAGCCTGACATCAGCTCTGGCAGCTGCTGAAAGGTGGCCCTCCTGGTATGAAGCAAGACTAACGAATGGCTGAAACCAGCTTTGCAGGAACCTGGTGCTGCACCATGGAAAGCCATGTCTGCCAATGCATGCAAGGGCATGTCCACCTGCATCACACTACAACTTGCAGCAGACTTCAGAGGGCAAATTCCCTCCCAGGGCTGTCAGAGAATGCAGGAGATGCTAAAATGCAGTGTGTCCGTGCCTGCCACACTTCTCCTGCCACGAGGCCTCAGTAGTTGAGCAGAAGGGTTAGAATAATTAAACGAACTTTAAAATAAAGTGCTGTGCTGTTAACTGGAAGGGCTGAGTGTGAAGGTATGTACACTACCCACCAGCTCACAAAATTAGTTAGGGATGACTTACAAACCAAATGTGAATGAGTGGCATGAGAAGGCACTTAGAGCAGCACAAAAAAGGGCTCAATATAGGTCAGTAAAAATGAAGTCAAGTCTTAATCCTGTGTTTATTCACAGTGCAGACAGAAAGATCTTCCTGAATTCAGAAAGAGGTTTGTCTGTGTAAAGACTGAAAGAAAGTGGAAAGCAGGGTGGCAGATGTGGTATAGCAAGATTTAAGGACTTTAATCAACTTAATCTGTGTGCACTCTCCCCAACACAGCTACAGAGAAGACAGCCTCTGTGTGTCCACCATGATGGGCTCTTCATTAACACTCTAGAGAGAAAAACTTCTTCTGAAAGTTTTAATGTTTGCTCTGATCCTAGTTCCTTCTTTAATTCTTTGCTTTCACATTGGAATTTAGCACAGCTGCACTGGGACGTCATGAAGGGCTGCAAAAACAACTTTGAAATTGGCGTTCAGACAATAGGAAAGGAAATGCAAGGCCTATGAGTCAATGACAAATTTCATTTTGGATCAGGACCCAGGGTCAAACCAGCATTCTTTCATCAGCACCAGCAGCAAGGAGGCTGCTTGGACTCAGGTAACCTGATGAAGTCTCTAGTGAAATAGGAGGGATGTATATAACTTCCTATAGCCAATACACATTGCCCTCGGCAGGATCAGCAGCTGGGTTCTTATATCTTTGCAATTTAATTGGTGAGCAGGGAGCTCTGGTAGTGGCTCAGACTCTGCCCCACCTCCTCTTGCTTGCATGCTTTGATCTCAGAAGGCTGCCTGGTGGGTGATCCTAAAGGACCTTATCAGCATTGTCAGGGTTGTGGCACCAGCTGCCCACTCTTCCTGTCTCAACCTGCAAATGTTTCCCAGTATTCCTCATGCTCAAGGCTGAAGGGAGTGTGGTCTGATGAAGTGAAAAGTGGTCTCAGTGGTTCCTGAAGGAATAGCTACAGCAGCAACCTGCACTACTCCTTCTGCATTTAGTAAGGTGTAAGTTGGATTCATCCAAAGAGCAGTTGAGGCACTGTCAGAGAGCAGCCAGAGCGGAGCTGTACTACGAGAAGGGGCAAGCTGGAAGTGGAGGTGAACCAGCTCAAGCAGTGCTCTCACTGACCACAGTGCAGTCCTGCAGCATCTGGCTGTCTGGGACAGCGCAGAATGCTAGTGATGGAGTCCATCCTGATAATTCCAGACAAGGTGAGGTGATGAACCAGATCCAGAGCCCTCTTAGGGAGCCCAGGAAGAAGTGGTGAGAGACAGGGCTGAACACAAATCTACACAGAGGTCCAAGGACCATCAAGGAAGTAGAGCTGGATAGATATATCTGGGAAATTAGGACAGATGACAGTCTGGAGATGGGAACTTCAACAACACAGCTCAGGTAAGGATAGAAGGCTCATGGCTGAGCTTAAATGAACTCCTCAGCTCTGGACAGGGGTTGTAGATGGATACACCAGGTGAGGTCAAGGCCCTCAAGGCATATTAGGCCTCTGAGAAGCACATAAAGATTGAGCTGTGCCAGATGTGATCTTCAGTGAAATCCATAGACTCCTTTGGATCAAGTCCTCCACTCTTCATCCGATTAAGTCTCATGGAGAGAATACTCCTACCACACTGGTTGGGAGTCTTGTTGTGTGTGACAATAATGAAAACAAAACAGTGGTTTGGAGTGTGTCTCCTTCGCACCACTCAGCAGTGTTCGGCCCTCCCCTTCTTTCCTCCTTCCTGCCAGGCACCAGCTTCAGGTACTGAGTCAAGCCAGAGCACAGTGTTGTCAGAGGGGATGACTAAGAGACAAGACACTTAGATGTTGTGCTTAGCTTGTCTATGAGCTATGACATGAGGTTGTCATGCCATGCCAGCCCTGTGTCCTCCTTTGCACCACCGTGACAAGGACACCCACCACACTGATGATTAACTGCTCAGTAATGGGGTGACTGAAGAAACAACATAGGAAAACACAATCAGTGATCACGCTTTCCTAATGATTTTTCTGGCATACCCAACACGTGATGAGATCCTGGAACTCACATTAGTGCTGTCAAGAGAAGGTTGAGGGGTTGCATACATAAGACATTCCTGTCCTTCTTCTGTTTAAAGGAAAGAAAAATGGGAAGCGGGGCGGAAGGAAAAGTGAAGAAAAGAGAACTGTGGTTTGGAAACAGACATTTTTCTTTCTGGTGTTTGGCTAGTCTGTTACTCCTGGGAGTTTACTTTTTACAGGGACTTATACAGGGACCAGATTGACACCACCGCGTCCTTTTGGCCTTTATCAGTCTTCTGTTGAGCTGAGGCTGCTGCCTACCATCAGGAATAAGTCAATTAACTTGGGAGTCTTAAAACTGATGTAGTCTGACTGTTCTATACTCCCTGTGAAAACAAAGCCTTGGTGGCACCATATATGCTGTTACATGAGTTTATTAAAAATTTTCATGAGCACATTCACAGCCCTGCTTATGGATTCTGTATGCTTTCCAGTGGCAATGCTGCAGTTAAGCAGAGTGCCATGGAATTGCATTTCTGCCACCTCCTTGGTGAGGCTTTACTGAAACACCTGAGAAAGACATTTCTGCTGCTTAGCTGTTCCTTTGGTCTGTGCCACACAAGTGCCAGGGAAATTGCCAAGTGTTATGGCATAACACCTCCCTGTGGGGTCACCAAAGTCTTGCTATAATTTACTTACAGCTAGGTTGTCCAGATGCTGGGAACTGTTATGTCACTGAGCCAGGGGTATAAATTCAGAGGGTCAATACCTTGCCATACCCTTTTGCCCCTGTAATCCAGACACAAAAGCATCTGTGTCTCTTATTTCCAGTGACTTTTATGGCAAGGAGATGATTTGTTTGCTCAGCGATCTAAGGTAGGAGCCATCTGCTGAGTTTTAGTTGCTGTTGGACGTCACAGGCAGGCTTCTGAAAACACCCCCAAAGTAACAGCTCATCTGCCAGATCTGGACTTGTGTAACTGTGGAGAGATGAGCACTATTCTTAGGGACAGCATTTTGGTGGAGTCACACCTCCAGGATGTGTGAATCTAGCCCCTGAAAAGAGCAGATGAGAATAATCCCTCACCCACAGACAGCATTGCTCTGGTGTCAAACTTCACATCTGGAGAACTTTGGGCTGACTGTGTGTAACCACACTCAGATCTGCTCATTTAGGACACACGTGCATGCAGGGACTGCCCTCGGACAACCAGAAGCCTAGGGCAGATCACAGAGTAAATGTAAAGCTCCCCAACACCATCTTTGTGCTTAGCCCATAGAACTGCTCTTCTTAGCTTTTGGTTTTTATGAATTTATAAGAAAACCAGAAGTTTCAGTAAGGCCTCTCAATACCTAATTGCTGTTACAAAGATTATTCCTCTTCATGACTTTTTCTCTGTGGGAGTCTCTCCCAGTGAAGGCAGAGCATGGGGACAGTGAGGCAGATGATGTGTTAGAGGCATTGCTTGTGAAATTATGGCTGCATGCAGACTATTTAATGCACTGTGGTGGTGCAGACTCCTGTAGCACCCCTCCCACCCCAGAGTCAAGTTCTGGTCTAGCTCTAAAGAGTGACAGGGTTTGATGGTGTTAAGCATCACAGAATAGGATAAGATCAAGAGCAGAGGCCATCTGAGGTTTCCCTGTAGCTGGCCAAGAGCCTGAGCTGTCAGAGCACACAGCCCTGTAGTATTGCCTGAAAACATAATATATACATGAGAGAATTGGGTTTCTTCAGCCTGGAGGAGATAAGGCTTCAGGGTGACCTAACTGTGGCCTTCCAGTACCTGAAGGGAGTCCATAAGAATGATGGAGAGGACATGTAGTGGACAGGGCAAAGGAATGGCTTAAAAGTGAGGGTGGGTTTAGATTAGATACTGGGAAGAAATTATTTACTGTGAGGATGCTGAGGCACTGGCACAAGTAACCCAGAGAAGCTGCAGGTGCTCCCAGGCTGGAGGGAGGTGTTTCTCCCTATGGCAGAGGAGTTGGAATGAGATGATCTCTAAGGTCCCTTCCAACGCAAACCATTCAATGTTTCCATGATAATGTGATACCTTGCATAGTGCTTCAGCTGTATCTGTGATGTGGAAATGCAGAGCTCTGATTTGGAAAGGCTGAAGTTTTCTCTAATTTGTCATTATAATTTGCTACTGATATGCCTTTAGCCCCTGAGGTCCATGAACAAGTTATGTTAGAAATATCTATAGTAATTACAAGTTCTTTTTTTCCTGGTGATTAATTTTAATTATAGATTCTAGAATAATGAAAAGATCTATGATAATACTCCTTGTCCTTATCCTCAGGTCTAAGTGCCCTAGTGTCCCAAAAGACAGTTTGCACCCAAAAATATCATGATCCTGGAAAATTATGGAGAAAACACTGGTTATCCAGATTCCCGTAGTTAAGCATTTGGAAACTGTTGTGTCTGGGGTTTTTACCATGCCTAATGGCAATAGGAAACAAAATGAATGGCTGTGGTTCATTCAGTGATTTTCCTGACGTAATTAATGGACAGAAATAGAAGGCAGGAATTGAAATAAACCACTCCCATTCTTTTCTTATTCCCCTCTGAGACTTTTTCAGGCAAAGATCTATAAACTTTATCTGAGTGTTTACTGAGTAGTTTTTCCCATGTTATATGTGACCCTCTGAAATCTGTTGATGCACAAAGGTCAAGTACTCTGCATTTACTTTTCCTGCAGCAACAATCTTGTTTTTTCTTTAAGTGGTCATGATACTTTTCCTCATAATAGTGGGCAGATTTACATATTTAGATTCAAATTTTATTAAAAAATCTGCTAGACTCTGTGCCTGAGTCTTGTCAAGAAATTTAGTTCCCAGTATGCTGGGATGCAGAGGATGCTGTTATTCCATTGCTTCTGTTTCAGCAGTGTCCACAGAGTCTGTCTGCAACACATATCCCGGAGTTATGGATTTTGAAATAAATCAAATTTAACTACATGTCATGGCATAGACAGAGTTAACCAAACTTGCAGGTAGCTACATGATACCAGGAGACAGACAATATTGTGTATATGACAATCACTGATAAATATCTTTTCCTGCTGGAGTGCAATCAACAAGAGGATTTGGCTAGCTCTTCTATGAAGGCTGTTTTCATTTCTGCCCTTTTAGAGATTTACTCATTTGGCTTGTCCAAGGGATAAAACATGATTTTAATGCTGAAGAACATATGCTGTACTGTGTGTCTGAACATAGAGAAATCTAGTAACTGCCTAAAATGGAAGAGCTTCCCCCACACATACCTTTCAACGGTAACCTGAAATAATTGGTTTAGTGCTGGAAACATGCTGATGCATGTCAGTGTAGATGTCGAGATCCTGGATTAATGCATGGAAAAGAAGTGGGCTGTGATTCATATTTGGTAGGTCCTGTCCTCCCACCAGCTTAGCAATATCTAAAGGCTATTACAAATACCACAGTCACCATTTTCTCTGCTGTTGAACCAGCATATTTGTTATGGAATTCAGGTGTGTTTCATATCTGCCTCCTTGTGCTTCACACCTTAGGTTCCCTGGAATGGGGTTAATGGGCATTGTCTGGAGAGCTTCTAGGGGTAAAAATTTAAGATGTTCTCACAACAGGTGGGATTCATCCTTCCAGCACTAAACCTGGACCAGGACCTGTTAAACACCATATAAAAGATGGTCTAGCACACCTGAAAACTAAAGGCACAGCCTCAGTGGGTGGGTCAGTATGATGGCTTGAGCCTGTCTGGCTAGTGGCAAGTATTGAACCAGACTGCTCTGATCTTTTTGGGAAAAAAGTACCCAGTTCTGCAATATCAAGCGTAGATCTTTCTGTGGTTTGCAAAAGAGAGACAGGGTAGCAGCCACTTCTTGTGGCTGGAAGGGCCATCCGCGATTAGAAAAGGAAACTGGAAATAGGGAACAGAGCTGCAGCTTGCTTACTGAAATGGCGAGTTGCTGTATGAGTGACTGTTTGCACAATGCCACATCCAAGTGATTTTTGTGGAATAGAAACAAGACACCCGTTGAAGCTGCTGAGCTGAAAGTTTACTGAATGAGCTGAGGATGATAATAATAATGTCATATTCTGCTCCTGGGAAGATGTACACCTCCCATAGTGTTTTCCAGTCAGTGGGTATTTCAAAGCATCAGACAAGCTACAGATGGTTGACCTGGCATGTGTTTTCCAACCCTGCTTTGTAGATGCTAACAGCAAAATTGTTGTCTTCTGGATACAGTTCTCAATTTTCTTTGTGCACTGTGTAAGTAAGCAGACTATTAATAAAGGGAAGATGTTGTGAGCAACTACATACAAGTTTATCTACCTGCAGCAGCACTGTCATAAGCTGAGCATCGTGTTTTCAGCCATTCCAAGAGGAATTCTCTGTTTATCCAAACTTGGCATGATTGTGTGGGGGAAAAGGAAACACTTTTTGAGCTGCTGTTGGAAACAATACTATTGCTAAATATAAGCAAGTAAGACACAGTTGAAATGTGTTGTGCTGTAATTTTGTTTCCTGTTTTACCAATCCTACTTATTTTCATTTTTTCCCCTTACAGAACAATTCAATTAAAACATCGAAATACAATTTCTTCACTTTCCTACCTCTCAACCTGTTTGAACAGTTTCAGAGGATAGCCAATGCCTACTTCCTTTTCTTGCTGATTTTGCAGGTATGAAATCACTGTGCTGTTTCCAGCAGATTGTTCTCTGTTATCAAAGCCAGTCTGTTTGACAGGTGTAATGAAGTGCAAGCTGTATTCTTGGTGTGAATTAGCATCTTAGTAAAATCTTACAGTACATAGAAAGTAGGGCAGAAAAAAGCAATTTTCTCTTTTACCTTTGGATATGAGGGTTTGAACTAAATGAAGAAAAAATAGTTAATTAGTTTTCAACAAATTGTGCAACTTTTTCATGCCCTGCCCTACTATCCCTTTGTGTCTACATCTGAGTGCTCCTGGCTGTCCTCAGATTTGCATTACTTATTCATCCTGCAGTATAAAGCCAAGTTGTTTCTTACTCATGGATTATAAGGCGAATTCCACAGGCAGTCACAAAGGAAACAGCAAGAAGGACATCACATTTGTAATCTGTGGTGTTTCCCTGGGAAGGAAGGAGTTAACATCAGGAAGGCTCAAGGTTGTGGCTAGTTTGCATAAAGCTGGCTATTGCTGCTGCCTTCTCCAGGGTGAGGAAGGTGTCCAGTATGGAGTGTGTCAGACACTGGCAGCACTATCGAACCCTGTGGATTTTTAATGGCATTGAGTTGCCCTTTGCCCATCACTGTTGCTAATGATACCTGAAAGCTGAACACACCAGATAAATTGATATCAGAATTTCTGCCCCTTTGCACCTTGCTGTGTACTCTGCTGTTGTTAAGTCCACACATTATCAAAAGAAGGGTATAATTTTGATTGTGTTTCAAGCTTAATGTTTTAAAGTTGACCCTTTCACTGCACACAAATTTGCAAAACAACCAGTTTCAAATGCCTTTTTTTTTCCAATTTCAGCTCAAAAAACCATAGGTAAAATGTGGGTAAGCCTTCAGCAAACCACATATGATCTTTTTTGCTTATTTACAGGGAATGAATTTTTGACATTTCAGTGCATGTGTATTTTTTAAGAGAAGGTGCCTTTTCAGCTAAGCTGAGAGCACAGTTCCTGTGTTGTTGTACTGCACTCTAGCTGTATGTCTGTCAAATTGAGAGTATTTCAAAGCATTTGCCTTCAATTATTCTACTGTGTGTTTTGCTGGGCCATCTAGGATTGACTATATATAAAAGCATACAGTTTTTTCTTTACATCAAAGTTTTTTCTTTACATCAAAGTAGCCTAAAGGAGGCAGGCATTAGTGTACATATTCCTCCGTTTATTTATTTTTCCTCACTCCATCCCTGTGGGACTGCACCATTCCTGCATCAAGCATAGATGTGATGGGCAGGTTGTGGGGACTCTGTCTCGCCCTCCCTTGTCACAGACCCGTGGGACATGCATTTTCTGAGGTAGGTGAGAAGGCAGCAGTTGCAGTCTGTACAGCTGAGCAGGGCTATGTAGCAGGGCTACAGATCCTACAGATCCTGTAGGATCTGGGCTATGACAGCACATAAATGTCAGCTTCACAATGCACATGGAGTTGACACTTCCCAGATCCAAACTGCGGGACACACTAATGCTGGTTTCACATTGCTTTCATCCCTATTTCTGTGCTTCTAGAGGAAGGGGGGAACTGTGTGGGGGTGACACATTTCCGTCTGCATGACTGATGGCATAACAGAATCACCCTCAACTCTTCAGTCCTCTCACTGTTAAAGATGTAGGAAACAAAAATGGCTGTGCTGCTCTTGGGAGAGCAAGGTCAGCCCTGGCAACAGCTTGCATTGTCTATTGACGCAAAATTCACTTCAGCAAAGCGTGAAAAGTTACTGAAACAAAGAACAGAAGCTTTTGATGGCTCTACACAGCTGGTTTTGCTCAGATAGCTCTTGAGTCCTTCACAGTGGGCTTTCCCATGTCAGTTACTTCCAAAGAAATACCCTGGGGACTTGGCAATCTTAATTCTGCAAGCAGCAGGAAAGAGCAACCCACTCACTATACCTTCTGACAGCTCCATTTTCCCAGCTTAAATTATAGCTTGTTTTTAAGAAAAACATGGGTTCCCTGGCTCTCCCACCTTTTGGGGAGGTCACATATCAGGGATGGAGCTACATTTCTGTCTTTATTCTATATTCAGGTATCATAGAAAAATATTGTCTGCAGCTTGATTAGGAACAGTGGTTTTCTGAACTGGCAAGAAATATCTCAACTCAGATCTTTTCTTCCTACAGTTGATTCCTCAGATTTCCTCACTGGCCTGGTTTACAACAGTGGTGCCCCTGGTGCTGGTGCTGGCAGTATCAGGAGTCAAGGATGCCATTGATGATTTCGTAAGATCTGTATTTTTGATCTGTACTTTGGAGTTGGCCTGTGATTCTTCAGCACAGTAACTGAAATAAACTGCTTAAACACAGCTGGTAGCAGGCACTCGGAGTCTGAGGTTAAGTCCTCAAAATCTATAGTTCGTTACTGAAACAGGAACTAGAATTTCCAAATTGCTGAGCAGCCCACCAGCTCCACTGACTTTCTCTGAAACTGCTCAGCATGTCTGAAAATGTCATCAGAGATATGTCTGGATGCAGGCACAGAAATCTTTTCTTAGGCTTCCACTTTGGAGAACCCATCCTCTGTCATCTAGCACAATGTAGGTGGAAAAAAAAATTGGTAGGAAGCAAGTGCTCAACCCACTTGTGATTTTTCAAACTTACTCAGCTTTGGCCAAAATCTGCTGCCATCAGAGCTAATGGTGAAGAGCTCAGTTGACTTCCCAGAGTGATATTAGAGCTGAATTTAGCATCTGGTTTTCTTTCATTATTAAAATGGTTTTGATGTTCAATGGAGCAATGCCAGAACATCAGTGGCCACTTTCCATATGAGAGCAGAGGAATCAGTTTCTCTGGTGTTTACAGACTGAGGTGGGTGGGAGTAATGCCAGCTGAGTCAGGACTATGCTAAAGTGCTACGTAAGGCTCTACCCTTCTTCTTCTCTCCCTGTATTGCTTGTTGCCCTTTGCAGTCTGGTTATGCTCTGTGTCACTGCTCTAAACATGTGCTGGACACAACTGACTAAGTTGTGACCCTAATCTGCCTGACCCATTCAGCCAACTGGGTGGAAACCTAGAATGTTGATGAACTGCATATGGCTCCTGTGTGTTTTGGTTTCCTGGAAATGCCTTTTAACCTTCTGATCCAATTTTCAGAATCGACACAAAAGTGACAAACATGTCAACAATCGCCCAGTCCAGGTCCTGATCAATGGCATGTAAGTCCTTTTTGCTGTAGTTCTCACAGGGAAAAGCATTTCATTAGTAATATTTTTGATTTTTTTGTGTGTGTGTGTGTGTGATTCTCAAGGATCATTAGACAATTTAAAATTAAATTGTTTCTTACCACTAGTTCATCATGGAGTTTTAGACTGTGTGTCTGATTAATGAACCCTAGACACACTACCAGAATCTGTGCAGACATTATGGCTGTGACCTTGTGCTGATGAAAACTAAACTCTTTCTCTGTTCCTGGGTGTTTTTGTTTAAGCAAGAATTTCAGAGTCTTTTGTTTTTTACTCCTTACGCTAGAAGTAACAAGCAAAACTATCTTCTGTGTCCATTTACAGTCATAGCATTTATTTTGCATTAAGCAAAACTAGGCATTATCAACAAGATATTTCAAATTAAGACACTGGAATAGCTCCCTCATACACTTCATTATACTTAGAATGTGTGTAGCACTTCTGGCTTAGATGTACCCAAAATATTTCAGCTGCGTGCTTTGGACATTGTACTGCTAGCACTGTTCTTTCCTGCAGAAAAAATAGCAGAGATTTTTGCTTTCATGGCAGACAGAGGTGCTGTTTACTTGCAGCTCCATGGAGTCCAGCTATGCATAGGACACAGCTGTAGACAGCTGTGAAGTGTTTTTGTGACTTTTTTCCACACTATAGATAGCAGTATGTTATGTAAACTCCAACAGATTATCAAACAGTTAAAAATACAAGTGAAAACTGAATAATATGGACATAGATTTTTTTGTGCTCTCTGCTAAGTAAACCAGTTTCTTTGTTTACTGTGTATTAGTTACTGTGTCTAGGAAACAAATTTTGAAACAGAAATTTTATAATATTTTGCCTTTTTCAAAATCTGGAAACCACAGGTCCTGTCCTGCTCTGGCCAACACTGAATAAGCAAGATTGAAGTTCAAGCTTGAGCTCCCAGTCCTGTTTTGAGATTGATCTTTCTCACCTCTAGAATTTGCATATTTAGCTATGTTGACTTGGCTGTGTTGGTGCTTTGAGTTCAGCTGGGTTCTTGTGTGCACATCTGGCTTAATGTTGTGAAGACCACTGCAGACATGGCTCAGACAGGCAAGTGCACAGCCAAAGCACCTACACTGATCTTCCTGACAGCTGGTTACTCTTGCCCTTAGTACCACTCAGAAAACCTTACACAATCTGCAGTTTTCCCAGATGAAGTCTCTCACACAAGGGAGAGAGAAGGTTTTGAGGCAATGTGGGCCTTTAAGAGAAGGAAGGAAGGGAGTAGTCAGTGCAGAGACAAGGGCAAGGACGGTGCACTTGGACTGTACTGCTGCTGTGGGGCTTGGTCTCAACCCAGCATGGGTCAGCCCAGCCAGTGCTTTTATTGGTTTTTACTGCTTTTTTTTTTTTGTACTGTGGTGGTCCTCAGGTTAGCAGGGATCAGGACTCATCATGGCAGGCCCTGCTTCCAAGTCCTGATGGCACCTACAATCTGGCTACAGAAGCAGAGCTGAGTTCCCCACTTGCCCAAGCAGCATTTGCTGTATATGCTTACTTACTAGAGGTTTCCTTGCAGGTTAAAGGAGCAAAAATGGATGAACGTCCAAGTGGGGGATATAATAAAACTAGAAAACAACAACTTTGTGACAGTGAGTACCGTTTCTCTCTATCCTGATCACAGTTAATCTCCTCCACTCTTATCACTCCCAAGAAAACCAGTCATAGTGATGATGTGGCAGTAACCACAAGCAGCACTGCTCTGCAGTGCCTGCTGACAGTGTGAATTCATGCCAAGTCTGTCTGTCTTTCTGTGCTCAGGCTGATCTCCTGTTGCTGTCAAGCAGTGAGCCGCACAGCCTGACGTACATTGAAACAGCTGAGCTGGACGGGTAAGTGAGCCTGGCCCCGGTGTGCAATCCCTGCCACCACTGCAAAGCCACACTCCTGGTGAGCCTGGGTGCTGCAGGCATACCTGCAATAGCTTTGGTAGCCAGAGCCAGATAACATGTAGAATAAACTTTGAGTAGATATCTTGAGGATAACATCTTCTGGTGGATACTTCTGCTTCTTGAGTGCAAATGTCATGTGAGGAGGGGACTTTGCTTTTCAATGGCAGTTCTTCTAACACCAACAGTTAATTAGACACATGTTCCTGCAATATCCCTGGCAGAAGCTCCTTCTTTTTTCTCCTTTAGTATTTTCCTTCAGGCAGATTATCTGGGTGAGATAATCATAATGAATAACTTTGGTAATCTCCTGCTACAGAATAATATCAATGCAAGCACACAGCCAAGGCTTCCAAATGCTGCCCACTCCAAATCAGAACTGGCCACAAAACCAGAGGGCTACAACTTGAATTAATTTGGAGTAAACTGGAGCTGACTCATCTCTTTGACCCAGTTTGCATTACCTTTTCTGCATTGCCCAGAACTAGCAACTGTCTGAGGGACTGAGCAAGACCAAAGATTTCAAGAAATTGTGTCTCTCCCAGGACCCTACAGACAGCCCTCTGGACTTTCCCCATCTGATTTCTGCTGAAAATTGGTTTGCAGTTTTCATACACACAAGCGCCACTTTTAAGAGGCCCTGAACAAATGCAGTATTCTTTTGACATTGCATTTCCAACTCCCCAGCTAGCTAGTCCCAGGACTGAAGTAATCTTCCAGATCAGAATACCATGGGAAAAAGATTCAGAGCTCTCATATATGCTTAGATACCTTGGGTTTAAATGTATCATAAATGACAGGATAGAGAGTGCAGTGCTCTGTGGTACAATTAAGAGGACAGAGCCACTTCACCTTTGGTACCAGGCTAAGAATTTTTCTGAATGTCTGTCATTGCAACTGAAAGAGACAATATACACCCTTTGACCAGGTGAAGCAGGTGTATAATACCACAGTCCATCAGATGTCTAAGGAAGAGGACTATCCTCATAGCAGAAGTGATTTTCAAGGAGACCTTTCAGTTCACATATGACTTTCAGGTCATATTTTTGTCTTATATTCATATTTTTGTCTTATATTGTTTGTCACAGTGAAACAAACCTGAAAGTGAAGCAGGCATTGACAGTCACTGCAGAGCTTGGAGAAGATCTTCAGAAGCTGACAGAGTTCAATGGTGAGTATAAACGGAAAATTCACTTTCCAGATGATTTGCCTAAATTACAGAGAGTGGTTGAGACTCTTCCTTCCAAGCTGTCCACTGCCCCCTGCTAGGTCTTCTCTGGAAACAGTGCCAGCAAAGCAGAAAAGGCACCCTGCAGTTTGTACAGCAAGTATCAACACCACATGTAAAGGAAAATGTCCCTTTTTGCTTGCAGGTCTTGGTGCCATGCATGACTATAACCTGACACTGCATTGGTGGCAATCCTGGATTAGACACTTGTCTTTTGTGTCTGTCAGCACATGTCAAGGCTACCCACCTTGAAAGCCTACACAAGAGTTCACATAACTGCACAATGGAAACTGTTTTCTCAAAACCTTGTGCTTTGTTCTGGCCTCAAAACATTTTCACACTGCACTTTCACACTGATGTAGCAATGCTGATGCACTGATTACATTTATCTTCTGATCAGCGGCACTTCCCAGACACTACACAGACCCGAGGAGTAACTGTGCATGCAGGACACAGTTAGGTGAGTTAGGCTTCAGTTAGGCTTCCTAGCCTGAAACCTCACCCTGAAACCATTCCTTTCCTCTCTCAATGCAACAATAAAGACTGTATTTTAAAATATCTAAAGGCAAGCAGTATAGATGTGCTGAACAGGAAATATGTTCTTTCTCAGCACTATTTACTGTATCAAATGCAAGATAGGGTAGGGTAGGATAGGGTAGGATAGGGTAGGATAGGATAGGATAGGATGGAATGGAATGGAATGGAATGGAATGGAATGGAATGGAATGGAATGGAATGGAATGGAATGGAACGGAACAGAATGTCTTCATTGGAAGGCATCTACTATGATCATCACGTCCAACTGCCTGACCACTTCAGGGCTGACCAAAAATTAGAATATGTTTTTAAGGGCACTGTCCTAATGCCTCTTAAACCTGACAGGCTGGGAGCATCAATCACCTCTCTAGGAAGCGTGTTCTGGTGACTAGTCATCCTCTCAGTAAAGAAATGTTTCCTAAGAGGTCCAGTCTGAACCTCTTCTGTCACAACTTCAACCATTCCCATGTGTCCTGTCACTGGATACCAGAGAATACTTAGCAGCACATACAGAGAAAGGAGCTAGACCTGTCAAAACTAGAATACTCCATGGTCACACATCATCTGTCTGCAGAGAGAAGATGAGGGAACAGACCAAGTGGTGTTAATCACGTTCTGCAGTGTCCTGCTGGCTTAGAAATGAGGTCAAGATTACAGGAGGAGTTATTATGGAAAGGGGTGGAATAAGTGTTGATGTCCTTGGAACGTCTCCAGGATTGCAGGCTCTCAGGAAATACTTTTAGATATAGAGGGAAAATAATATTTTAAAAAAAAGTTTTGAAATAAGTAAATGGTTCCAGTACAAGTGGTAGGGATGTGGCAAAGAGCATAGCTGAGACTGTCTCTGGTAAAGTTTCTTTTGCCTTCCTCATTGAGGTTTTATGCAGTAATATGTGTGGTTTTTTGCCAAATGTCAGGCCAGTACATCAGGATTTCTTTGAATTGATGACTGAGGTTCTGAGTTCTTTAGGTCTTGAGAAATATATTTTTACATGTACAGTTAGATGCTTAATGTTCATAATTGGAGTGGCATGCCTTAATTATTTTCCTGAGCAGGCTGAAGTGTCTATCAGTTTGTAAGCAAAATCTTCATCTTGGATAATTTTTCAAGCATACTTAGTGTGATGCTTATCTAAGGGCACCGTGTTCTTGGAAGTGCTTAATAAAACATTTAAAAATATTTTGGAAAATTGAGAATTTTCTTATTGAATATTTATTTAGTCTCTAAATCTCTATTTTACTTATGTTGTAAATAAAAATGGCCTCTTCACAACACTTGAAATGAATAAAATGTTTCCCAGGATGATTTATATTTGACAGTGTACTGGGAAGAGTGCCTGGAATCAGACCCGGCCTTGCATTTCCCTTAGCAAACCTCTGTAGAAATATTTAAATATTTATATAACTCTTTATCTAATTACTTTTTGAGACAGGAAGAGAGGACAGCGTTGTGCAGCTAATACAGGCAATCAGAGGAATGCTTTATGTGAGTTATGATGTTTGTTTGATGGTTCAGATAAGGAAGATGCTTGCAAAATGCTGAGTTTCTCTGTTTGATTTGGGGAACTGGGAGACCAGAAAGGCAACAATACTTTTCAGTTACCCTCTACTTACCACAGCTGACTTGACAATATTTAACTCTTTCAGTTGAAATGTGTTCCAGATATGTTATTGCTGTTAGTGCGTGAGGGGAACAGGAGGCATGGTGCCTGGCTGTGGTGCCTTCAGCTGCAGATGTACTGGGCTCAGTGCAGCTGTCTGGGGTGGGCCTTTAGAACTTCTCACTCTTTTGTGGTCAGTCTCATCTGGATGAATCCTTTCTGATCTAAAAATCAGCATGTCAATAGCCTAGACCCAGCCACTTATGGTAAAGCAGATGTGGACATGCCAGGTGCTCATAGGAGCACTCTCCCACAGCAGGCATGGTGTTCCTGGTGGGAGACCATGCCCTGGGTTTGCTTTGCCAAGCATTGTGCTGTTTGAGGTTCCAGTGCAAAGCCTGTGTTTCCTTTGTGCTTTTCAAGATGTTTGTGAGGGTGGCAGTGAGACAGGCATGGTTACTAGAGACTTTCAGAAATGATGGGGCACAGGTCTGGTCCTTGTTGCACTAACCAGATGACAAAATAGAGGAGCAACACAGTTGTTAGTATGAATTCTGATGCCGCATATGTCACTGAATTTCCTAATTGTTCAATCTTTCATGTCTGATGGTTTGTCTACCCTAGATTAGAGCTGCTTTTTTATCATTTGCATAATTTTTGATTTTAAAATGTGTAGTGGTGAAGATGTTCTTGACACTTCAAGCTGTACTTCTGGACGTCTCTGGATTTTGTTTCTAGTCTCTTGAGCCTGGTGTGTAAATCTGAGAGCAGCTAGAAGAACTGTACTCTCTGCAAATGCTAGTATTTTTGTATGTATTTACAGCCTGTGATGAAAATAACTTTAATGTTCCTGCTGATTAAGTGAACAGACTGATCTCTTAGATTGCTTTTCAGTAAGGCATATTTGTATTTTCCAGTTCTCAATACATCCACATGGCTCTGCTTTGAATCTTTAAATGTCAGGTGTAGCAGTTGATTTAAATAGTCATTTTTGTACTGAGGTATCTGAACACATTTTATTACAAGAAATAAATATAAAGCATGGAAATAGACATTCCAATCACTTACAGTGTCAGCTCAGTGGCCAAAGAAGGTAGTGATATCTTTTTATGTGCTCCTGGGACTTGAGTTATAAAACAGATGAAATTAAAAATCAGTGAACAAAGACACCTCAGTTAATTACTTTTCTGCAGCCTTTAGGCTATGATTCTATTCATTTGAGCTCCTGCAATTTGAGGGAAAATGAAATAGGAAAAATGGTGATGTCAGCACTTTTAGCTAAAGTTATCCAGTGACATCGTACCACTATGAACTTGCTGTGAGTGGATTAAAAGTATGTTGTTGTTTCAACATTTCTTCTTACCCACATAGAAGCTGTGGAAACTTTGTTTTGTACTCTACCAGTAAAAAATTGCCGTGTTCAAAGAATTGGATAACTCCAAGTTCACTGTGGTCCCTTGAATTATGAGATGGATAGAGGGAAGGAGCAACATCCCAGAACATCAGTAAATATAAGATATAGATGGGAGCTACAGGTCTAGGAGTCAACTAACTAGAGTAACTAGAGTGTGAAATATTGTCTCTCTGAGGAGCAGCTGGGAATGCAGTATTGATGACACCTTTCTGGACCAAGATTTCTATTTTTGCTTTTACCTTCTTTTTACAGGAGAAATCAGATGTGAGGCACCAAATAACAAACTGGATAAATTCACAGGAACTCTTACTCTTCGAGGAGAGAAATATGCCCTGGACAATGAGAAGATGTTGTTGAGGGGCTGTACTATCAGGAACACAGAGTGGTGCTTTGGACTCGTTATTTATGCTGGTAGGTAAAAAGACTGACATGTCAATTACAGAGTCCAGCAGCCCTAGCGTAGGGATACATCACACCCAGCATGCACAAAGGAATCAAGTATTTATGTTTCTACTAGATGTGAGAAGAAAAAGTTTCTTGTTTTAGAAATCCATGCAGCAAAGTACAGGAGGGGTGTTTTGATCAATGACTAAGAAAAAATGCAACAATTAAATTTGGTTAAGAATTCTCTCAAGTGTAACACTCTATCATTTCTATGTGATTTTAATCCACATTAGAATATCAGGGTCATTAATAATATTATTGATTAGATCTATGCTTTTTATTAGCCTAGTCCTTCTATTGTTTCTGTACTCCTCTAGACATGCGAGATAATACATGTCACCAATAACATAGCAATATCAGATATGCTGTGAAAAGTGATTAAACCTGAAAGAAAGGATTGAATGTTGAAAGAAAAGAGTTGAGTCTTTTCTTTTCAACTTTTTGAAAAAGCGGAGACTTTTTCAAAGTCCAGATTTGATGGTTTTATGTGACTCTCCACATAATCTCAGACAAATGACTTAACCTGTTTCTGCCCAAGTTTCCCACCAGCACTCTAAACTGTGTGTACTTGACCTCATGAGAGATGTGATGGTTATTTATGCTGAAAAGCACAGTGAGTTCTCAGAGGGAATCAGCTTTAGAACAGCTAAGCTTTATAACTAAATTTAACAAGTGTGCTTCATCTCCAGGGCCAGATACAAAACTCATGCAGAACAGTGGAAAAACAACTTTTAAGCGAACAAGCATCGATCGGCTCATGAATGTCCTTGTGTTGGTGGTAAGTCTGATTAATGTGTCTTCCTTTCTTCAGATGTGTTCATCATTTCCAGATGCTCCACCTCTCTGTCCATACAAATGGGGGAATATCAGAAGTGACTAATGATAAAAAGAAAAAGTACATCATAATTTATTAGCAGCCTGAGTTCTGCAGCGCCTCTGCCAAGCCATCTTGCAAAGCAAGGCCATTACATTGACAGAATTAAGGACTTTTCATCTGAACTTGTCATTTACTCTGCTCTCCCTTGCTCTGCATTTTTGTGTGAGAAATATTTTGAAGCCTGCAAAGCCCTTTTTTCTTCTAGTAATTTTGTCATTTTCTATTTAAATAAACATTAGCAGTTCTCTCTCTTCCTCTTGATTTCTTGGCATGTCTGGTGATATCTGCATAGGACTTAGTAATTGAGTTCGCTAATTTACATGATGCCAGCTCCTGACTTAACACGTCAGAGTAAATTATTAGACATGGTCTCATTAATGCTCAGAAACTGGTGTTTTTAGCAGCTGAGAAATTTGAGAACACTAATCTTATCTAGCAGGCACTCTTCTCAGATTGAAAAACAGATCTAATTTGAGGGTTAAGCTCATCAGTGGTTTTAACAAATGGCAGATACTTCACGCAGAAATAGTGATTCTTTCACAGACTCTCTCAAGATTTTATTGCTTAAGTTCAAAGCCATTCAGGGAAGGAAGACATACACTCTGACACTACTTTAATCAATGTTGCGTGAAGAAAAGGTCTTTAGTCTCAGATTTTATTTCCCTTTCAGTGCAAATATGTCATGCTTTCCATACATGCTACACCACCTTCAGTTAATGACACTGGGCAGGTCTGGTGGTCAGTGGTCACTGTTCCTGCTTCTTCCCTACTACTTCTGCTCTCCAAATCACCCTAGCAGCCAGGTGGGGACAGGATCTATTCCCACTGAAACAAGCCCTGGAGCAGGCATCCAACAGCAGTCTGCGCATTACAGTAAGGCTGTCCTGAGCTGTCCTTGCTGTCTCTGACTTCATGCCTCCTCAGCACTGGGGCCTAGAGTACAAACGTTTCCAGGCTGGCACCACACTCCAACCTCCACATTTCTTCTCAGCCTCTGTATTTCTGTTTTTCTCTTGGGATCCCAGAAGTCCTTTAGGTGAGCCTGGGGATACCCAGCAGTGCCACAGCACAGAGAGCCACCCGGAGTTAACTTCAATCCCTCTTGAGGCCTTGCCCTGTGTACAGTAAGGACATGACCTTAATTTTAATCTTGCACCAATCTCTACCAAGGGAAAATCTTGGTTTATCAATTTTGGATATCAGCAGCTTGTTTCCCTCAGTGTTTTCTTCCCCTTCTCCCCTTAATTGGATAACAAAACCAAACAAGGCTTGGGCTTCTTACATTCAAGATTTTGCAAGCATTTGAAGAATTTCACATTTTCATGAGTGTCCTGCTATGTTCTGACTGGAGAGGAGAAAGGGCTGTGGGGGGGATCCACAGGGCACAGAAACAAAGCTGAGGAAAACTGAACCAGGAATCTGGAATTTCATGTTCAGTTAAGATTTGCTAAATCTCCTTTCACAAGCCAAGGGTCCCACCCAGAACTCTCAGTCTCTTTGGCTTGTCTTTATAAAAACAAATGAGATGAATTTACCTCCTGGCTCTGTTTTAAAAAACCTGAGCAAGTTGCAGCCGATTGCATCAGCCTCTGCCTGGGTTTTTGGGTGCTGGAGGAGCCAAGGGTGTGTTTGTCTCCTTCACACATTTTTAAGGAACCTAAAATTTAGATGTCTAAGTAAAGCTCTGTCACACGTTAAACACCAGACTCTTTGCACACCTAAGGGAATGTGGCATGGGGTTTTTCCAGCTCATTGAGTGGTTGAAGGTTACAGAGTATGGTCCTAAAAACAGGCAGAATATTGTGCTCTTGAGCTGGAGAATACAAAGCAGCCACGACTTACTATAAATAGGTAATTTAAATGTAGTGAAACTAGCTTCACATTAACACTAGCAAAGCTATTTTGTGTTTGTTTGCCCATAAAACTTTCAAGCACAAAACAGTGTTTAAGCAGGTTCGCCAAGGGAGTGTCTGTTAAATGTTGCCCTGGTCTGCCCCAACAAGGGTTAATCAGAAGTGAACCTTCCCAGGTGGCAGTCATAGCTGTTTTGTCACATTTGGAGGTGTTTCTCATTGATCTGAGAGGGAAGTTAATGTTCCTCCACTGGGGATGCACTTGCCAGCTCCAGAAATGCTTTTTTCTCCAAAAGCTGCTTTGTAGCAGGCTAAGGGGAGCAAATTTTCAGAGAAAGAGAGCTCTCACATTCATCTCTTAAACAACTGACTGTTTCAAATCCCAGAACAGAACTCAAAGTACCAATCAAGAAACAGAGACTGTTTTAATTCACAGTCCAGCAGTCAGTATTTGTCTTGAAGTCAAAAGCCACTTCCTCTTCACAAAACTCTTACCAAGAGGATCTTTAGCAGTCAGTGCATGGGCAGGATCCAGGAAGGGAGGATGTTCATGCTGGGAAGCTTGATGAGCATGCAGAAGCAATGATTTTTCATGTCATTCTCTTCAGAGCTGTGGTTACAATTGCAACCCCCTGCACACAGTTGTTTCTGTGCACAGAAATTAATCTTCAGGGCTGCTTTTAAAGGCTTGATCCTTTCCATTTGTTTCAGATGGAACAGCATGTTAGTGAGCTTTGTGCAAGCACAAGTGTTGCATTGAGTGTGAGAGCATTGATGTGCCCAGTGCACAGAAAACAAAATGTACATAAATCAAGTGCAACTGTAGGCAAGAGCTGCTGTGGTATAGAATTAGAGTGCTTTGGATTGGAAGAGAGCTTAAAGATCATGTAGTTTCAACACCTCAGCCATGGGCAGGGACACCTTGGGAAAGTTCAGCTCCTGTCTTGCCCCACATATATTTCTATTGCTGAATCACACATTGAAATTCCTACATGTATTGTGATATTCTGCAAATGGATAATTTTTAACCTCTGGGGCAGTGAGGTAGGTCATGCCTCTCAAATACCTTTAAGTACTTATAATTACAATCACACAGATTGAAGTATGTTTTAATTTCTGGTACACAGAGGTTTAAAAACACTGCATCACATTCCTTACCAGCAAGCCATATTGTCTCCATTTCACAAGTAGAGCAAATTTTTTGGCTTCACACAATTAAATAGAAAAGCTAATACTCATACGTGAAATAAATGTGTCCCCTGAAACTCAGACTGCCATCTTTTCTTACTGCAGTTCCCTTTTGTGGCTTTTTGATATTAAAACTTGAGTTGATCAGGCGTGAACTTTTTACCAAGTGATTCATATTGCTCCATAGAAGTATCATTCTTCCTCCCATAGATTACCTCAGCAGTACAAATATTAGCTTTACCATCAATGATTCTATGTTTGTCCCTCAATTACTGTTTTTTAAAAAGGTTGATTACAGTTTTAATGTGATTGTTGCTGTGTGGCCTTTACATAATGGTTCAACTTACTGATATTTCCTCCCTAATGATTATCCTTGCAAAAGATGATTTTTAATTGCTCTTTTGTGCAGCCTGTTGCCTCCTTATCTTCACTTTTTTATTATTATATTGGTTGCTTTATGTCAAACGTTTGGAAAAGACCATGCCAAAAGAATTATTTTCTCATCATTTGTCCGGGAAGGATGACAAGTTAACTACAGTTTATCTCCCCCACCATTACCATTTCTGCCTTACAAATATTGTAGTTATATTAGCAGGATTCCAAGGTGGTGGGTCTTCCCAGTTTTTAAAGCACTGTTAAAAACTAACCTCTAAGCATCCATCTTTGAATTAGATGGACCTGCTGCATTGAAAATGCTTATTAGCAGATTGAGGCACACAGTGATCTGTGTCAGTGAACATAATCTGCCTTTTTCATCTACTATAGGGCAGATAAGCCCCTCTTCCTTTTTCCTTCCTCTTGAAAGACTGTTAACACATTTGCTTTTCACACACCTGTTTATGACTTTATTTTTTTCTTTTCTTCATACTGTTAGATAGTCACAGTTCTGTAACTCCTTGCATTTTGTATTAATTTCTGTTAAATTTCTTTCTTCCTGTTCTTTTTGTCTTCTTTTCCAAACAAATGTATTGCTACGGTCCTAGTTTTTTTAATCAAAAAATGCTTTATGACCTATATAATGTTTTTGTGTCTGTTAAATAGTGTTCCTGAGCAAGCCCCAGATTTCAGTAAGGTTTCCCAATTTGAAATTCATTTCCCAATTGCTGTTGCCCTGGTTGCTTTAGGCTTCAGGAAACAGGCTTCTCTAAAGCCCAAGGATACGCATCACTGGTTGGTGTTGCTTTTTGTTTGCTCAAAGGAAATGTAATCAAATTGTAAGGGCAGATACTGAGGCCACCATTAGCTTTGAGAAAGCAATTAACTCTCCTCTAACAATCAGAATAATATCCAGTGCTAAATTCCAGACTGTATGCTCCTGGATTATCCTTAGTAGTCTTTCAGAAATTGTGAGGAAGACTGTGATACATCTGGCAAATCAAAATGTAAAGTCCTCCAGGCAGCTTCTATTCTCAAGTGTGCAACCAGATGTTTGAGGACCCTCAGCTCAACTCTCCTCTAATGAGATTTGGTGTTCTGCAGCAGACTGCTGTAACCACCCTAGTTGAGATGTCTGCTTGGGATTTAAATCCTCAGCTGTTTGAGCACTTTTAATTCCAAGTTGCCAAACTCTGTGTAGCTTTGTCCTTGAGGTAAAAGTATCATAATTTTGCTGTTTTTTCCTTTTCATCTCTAAGCACATTTTCCTATGATTCAGGCTATCCAACCCTATCCCATTAGAACTTCTGATTAACTTGTGCATAATAAATTCCTTGTTTCTAAAATGCAATGCATTTTGTTTGGGTTTGATTTGTTTGGTTTGTTTTTCAATTTTTTTTTCCAGATCTTTGCATTTTTAGCACTGATGTGTCTCATCCTAGCCATTGGCAATGGTATCTGGGAGCATGATAAGGGCTACTACTTCCAGGTCTATCTGCCCTGGGCAGAGGGTGTCAACTCTGCCTCCTACTCCGGCTTCCTCATGTTCTGGTCATATGTGATCATTCTAAACACAGTGGTACCTATTTCACTCTACGTCAGGTATGTGCCAGAAGCTCCTTTCACTCTTGATCTTAGGAAAGATTTAACTTCTGCCTTAACTGGGAGCAGCATTTTCCTTAAAACCTAACACAGCCTCATCATGGATGCTCCTACACAACCACAGTGACACTTTTCTTGTTTCTGCTGCCTTCAGAAGGCTTTATCAGGGTTAGAGTGGGGAGAGCAGTGAGCCCTGGAAGAGGAGAGGATGATTTTGCAGTTAAAGGGGAGGTGTAGGTGTGTAGGATGCTACAGGAGCAGGGCTGGAAGCAGGGCTGGAAGCCTGCCACCATTAGCATCTTGCTATCAGTGAACGAATGGCCTGTTCTTCAAGGTGGCTGCAGGACTGTGTGAGGATTGCCAGGTAAGTAGATGCAATTAGGTTGAAATACTTGGTGCTATATGAGTAGCTGAGAGTGTTATCTCTTCCCAAACAATGCAGAGCTGTGTTGGTTGTTGGTGATAGACAAGCAGGAGTGACAGGTAGGCAATGTGTTTGTGATGCTCTCAAAACTTGGAGTTGGGGTAAAGATGATGTAGCCCTGTTTAATTTATCATTGAACCTACCTTCAGTCAGCTTTGCTACTGAGACTCTCTTTTGTATTGGTAAATATGAGGCATGAATTCCATTTCTGTCCAGTATGTCACTCAGCAAGGTGGAAATTCATGTCATCTGCGAGCTGATGCCACTCTTTTGGTTGTACTGAGTGACGCAATGACTCGCTTGTTGTGGAGCTCTCTGTTGTTTGAGACACGGCTGTGCTCATCCCCTGGCACTGGGCTCAGCCCAGCCCACAGCTCTGCTGGAAATCATCTCCTGAAATGGCACTAACTGAAACACACTGCTCCTGCCTCACTTCTCAGTCCAAAAACTTCTGAAAGTTTCCAAGTAGTTTTATAAAGTACTGCTTTATAAACAAAGGAAATGAGTTTGCTGTAAACTTAGCAGATCATTTCAGCTTCAGCATCCCTTACCACAGGCCACCTATGGACAGATGAGTTCAACCTGTCATTACCTTCAAAGATGTCTTCTAATTGCCATAATGGTGGTGCTGAAGACAAAGTGCTTGTCCCTTAAGCTAATGAATATTCCATCACCTTCTCTTTCTGTTTCATCAGTGTGGAGATTATACGCTTGGGTAACAGTTTCTACATCGACTGGGACCGTAAAATGTATTACCCGCTGAATGACACGCCAGCTCAAGCTCGAACCACTACACTCAATGAAGAGCTGGGGCAGATCAAGTACATCTTCTCAGACAAAACAGGAACTCTCACCCAGAACATCATGTGTTTCAACAAGTGCTCCATCAATGGCAAATCCTATGGTATGTTTGTCTTACTCTCTGGGTTTTCTTCACTGTGTGCTTCTTCATTCACAGAGACTAAATCTGATATCCAGAAGAGAGTGTCATGTAAGGAGCTGCAGTGATCAAGTGTAAGGCTGCCCATCAGGGATGTCTGGACAGCCTGATTGCATCATTTGCCACATATTAATTGTTTCCCCCCTTTTTTTTTCACTCTTCTATCTCCCTTTTTCTGCCCCAGTATTATCCCAGCTAAAGAACCAACACTATTAGTTTCTCCTCATTTGTCCCAGATTTACAACATCTGTACTCAAATTTAGGTTTTTTTTTCTGATAACACTAGCTAGGTAATCACAGCTTCTTATGGTTTTATTGACATGGTTAGCCAGGTATTGCTAATCTTGCAAAACATAACATGTAACTAACATAACTCACTCCCTCATAATCACTAATTAAATCAGCCATCCCTCCTTGGGGTCATCTGCAAATTTTGTCAGCTCCTCACACTGTTGTCTCTCAGCAATTTCTCATGTCGTGTGCAGTGATTTTCCACATCCTTTTCAGGTAGTTGGACTAGTCAATGACCTGGTCTTTGTCTTTACACCTGACATTCTTCACCTTCCAGAAGAGAGAAAAGTTTGTAGGGAGTTGGACAAAATGGGAAACATTTAGAGTTTTTAGCTCTGTTAGATCCTAGAAGTCATTGATATAAAAGTCTTGTTCATGCTCTGGCCCCAGGCAGTTTTCTTCATACTACTCAAGAGGTGTTAGGACTTTGCAAACTGCCTAATTGATTAACATCATTAGATGCCCCAGAGAAATTAGTCACTGCTTATTTGTATATGAATGCTTCCTTTGCCTATGTCAGACCTGTTGATGCACTAATGTGCCAGAAAGTTTGCATCTTTTCTCAGTGCTAGCACCTGATCTAATAAAAGAAGTTATTTCTTCTTATGAATCTGGGAAATATTTGAAGACCACATTATCTCAAACAGTGTTACTATGATGTCTAACATTAGTACTACTAAACAGTTTGAAATTTCTCCTATCAAGTGTCCTTAATTGACTTTCCTGAAGCTGATGTCACCACCAACAGAGATACAGGCTAAGGGTTCCAGAAATATATGCAAAGAAGGCAAACAATCTATTGCCTGTAGTTTTCTAAATGTTTAGATTCTTCCTAGTACAGTACTTCTCTGCTGCTCAGGGGCATTCAGGAAAGCGATGCCAGAAAGGATGATTTAGTTCTGCTCTCCTCTGGAGGCCTAAGGGAAGGAGATGTACAAAAGCCTCTTGGCCGTGGTTCCCAGGGAATCAGCTGATGCATAGATTCTCAGGAGAGGTGTTTGCTGTGTTTCTTTTACACTCTTGGGGTCTTTGTGAAGGCACACCAGCACTACAATTGACTTTGGTCACAGTTGAGCTTGTTGGAGCAAACATGAGTCAATCATTCCTGTAATTAATTGCATTTCAATCTTATTTCAATGAAGTATTGGGACTGACTGGCTTCTGCACAGTCCAGACCTTCCTAGTGAAACTTTTCTCCAGGAGGAAGTTCTAATAGTGTTTCTTGGAGAGGACATGTCTTCAACTCCAATGACCTGATTATCCATTCAGGGAGAATCAATAGGGCAGCCTTGCTACCTAGATGTGGGAAAAATGGGCTTTGAAAATGCCTTTTCTGTGGGTATCCAGGGACTGCTGCAAAAAGTAGGATCCAGGAGCTGGATTTTGAAAGAGAAGGCATAAGAGAAGTCATCCCCTGGAAGCACTTTCATTTCCTACCTAGCACTAGAAACCCTATCCTCTCTGTGTTCAGCTCAAGACAAGTCTCCTTTACTCAAATGCCACTCTTTTTTATGGTAACTACTTTGTGTTTCAAGCATCTATCAGTCTTCAGATTTTGTCATGGACCAACACAGAAACTGATTGTCGTAAGGGCCCATGTCAATGTACTTTTAAAATAGATTCTAGCTTAAAAACACTTTACCCAATTTTGTGGCTCAGAGACTGCACTTACCTGCAGTTTGTGACTATAATTTCATCTTTCTTGCTTGCAGGTGATGTGTATGATATGTCTGGGCAAAGGATAGAAATAAATGAGGTAAGTGCTCAAGTGCTATCAGAATCTATGCTTTCAGTGGACCTGGATAAGTACTAGCAGACACAACTCTGCATAGCATATGTTCTTGATCGTGTAAGAGCTGATGGTCTTGATGCTCACAACAGAGGTCTGCGTTCCTTTGGATTTCAGAGAATTCCCAGAGTTAAGTTTCTTTCCAGTAAGCCTGGGTTAAACTTGGAGGTTGGGAACAGCCCACTGTCCCCTCTGCTTCACCTGACATCCTGGTGCATGCACAGCTTCTCTTGAACACTTGACTAATGGTGTTTGTTGGACATTGGTGAATTTTATTAACCTTTGCAGTTAATTATAACTTTAAAGAGGAATTAGTGAGTGCAGTTCATACCAATTCTGAGGCCACTGTCAAATTCCTCTAATGTCTGGACTTCAGAAAGTGTGAAAATATGTCATTTCTACATTTTTCTTTAGCCTCTGCTTGCTGGTACAAACCCACATATTTTCATTTCTAAAGTGTCTGAAAGTTGCATGCAGTAATCCAAATAACAAACAGCAAAATGATGATGAAAACCCCACTCCTCATTCGAATGATTCATTTCCAGTCCATTTAGAACTTAAATTGCCCACTGAAACAGGCTGTTTGTGCTGGATACTGTGCCTGCAGCCTGCCCTCTCTCTGTCAGCCTTGCTTGGTGACATACATTGGACTTCTGCCAACTGTCCACCCCACCCTGCTGCTCATGACACTCTCTGGAGCAGAGTCCTGCTACCTACACATCCACAATGTTGCTGTGCCTGGACCTTGTTGCACAGACGAGTGTGGGAGGGGTAGGTCTGTGCTCTTGGACTGCATGCTAAATGTCAGTGTGCAGAGGTCAAAAGGATGATTCCCGTCCTGGAAACTCTGAGCTCATCAGGGATGGGGTGGGAGTCAGAATTGTCTGAGGCAGGCTTGGCAGTCCCTTACTCCATGACACATCATGTGGTGAGCTTCTGGACATTTCACCAATGCGTTCCACTCTGCTTGGGGCTCCTTGTTTTTTGACAAAATGAGCAGTGCCTGGAGTTTAACATTTACGTCACCGGTCTGTCTTATTTTTTCCATATGAGGATTTTTTTTTTGGCCATGGGAGAACATGGTGGATAAGACAGACTTTTGAGTTGTTTTAAACTGGGCTCCTGCAGACACTCTCACAGGCAGCCTTTGACATAACGAGCACGATGCTTCCAAGCAGGCATGTGTTGAAGGCAGGCACTTCTTTGCTGTAGGCATTCATTGGCAGGGATCCTGTTGGAGCATTAGCTGCTGCTCAGAGGGGCAGTTTAGCTAGCTGGTTCTTAGCCTGAGTGCTTCTCTCAAAGGCATATCTAGTGCCTGTCCTGTCCTATAATTATATACCTTTCATGACCTCCCTCTTCCTTAAATCCATCAATCGCTGTCACGAGCATCCAGCCCTGCAGGATAGCGTCCTTTGTAAATGTGAGGAGAAGAGAGGGGCTGTGTTGGGCAGGCACTGGTGTATAGCCGTGTGAGACCTCAACAAATAATACTAAGCCATGTTTTTTTCAGAACACAGAGAAAGTTGATTTCTCATACAACCCACTAGCCGACCCAAAGTTTGCCTTCTATGACCACAGCCTGGTTGAAGCTGTGAAGCTGAATGATATCCCGACGCACAGGTTCTTCCGGCTGCTCTCACTTTGCCACACGGTGATGCCAGAGGAGAAGAAGGAAGGTGAGGACTGTTGAAGGCACTGGAAGGAGTGGTTATGTTCACTTGCACCACAGCACGTCTTCTCTCCACAGAAGCTGTTATTGGTTCTTTTGGCTCCCTGGTGATTTTCTGTAGTGTATGGCCTACACATAAATCAGTGTCTTTGGAGATGTCACATGGAAAGAGAAAGGACCAGGGCCCCCACTCCCTGTGTGTTCTTGTGGTGGAGCTGACAATACTAGAAACACCACATCTCTGGAGTGTGGAAATTGCAGGTGCCACAGCTTCCCTGAGGTGGCAGAGACTTGCCCTACTCTCTCTACTCTGCTCTTAATCCCAAAGAGCAAAGAACATAGAGCACCTATTTACTGGAGACTCATTAGCTCCTCTCACCCAGTGTTCCCACAGTACTAGGTCAGCCTCCTCAACTCCCAGGCAGGATGAAAGTCATGCTTTAAAAGCTAGAATTATTTGACAGGTATAAAGTGAAAATACTGATAACAAAAATAAAATCAAATCTAACTAAGAGGGGCTAAACTCAAGGAATTTGTCCTCTCAGTGAGATATTAGACTCCAAAGAGAGAGATTAACATCCCCAAAAGAATCCAGGGGACTTCTTGCACTGTTCTGGAGGATGGGTTGGTGGGACTTGATGGAGATGTGTGGACATAACGTGCTTTTTAGTGCTGCACTTCTGTACATAGACAGAAAAGCAAAGGGATAACTGCTATATTATGTCTTAGATTTTGTAATTTTTTTAGCTCAGAAATAAGTCAGAAGCCACATTACTTTTTTTTTCCCTTGCATGTCAGGCAACTTGGTGTATCAAGCACAATCTCCTGATGAGGGAGCCCTAGTCACTGCTGCCAGAAATTTTGGATTTGTGTTCCGGGCCCGCACACCAGAGACCATCACTGTGGTGGAAATGGGAGAAACAAAAATCTACAAACTTCTGGCTATTCTTGATTTCAACAATGTTCGCAAGCGAATGTCTGTGATTGGTATGTTCCCCTTGCTGCTTTCTTTCCCTCCTGACTTTTTAGGTTCTGGAGCTGTCCCTCATTCTGCTATGACACATTTTTCTAGGAGACCTCCTTTGCAATGTGCTCTGAATGACTTTTATTTCTGAGGACTTGAGATGGGCTACCTTGACTTTATAACTACACAGCTACAGTGCCAGAAAAATACTTAAAGGAGGCAGGTGGGAGAAATCTCAACATCTGGACCACAGTGATGCAAGCCAGTCTCCTAAAGACACTAAGCTTTTCATATATCATGCTCCCCTCATTACAATGCAGGAAAGGCCTTTCTTCCAATCAGCTTTTAAATCAGTGAAATTTGAGAAAGTAGGAAAGGAGAAAGCAAGAATGAATTGAGAAACCCACTTTCCCAAATAGAAAACTGAGAAATTATTCAAGAAACTTTTTGCAGCCTTTATTAACACGCCAACATACTCTAATATTTCAGGAATATTGTAGTTACAGTTTACTGGTAGCAAAATAGGAGAAGTAGGGTTAGTTCCCTAAAAACAAGTTGTTCTTAATTTTTGAGTGAAGTTCTGCCTGTAGGGATAACATAGTGTCTGCTCAGACCAATGCACTCTCTTCTTTTCTAAGCAGAGTTTGTCTTGATTCTTGGTAGTTTGCCAAAACTTGGGGAAATTCATACACCTGTTGAAATTGTTCTTGGTTTTGATGGAAGAGCTTCGTACCCCAAAAGACTCAGTCTGGGATTTGTAGCATTTCTTTTCCTCTTCCCCACAGTGCGGAGTCCAGAAGGTGACTTGACTTTGTACTGCAAGGGAGCTGACACCATTCTTTATGAACTGCTTCATCCATCCTGCAACTTTCTCAAAGGGGAGACCACAGAACACCTGAATGTAAGAGCTTCCTTCTCAACAACATCTCTGCATTTGATGTTTTCCTTTTTTCCAGCATACTTTGTCTTCAGGAAAAGAAAGTCCCCAGATTTTAGAAACAGCACTTAAACACCAATTTTAAGTTATGGAATAGAGAAACAAATTAATTTCTATGGCCTTAGGTCTCAAATTAGTTGCCTAAGCATGAGCACCAGGTGCCATTTGAACTGCTTCAGGACATTCAGCAGATTGAGGGAGGTGATTCTGTCCTTCTGCTCTGGTCTTGTGAGACCTCACCTGGAAGACTGTCCAGCTCTGGTATCCTCAACATATGAAGGACATGGACCTGTTGGAGTGACTCTATGGCTATGAAGATGATCAGAGGGCTGGAGCACCTCTCCTGTAACTGGGAGATTTGGGTTTGCTCAGCCTGGAGAAGAGAAGGGCTCTAGGGAGGCCTTATAACACCTTTCAGTACCTGAAGGGGCTACAAGACTGCTGGAGAGGGACTTTTTACTACAAGGGCATGTAGTGATAAAACAAGGGTTAATGGCTTTAAACTGAAAGATGGTAGATTTAGATTAAATATTAGGATGAATTTCTTTACTGTGAGAGTGATGAGACACTGGGACAGATTGTCCACAGAAGATGCAGATGTTCCACTCCTGGAAGTGTTCAAGGCCAAGCTGGATGGGGCTCTGAGCAACCCAGTTTAGAGGAAAGTGTCCCTGCCTATGGCAGGGGAGTTGGAATGAGATGATCTTTAAGGTCCCTGCCAACCCAAGACATTCTGTCATTCTATGATTTGGTAATATGGACAAAGATGGCAAATCCAATGCAGGACATTTAGAAGACCTGTGACCTCTTCCTGATGCACCTTTACTTCAAGCCTGGGGAAACACGTCCCAGAGATTCATTTCAGAAATGCATCTTTGCTCTTCCACCAAACACTGAGCTGCATATTGTCCATAAGAAAGAACAGTTACAAGGACTTGCTGAGATGCCATGACTAGCTGTGCTCATGCTGTGCATTTCAGCCAGAATTCATACCCTAAAAATGCTGAACCCACATCCAAAATTTTAGGCTGTGTTCAGTGTTTTTTTAGGTCTCACTGTTCTGGACCTCTTGTTGAGAAATACAAACCTGGTTAGTGTAAAGCTTTAGAGCCAGAAAATAGAAAAGCCCTTTTGAGTTTGTTTTTTTTCCATAAGGACCATGGATGGCAATGATAAAGTGGTCTGGAATTGCTATTTAAAAATGCCCCAGTGTTTGTGGCCTAAGGTGTAGTTTTTTTCACCTTTCTTCTGCAAACTTTACCAAGACACTTTTACCAGTCTGCTTTCTGAGGGTCCTTTGTAAGCCCAGGTGAACAGAGTGTTCTTCTTGGACCTTTCTGCCTCACCACTGTTTTGCAGGAGTTTGCTGGAGAAGGCCTGAGGACACTCGTGGTGGCTTATAAAAGCTTGGAGGAAGACTACTTTCAGGATTGGATCAGGCGCCACCATGAAGCAAGTACTGCCTTGGAAGGACGGGAAGACAAACTGTCGGAGTTATATGAAGAGATTGAAAAAGACCTAATGGTTGGTAATTCAGGGAATCTGGGCCATGCTCTGGAGGAGGCAGCGAGGGTGGTGGTTCGTCAATAAACAGCTCAGTATGACTTTGGTAAACACTGCTCTGCAAACAGCTCAGTGGGCTGTGTGACAGGAGCAGGTTGGAACACGGCAGCCCTGAGTGTTCACTGGCACCTCCATCAGGAGCCTATAACTGGGGTCTCAGCCACCACTTCAGGGGAATGGTTTTATTTTAACTCCTGTGGGTGTCAGGGTAGCTTTCTTGTGATGAAGTGACATACCAGAGCCTGCAGGAGATGACGTGGACACAAATATTTCATAGCTACCCTTTGTATGTGCAAATGGCTAATCTATTTATTTTCCAGCCTTTGAAATGGCAGACAGTGAATAATTCTCAGTGCCCCTGAGAGTGTCTCCTTTGTTCTTCCAGCCCTGGGCAGGATGGGTAGATGATATCCATGAACATGTTTGTGTCAATTTGAAATAGAGCTAAACTGTGATCTTCAAGTCATTCTTCTCTCCCTCAGTGTTGTTACAGTTTTTCAAATGCCCTGGAGGATTTGCCTGTGTTTTAGAGCTATGAATAATGAATGAAAAGCATGTGTGTGATCTGAGGAGAAGCAATCCAGCTTTTGCACTCATGGCAGTGCTTTCTTGAAACCCCAGAAATCCTAGCAGACACCTTTGCTCCTTCCATTAGCTGTATGCTCAGAATGCCAGCAGGGCTCAGGGAAGAAGCAAGTGTGAGCTGGGAAAACACTGGCCTTTGGAAGTTGCCTTTGGAATCCTCTCTAGCTGGACCAGAGACTACTGTTAAACAGGGATTGTACACTTTTGAGGAACCTGTAGAGAAGTTCTGTCAGACCTGTTACCTAGATTGATAACGCTCATAGCTGATGTATGATGGACATCCCAGGATGCCAAAAGGGATTCCAGGCTTAAAGCCAACATCTGAATTTAGTCTCCAAGCAGCAGGAGGTAGGTGGTAGCAGTGAAACCCGAGGTATCAGTGAAACCTCCATGTCCCTTCTAAGACAGGTTAAAGCCACCAACTATCTCCAAATAGCAGAAAAAGCAGTAACTTAAAAAAAAGAAGAAAATTTGTGTCCGCAGCAGTTTGTGGTGTAGCTGTGTGACAGTGTGGACCAGGGGTGGGGTCAAATCTGTTAAGGGCTAGAGAAGATGTTTAGCAGCCATGTGACGTCTACGTACAGCACAGCTGGGATCAGGTTGCACACCAGAGGAGGTTTGTGGACATAGATCCACTGTGTCTTTATCCCTCTATTAAAGCTCTATCTGCTGTGAAGGGAACTCATGGAACAACACAGGCCTGTAGCTCTGCAAACATTCTTGCAAATATTTTCATGCGTATTCATAATCCATCAGAGCCTGGGGGGATTAGAGCCCAGAACATCTGCAGGATCAGGGTTGTACTCTGTACAGTAAATTTGCTGAGGAAGAATGACAATCAGTACAACCTTATTCCTGGGGATTTCGTTTGTGTTTGCTTGAATAATTAGGTTTAATGCTTTTTCCTTTGGTAGCAATGGGAGGAATTAAACAGCTCCCTGCCATTTCTATTAAGTTGCTAGGTGCCACAGCTATAGAGGACAAGCTACAAGATGGGGTCCCACAGACAATTGAGACTCTTGCCAAAGCCAACATCAAGATATGGGTTCTCACTGGAGATAAGCAAGGTAAAGCACTACAGCTTTAGATGCTTCTCTTCTCTGCTGGTGGGGTGGTTCTGCTAAGACCTGTGTTCTCATCCTTTGAAAACTGCACAGAAGACAAACTTACAGGGCTTTGCTTCATTGCCAGCTATGCAAAATTTCAGTTAACTGGAATTAGACCAGATGATTGTAGCTTGTGCCTGTCCTTAACTTCTGTCATGAGAGTGGAAGCAGAGTGAAAGCAGCATTCTCTGTCTTTGGAGAGGTGACAGTAAGCATCCCATAGTCCCTGACATAAGCTGTGAAAAGGTGTCACCTTCATCCAGTTGATCATTCAGATGAAGAAGGTGGAAAAAAATCTTGTCCTGCTTTCCAGAAACTTTAATAATAAAGTGTATGTTGGGTGCATTTCAGTTAGTTTCTGGCTCTCATCATCCCAAATAGAAATGGAGGAAACACAGGCTTTTGGAGGTGGAAAGAACAGCAAATAGACTCCAGTGAATTCTTTTGGAGACATAGTATTTTTACTGAAACAGTGGTGTTTCAAGGAGGTCAAAAATGTTTGCAAGTAATTTCATCCAAGACACGAGCAGAGAATTTTTGAGAAAAATCAAATATTTCCTTTGGTCATGTTCCAAATGCAATAGTTTTGCTATAAAATACCAAAATATCTTTTTCAGAATTTTATGGACAAAATATCATATTCTTTTTCAGAGCTGTGGTTTGGGGTTTTTCTGGAAGTAGGGAGAGGGCAAGTTAAAAATTCTGAAAAATAAAATTTCGACATGAATTTTTTTGTTGTTGTTCCAAGTATGTTGGTCAAAGGCTTTAAGCTTTTTCATTTTGGTAGACTTATTTTTTTCCTGTGGTCTTGTGAAGCCAAATTTGCTGCTACATCTATCAAAGGGACTCTTCTGGCTCTCTTACTGTTGACTCTGAAAGGCTCCAATATCTTTCAAGTCAGAAAGAGAGCTTTTGTCATGTGAACAAAAAGGCCACAGAAGTGGGTGGTTTGGGGGCTGCTGAGATGGATTATCTTCCTGGTTTATCTTTCCAGAGACAGCAATGAATATTGGTTATTCCTGCAACTTGCTGAATGATGACATGGAAGATGTTTTCATTATTGAAGGCAGCACATCTGATGATGTACTGAATGAGCTGAGGTAAATGGCTGAAAAACAGTTTCAGTGCTGTGCACTAGCACTATTTGTGTTTTGTATCATTCCACCTTCTTTTTCCCTGTCAGCTTTTCTTGCAGTTCATTTAGGGACTTTAGATACAGGAGAGCTGTCTCCCTGGAAGATCCAGATGCTAAACACAATGTAGAAATCTCCTCAGAGAGTAAATGCTGAAGCTTCTTGATCCAAGAGCTCAAATTAAATAAAGGTATAAGAAAGCAGAGTCAGATAGGGAGTATCAGCTGAAATTGACCAGCAAGTGATCCTGAGCCACAAAAGCTTTAGCTCCAGGTTTGAGCTATGCCGTTGCTGTACTGCTGTTGCCATTTATTTACATTGCTGTCCTTTGTTTGGGTATGTCCTTTGTCTGGATACTTTTTTGGCAGTATCTGAGAACTGCCATTCATTCCTCACCCCCTCTGTAGACACACATTCTTAGGTAAAAGTGGAAAATGGAAAAGGTTTGCAGTCTTTTTCTGTTTGAGTAGATGGCTGCCAGACAACATGCACAGAAAAATGTATGCCCTTTGGGATACCATCCTTCATGACACTCAGATGGTTTGCTTACTTAAAATCAACAGAAGTTTAGAAACACTTTTTAGAGTTTCAGAAATGTGAATGATCTGTGCAAACAGCAGCAGCTAAACAATGCATATTGTTGTAGGGATACAGTAAAAATTGGACTGAACTATCTAAGAGAAGTATTGATTTTTCATTTCATAAAGTTGCTTTTACAAAAATATCTATATTTGTAAGATTTTCAGATTTTCATTATTGTCCTGGGTTTCTTCTCGTTTGTTGGTTTGGTTTTTTTAGGAATGCAAGAAAAAAGATGAAGCCAGACTCCTTTCTGGACAGTGATGAAATCAACATTCAGTTTGAAAAACCTTCAAAAAAACAAATAATTATACCTGATGAGCAAGCCAATGGGGTGTACGGTCTGGTTATCACTGGCCACAGCCTGGTAAGGAAGATTCAGAGCCTTGCTAGGGATGAGTTCCTTGAAGAACTTATTGCAAGACATACTGGAAGTCTGAAAAATGCTTTAAAAATTCAGCCAGAGAGGACAAGATTTTTTTTCCCCAACTTGAAGTTTAGGTTCAGTGGTTATCTGAGACATCAAAGGTGACAGACAATGTTTCAGAAGATGTTTCAGGATGAGAGGACAGTTGGCCTTGATCTTTGGTGAACAAGAGGGATAAAGTAGCTGGATCATATTTAATCTGGAAACATACTAGAAAAATAACCAGGTTTGTGTTTGCAGCAAGAAGATAACATGAGACATGGGTTTCAATGCCATGGACATATTCTACTAAATACAGCTGAAAACAGATATGCTTAATTTATAGGATATAGATCTTATGACTTTACTTGATTGATTTATTGATACTCTCTCCCATGATGTTCTTCCAAACTGAAGCAACACAATCTAAATGAAATTGCTAAGTGACAGATAAAAGACTGCTTGGGGAGCGTGGCTCTGAAGGGCTCACTGTTGTTCTAAAACAACAGTTAGCTGTCATCTACAGAGAGTTATCCTGCATTTGTTTGTTGCTCAGTGTTTGCATTTACTGCTTAGAAAGAGAGCAGGTAACACTAGGCTGGGAGAGAGTACAAAGAAATCTGAGTCAGGCATGATCTGGAAATCATAGGGGAAAACTGAGTCAGTTGGGATTTCTGAGCCTGGAGAATACTGATCAGTACTGGTGAAACTCTTCAAATTATAACAGGTCAACAAAGTAATGGAATTAAATTGAGATAAGAGAGTTCTGGGTGAAATGTCTTCCTGGTGAGAACACTGAAACTCTGCAATAAATTATTTATACTAGGAAATTTTTTAGAACCAATTAGAGGAAAGAAAAAACAATTTAGATCAATTTAAACCTGTCTGTGACGAAGGTTTAATTTATGTCAGGTTTCTTTATCTGTTGTATTTTACTTTCCCAGATCTCAGTGAAAGCAAATAGACATATTTAGAAAGTTCTGGGAGGTGCTGCCTTCTAGAAACAAGGTGCTTCTGTTCCCTGTTGTTGCCACCTTTCTTAATGACAGCCCAGAAATTTTCACTCCCTGCTCTACACCAGCCCAGAAATTACTATTAAGAAAATCTCGAACATATTTCACTACTTTTCGCTCATGTGGCACGTATACTGACCCCAAACACTCTCAGAGAGTGCCTAGGTTGTTATGTACCCTTTCTCCTTCTTTTACACTCACCTCCTCCAGGGCAATAATCCCCTTTAGATTCCCACTGCAAAGTGGACAAGACTGCATTAGACATCAGCTGGCACCTCCTTGCCTGTTCCTACTCCACCCCTGTTCAGCCTGCAACGGAGACTGAGTGCTGTGCTACCAGAACTCCACTGGCAAGTGATGGAAATTCTTTCTTTATCTTCCTGGAAAAACCCAAACTCACCAACACCCTGCCAAGGAGCTATCTCCCACATAAAGAAACTCATATCTGGGTTGTGTGGGAGTGGCCAGTCTACACAGAGTAGATAAAATGAGTTTCACCAAGACTACGGCTTTCTCCTCGGTGGGGACCACAAGGACAGTGCAGACAAATCTAGACGTCATTTATTTATTTTTATGAGTTTGAACAACGGTAGCAGTGCTGATACTCTCCCACACAGCACCTGCTCAGTGCTCTACTCCTGCCTGCAGAGGGGTGGGAGGGCAGTGCTGGGCTATGCACACCTCTGGTGTTGCCTGAACAAAGCAGTGAACAGAAGCTTGTCAGCATCCTTAATGGCATCATCATGCCAGTTGCTTTGTATGCAGTTGCACCATTAATATGAAACATGATAACATTTTGCTGGTGCTGTGCAGCAAGGATGTTGAAGCAAAAGCCATCTCTGCACTGACCAGCAGTACTCAGGCTGAACCACGAAAAGGCCTCTTGTTGAGCAAGCCTGCTGCCATGACAGAGGAAAAAGGGGACACTGGTGACTCACAGCTCTCTGTTTCAAAAAGAAAGAATATGTGGTGTAAGGACTCTGCCTTACACTGACAGCGCAGTGGGCCTGCTCTAATTGCTCTGAGCAGGAGTGAGCCTTGTAGGTTCCTTCCGTACATGTCTGCTAAAAAGAGACAACAAAGAACGGAGCCAAAAAGCACGATCTGAAAGAAATATGAAAACTCACACTGCTCCCTCCTCCTCATGCAGAGCTGGAGGGGTGACTAGACATCCAATTATCTCAGTGCTTCTCGAATAGAAATAACACAGCTGACTGATTTAAAAGGTCAGCACTCAGAGTAAAGCAGCCTTCTCCCTAGTTTTGTGTTTTGCTTTGTCGTGCCCACCTGAGCTTAACTTTTTACATTTTTTAAAATTAAGCACTTAACAAATTGAAATCTTTCCTATTTATCTCCCAGAGATTAAGTAGTAATCCAATAGAGATGAGCAGAGGCTCCCTCACACAGAGCTATGCAAGGTTGTCTCAGGACCTGCAGCAGCTACCTGTTCTTGGTGTTTGACACTTCTTCCCTCTGTCAGGTTACATCAGCCAGAACTGCTGTTGTGCATGCCTAGCTGTTGTTCATACCCAGCTGTGGTGCATTCCCAGCTGTGGTGCATACCCAGCTGTGGTGCATCCAAAGTGCAAGCTTGTAAGTGTAGGGTGCATGGCATGGTGTGCAGTGAGAATGCTTCCTGAAGCTGGGTGGATTGATTCACCCCCATGAGTGTAAGAGCCTGACTCAGCTGTCATGGCCACCTCACTGTAGCCTCTTTGTCATGCCAGGAGATGCTGCAAGCCTGCCCTGAACACTCACTTTTCTCCTTTCCAGGCTTATGCGCTGGAAGGGAACCTGGAGCTGGAGCTGGTGAGAACTGCCTGCATGTGCAAAGTGGTGATCTGCTGCCGGGTGACTCCCCTGCAGAAGGCCCAGGTGGTGGAGCTGGTGAAGAAGTACAAGAAGGCTGTGACCCTGGCGATCGGGGACGGTGCCAATGATGTCAGCATGATCAAAAGTGAGTGATGGTCAACAGCCAGCATGCTGTAGCAGACTGACTCAAAGAGGTATTTGCTCTCTGAGGTGGGCTAGCAGCAGGAGCACATATCTGAGTGCCTCCTGTACCACCCTCTTTGTAGAAACAAGTGTCTGTGCCCCAAATTTTGGCAGATCTCTACAGAATACTCTCACTACAGGTTAGTTGTGTCTCCTGCCTTCTGAGTCACCCTGGGCTCTTTCAGAAACTAAGGTTGCATTAAGTGCCTATATTTTGTTTCTATCTAAGAATGGAAAAAATGGTTGGTCTTGATGATCTTACAGGACTTTTTCAACCTAAATGACTCTATGATTCCATGAAAAGCCCACTTGGGCTGTAATGTGTCAATCCATGTGTCTGCACCGCCACCATTACAAGAGCAATGTATATAACAAACAGTTTATATCATAGAGGGCCTGACTCAAAGTAGACATAAAATCTTTGTGCCTGTAAATATTCTGTATAATATTATGTGGGGTGGTTTTTTCAGCATTTTCTTGTGTCAGGGCTGTTTGTTAATTATCTCCCTTGAGTTATAGATGATGGGCTTCCAAGCCTCTCCATTCTTGAGCATCATTTGATGCTGCATTATCTCAGTGAATTTATGAAAAAAAGCCCTAACTAGGTATAATTAAATTAAGATTATTCAGAAAGACCTATTGCTAATCTTCCTTGTGTTAATTTGCAAGAATTGATTAACTAGAGCCTTTTAATTAAGAAAGAAAAGACTAAGTAGAGAGCTTCAAGGGAGATAAGTCAGGTAGTCAGCAAATAAAGGAGAAGAAAGTTAAAGTGTACATAATAATTAGAAACTAACCCACTTCCCCCACAAGAGCATTGAGACTTTGGGATTTTATCAGTTCAGTTCAGTGGAAACCTCTGAATCTAACCAACCTTCAGCCATTAAGATTGTATTCATTAGTTAAAGCTGTATAATTAGCTGCCATATTAAACTTATGTCCATGTTTAATAAATGCAAGTTACTATCAAAAAAATGTGACTTTTCCGTCTAATTATTTGATTGAACTAATAAAGCCCAGGAAACGTAAAAAGGCTACAGTTTGCCTTTTAGCACAGTGTCCGAGAAACTTTAAAGTGGTTTGAAGATTTTGCCTGTTTGGGATGATGTTTTAAGGCTGCTGGAAGGATGCATGCATGCAAATAAAAGTCACATGCTGGTATAACTTAAAGTTATTGTTTCATAACAGCAGCCGTTATGAACAACAGTATTTGTGCTGCTGGAAAGCATTCAGAAAAAAATGATAAACTGTCACTGAACCTATAATTTAATTCAAACAATAAAAGTCCATTTATGGGAAATGTATCACAGAGCCAAAACCATAGTAATGCTGAAACAATTAGTGCACCAATTTTCTTTTTTTTTAATAACTTTTCATTCTGAGTTTTTATGAAGGCTGTGAGGGAATTAACACGGTGTTCAGTGCAGGATAACTAATTTTAAAAATGGGGCAGTGAAAACTCCCAGTGTAATGACGTGATCAATGACCCTCTTGTTGCAGCTGCCCACATCGGGGTCGGTATCAGCGGTCAGGAGGGGATGCAGGCGGTCCTGTCCAGTGACTTCTCCTTCGCGCAGTTCCGCTACCTGCAGCGCCTGCTCTTGGTCCATGGACGGTGGTCCTACATCCGCATGTGCAAGTTCCTCAAGTACTTCTTCTATAAGAATTTTGCCTTCACCTTGGTGCATTTCTGGTACGGCTTCTTCTCTGGCTTCTCAGCACAGGTAGGTCCGGCTTCAGTTTTTTAGGGACATGGAGAGGGTTAGAAGGCTGCACCTCTCCTGTGAAGACAGGCTGAGGGAGGAGGGCTGGTTCAGCTGGCAGAAGGGAAAGCTTCAGTGAGATCTTAGAACACCTTTCAGTACCTAAAAGTGCTACAAGAGAGCTGTAAGAGGAACTTCCTAGCAGGAAAGTAGGCCCTAGCAGGGCCTACTGCAATACAACAAAGGGTAATGATTTTAATCTAAGCTTAAATTGATACAACAAAGAAATTTTTTGCAAAGAAGTTTGTACAACACTGACACAAGTTCCCCAGAGAGGTGGTTGATGCCCCTTTCCTGGAAACATTCCAGGTCAGGTTGGATGGGGCTCTGAGCAACCTGACCTAGTTGAAGATGTCTGTGCTGATTGCAGAGAAGTTGGTTTAGATGAATTTTATAGCACTCTTCCAGCTAAAACCATTCTGTAAGTCTATATCTAGGGTTTTCAAGCAAAGTATATGGAAATATTTTACAAGGAAATAAACTAATCCATTCCGCCCACCTCACTGAACTCAGGTCTGTCTTCTTCAGCCACATGGTATAAAGCAGATATTGCTGCCTCCATTGTGCTGCTGCTGGAGGACAGACGCCTGGAGACAGAATATATCTATTATAGAATCATATAATCATTAAGGTTGGAAAAGACCTCCAAAATCATTGAGTCCAACCACGAACCCAACACTGCCACATTCACCACTAAACCATGCCACTCAGTACCACATCCACATGTCTTTTAAACACTGACCACCCTTGCAATGAAGAATTTCTTCCTAATATCCAATCTAAACCTTCTCTGGCATTTAGGTGCATTATGAAGCACATATGTCACTTGCAGGATTTTCAAAAGTATTCAAAGTGATTAGCATCAGCTGATGACACAGGTTAGAGTTTGGTGCAGATCTTGTAAGATCTATGCTTGTGCTGTTAGCATATTTGAAGCAAGCAGTTTAACTCTGAGATGCCTGTGGGCATCAGGAGCTTGCAAGAGGAGCACATCTAGAGAGTGAAAAAACTGGTGTTCGTTCATGGCAAACCAGCCTCCAACTAAACATAGATGTGGGGAGTGCAGATATCCAGGGGCTGAGGGTGCAGGGTGGTGCAGAGGGATCCTGCTCTGGCTACAGACAGCAGTGGGTGCTGAGCAAACTGGGCTGGCATGATGTGATCCTTCCCCTGTTTAGGGATGCTGAGCTTGAGTCATGTCATCCCTTTTGTCTCAGTAACACCTCAAACAAAGGTGTTGCAGCAAGAAATTGCATATACTTTCAAAGAAATGGAAAACACAGCTGTTTGCTAACTTCATTTGCCTTTCTTTTTTTCCCCCAGACTGTCTATGATGAGTGGTTCATTACACTTTACAATTTGGTATACACTTCTCTCCCAGTGCTAGGAATGAGTCTCTTTGATCAGGTACTGTTTCTGTCATCACCTTGGGGATTTTATTCATAGGGGTTTTGTCTCCAAGTGCTTTGAGCTGGTTCCATGAAGCAAAAGCAGCTGACCTTTTGGCTGCATACTGTGGTAACTCCTGAATATCCTGACAATGAGAACAAGAAAAGGATGCACCAGAGAGAAGGTGTATTCCCTCCTAGTCATATGATTTGAGTTTAGATAGTCCTGTGAGGAACAGGGAGTTGAGATAAATATGATTACCCTGATTTGGCATGTAGGTTTCAGCATGTGATGAGATTTTTGGATTAGGTTGCTGCCTACAGCACCAGCTGCCATTGCAACCCTCCCCTGAAGCAGTCATACCCTATTACCTGTGTTCCTGAAGCTTGGCAAGTGACTTCCTAATGACCAGACAAAACAATAATTAACTGGGTCTTTGAAAACAGATCTTGCAAGTTGAGCCTTTCTAGTGAGTTCTTTCTGCGGTAATTTCACACAAATTTCAACCTCACTGTTACTGTTTGACAAGACAAAGGAGCAATAAAGCTGTTCCTATATCTATTTTACAAGTTAAATAAATAGGAATTTGCTACTTTCAAGTGGTTCAGTGCTCCGCTCTAGACATTTAAGGGATCCAAGTCAGACAGCCTTGCCTGTGTGGGGTGGTATTTTCTAACCCTTAGCTTCCAGTTAAATCTCTGGAGAACAAACCATGCAGTCTGCTTTAGATGAAGTCTATATTATTTTCTTATCAGCTGTCAATTTTTTTTTTTTTTTAGCACAAGAAAGGTAAAATACATTATGGAAAATATGCCCAAGTGACCTTGGGATGTGCCATGCCAGTAAGCACAACTGAATGAATTGTGTACTGTGCCTTTCCTCATGGAAATGCACGTCACAGGGACATGGCAGCCCTAAACTGGCTCTGTGGTTGGGTGGCTGCCAGCAAATCTGACTGTCTCCTCTCTGCCTTCAGGATGTGGATGATCGCTGGAGCATGCTGTTCCCTCAGCTGTACGTGCCTGGCCAGCAAAACCTCTACTTTAACAAGGTGGTGTTTGTCAAGTGCATGTTGCAAGGGATCTACAGTTCCCTCATCCTCTTCTTCATCCCCTATGGGGCCATGTACAACACAATGAGGAGTGATGGGAAGGCCATTGCTGACTACCAGTCCTTTGCTCTGATGGCCCAGACCTGCTTACTGATCGTGGTATCTGTACAGGTAAGGCATCCCAGGCAATGTTTTTAGCAATTAGTTGTTGTAGCATTAGTTGATTGTCTGGAGGACCAGTTGGGGCCTTCATAGCATCGTATTTGCTTCTGCATCATGCATTCTTGCAAGAAAAAGTCTCTTGACACCAGATTAGTCTCCTCAGTTCAACAGAACAGGAGATTTGTATGTTATAAAAGATCAGGGTGACAGGAAAAGGGAATCTTTGCCTTGGGAAGACTGCAGTCATAACAGACAAATCAGTTAAGGCAGGGAACAGAGAAGGACATGTTCTAGTTTTGTGGGCAGCTTTTGAAGCACAGGACTATCTGTCTGCCATCAGGCAGTTATTTATAGGTTCTCCACTATGGAGATGTCTCTGCAGCCTAGCCCAGTGCATGACATATGTGTGACGCAGCCTGAACTTGCTGGAAGAAATAGCTAAGACTTGGTGGTAGAAACTTCAGATGGTACTCTCAGGATGAGAAGGATTTCTTAAAAGAAAACCAATTAATCACATTTCCCTGGATAATAGTTTCTGCTGTCTGAAGCCTTTGCAGGCTTGTACCCCTAACTTTCAATACTACATCACAGCTTAGGAGTGGGGAAATGAAGCTTGGCTCATTTGAACTTCCTGTGTTCAGCCCTGGGGCCCTTAGCATAAGAAGGATGAGGGCCAGTTGGAGTAAGTCCAGAGAAGGGCCATGAAGTTGATCAGAGGGCTGGAGCACCTCTGCTAGGGAGGCTGAGAGCATTGGGGTTGTTCAGCCTGGAGAAGAGAAGGCTGCAGGGGGACCTCACTGCAGCCTTACAGTACTTATCAGGGGCCACAAGAAAGCTGAGGAGGGGCTTTTGACAAGGGCATGCAGTAATAGAAGAAGAGTTACTGGCTTTGAGAGTGGGTTTAGATTAGATACAAGAACAAATTCTTCCCCGTGAGGGTGTTGAGGCATAAGCAAAAGTTGCCCTGAGAAGCCATGGATGCCCCATCCCCAAAGTCTTCAAGGTCAGGATGGAAGGGGCTCTGAGCAACCTGGTCTAGTGGAAGACTAGAACACTGTCTATGGCAGCAGGGTTGGGACAGGACAATCCTTTAAGTCCCTTAAGGGGACTTCCTCCAGGATTGGTCACTAGTGAATGCTTGAAAGGAGCACAACAACAGGATAAATGCAGTAATCTTGCCTTGAATGGCTTCCCAGAATCTTATGATTTGTGACTTGTTATTTCTTGAGACTTGAATGAATAGCATTCTCAGGGGGGGATGTACAAAGCAGAGGACAAGCTGTGTTCAGCACAGATCTGCTAAATAAGGAAGGTACTGACAATAGCTGCATTGCTCTGTTCTTTCAGATTGGCTTGGACACCTCTTACTGGACAGTTGTCAACCAGTTCTTCATCTGGGGCAGCCTTTCTGTTTATTTTGCTATCACCTTCACCATGTACAGTGATGGCATGTACTTGATCTTCACAGCCTCCTTTCCCTTCATTGGTAAGCCTTGGGACAAACCTGGATTGTACTGAGAATGGACATACTGCAGGGCTTAAAGTTTCCAAGTATTTCTATGTGTATTTCAGGATATACTGGTTGCCTTTTCTGCAAGAAATGCCAGGATATTTCTGAGGGTTGCTGGGATTTATTTTGAATCCCATCCATCCAGATGAATGTGTTCCATGTTCCCTTCCTTGTGTAAGAGTGGACATTCCTATGCAGTCAAGTAAATTGTCCTTTAAATAAACCTAATGAGCTGGATGGAATGCCTTCTGCTGCTCTTTATTTGGGTAGCAGGTATCCAATTTTTACAGCTATCTAGCAGCATCTTATTTGTAGATGTGTAATCTTTATAAATAAGTTAACACTTTGGCATAGGAAGGCATAGAAGTACAACATCCAGTCAGACACAAGAAGAATACCATGTGATTATGGTGAGTCTTCTGCCAGGTTAAATGGCAAATTCCCCAACAACAAAACATACCAGTGGTGACCAGGTCTTTGTAGTTATTTTACATAACAGATTTCTGAACACATGCAAAAATTGAAGGATAAAAAAATTAGTCCACTTCCTGGGGCTTTGACCAGGAAGAACATGTAAGTAAGCAAAGTAATTCAGATGTTTTTAATAGCTCTGTGCATTCATACCCAATATGGATACAACACTGTTGTAAGTCTCTGCTTCTGAAATCCCAACACCTTTTATTTGAAGTCTCAGATTTTTGTATTAATCAATGTCTTCACTTTTTACTGACTTTTTCAGTAAAAACTTGTTTAGTCTCTTCACTGCAACTGCAAGGGGCTTAGCCAATTTAAATATCTGAGATGCGGGTCAGTTGTTGCAACACATTTTTCAAGTAGATGATCACATCCACTTTGAGATGGCTTTTAGAATCAAAAATGCTGAGTGAGACAAGACAGGATGTCTGTTCAGTTTCCTAAGGCAGGTGGACAGTTTGGTTGGATGATCTTGAAGTTCTCTTCCCACCTTGAGGATTCTATGATGATTCTAACTGACTTGCCAGGGTATCTCATCTGCTGCTCTGTTGTTACTCTATCGATCAAAGAAGCCATAATGCTGAGGGCTACTTTGAGGTCCCAGTCTGAAACCATTTTTAAGGAAAGTGTTTCTAGTCTGGACTGAGACAACTTGTTTACTTAAATTTCAGTGAAGTTATATTACAGCAGAATTTGGCCACTAGAAAGAAAACATTCAGCAAATATACTGCCAACACCAGCATAATTAAGCCCTGTAATGAGGGTTTTGCAGACTGTTTGTTCTATCTTACATACCCTCACTTTTGTAAAAGCCAGAAGTGAGCATTTTGGTTTCAAAGGAGGTGTCAGTGACATGCCACCATGTGGCAGTGGTGCTGCCAATACCCTCATTAGGCTACACTGTGCAGATCCCCAGAGCAACACATGCTCCTCTCATAAAGGGCTGTGATTCCCATCACCTGCTGGGCAGAGCCAGTACTCCATATCCTTTAGGAAATGATGCTGGGAAGCAAGAAAAGAATATCCATCCCTTTGCACTAGAGTCCTGGCAAAAGGTGGGAGTCCTGGGCTGCTTCTTAAGGTCTCCTGAATATTTATATCAATCCTTTCCTGTGATTTGACTCTTCACAGAGAAAAAAGATTCACTCTGACACCCTCATCCACCTGGGTTGTTGCTGTAGTTATGTCTGGATGTTGCATTTTTCTTTGCTCATCTCAGACAGTGACACTGGCTTGCAGTTCTCTCTACAGCCAGTTGATTTCACTGCTGGAGATGATGTCTGCCTTGCATTTTGTTTGCCAGGTGCTCCAAAATCACAGACAGCAACAGGGAATAACAGTGGGAGGTGCTGCTTTTACTGTTTTAATCATGTGTTTGTTTTCCAGGTACGGCTCGGAACACTCTTGGCCAACCAAATGTGTGGCTGGCCATCTTCCTCAGCATCACCCTCTGCGTGCTGCCGGTGGTTGGCTTTCGATTCCTGAAGACTCAATTAAAGCCAACTCCCAGTGACAAAGTAAGGGATACCTTATTGAACCAGAAATCCTGTTTACTATGGCCTAGGCTCACTGTGGAGCCACATTGCATGGGCTTGGCATCACTTGGGGTGTGTGTCTATGTTGGTGCAAGTGCTGCCATCCATCTGTCCCTTACTCCCCAGAGAAGGAGGATTGAATTTGGAGGCTGGCATGGTTAAAACCATCTGCAGCTGGGACCAAGGCTGAGATTATTTAGATGTGGATTAGACTGCTCTGAGGCAGGAAAGCTGCACTATTTTTAGGTGCAGGGTTTAAGTGCTGTGGCTCAGTGGCAAAGGAGTGGCATGTTCCTCCTGTCCTGACGCTGTGCAGTTTTTAGTCTGGCAGACCACAGGCTTTCACCCTCCACTGGGGGAAATATATGTTTGCTGAGGATTTTTAAATTTACTTCAGAATTTACTTTTCATAGCCAATGGCTAGATGCCCCTTCTGGAACCATCCCGGAATATGAAGATGAGGGCACCAGGGCAAGGAGAGGGAGGGAGTGATGGAGTGGGCAGGAAGCGCACTGCTCACTGCAGCCACGGGACCCCACAAGAACATCAGCACATACAGAGCTCCCCGGGCTTGTTTCCAAACAGGAGCATTTGCTGAATGCTACTGCCACCTCGTGCTTCCCTCCTCTCCCTGCGCTGAGCTTCCCCAGATGGGTGTCAGAGCACAGCCCCAGCGGAAAGCACCGCAGTTGACACCTTCCCTGGTCATCCTCTGGTTGTCTGTGGAGCTCCACAGGTTCTCTATGACTGTAGGAGAACATGTTAGGGGGATTCTCAGCCCTTGCAGACAGGGGAGGTGGGTTCTAAAGAAGACTGCTTCGTAGGAAGATCCTTGGGACACAGTTTGGGGCATTTTGGGAGTGTAAAAATGGGCTGAATTTACCCCAGCTGAGCAGAAGTCAAGCACAGCTGTCACCCAGAATCACAGCCTCACTGCTGAGGTTGAGCATCCCTCTCTCTCCAGCACAAAACTACTTTTCTGCCTCCTCTTGGAAGTGTATGGTCACAGGAGAGGAGTGTGTTTCCAGCTCCACAGAGTTCCCTAGCTGGCAGTAGACAGGCCTGATATTTAGAGAGGCCAAGAACCTGCCACTGCCATTGTGCCAAGGAAGAAGCACAGGAGATGGGGGTTCTGTTGAGCCAGGGTCTCAATAGCAGCCTCCTGCACTAGACAGCCCCATTCTGAAAAGGTTCTTGACAGCAGATTAACTCAGTGGCCACCTGGGAGCAGAAATCCCACTACCTGCAAATAAAGTACAATATTTATTTCCCATCTGCCAAGGAATACAGGAATCTCTCTATTATCCCTGTAAGTGTTCAAGGCTGGGTTGCATGGGCTGTTGATCAACCTGATATAGTTGCAACGCGGTTGTAATGAGATGATCCTCAAGGTTCCTCCCAACTCAAGCCACTCTGTGACTCTATAATTCTATAACAGTCATCATTATAATAATAAAAAGCTTTTATGTGTCCAAAACTCCCTTTAGTAGTCTATATTAAATATGCCAATTCTTAAACATTCCTTTATGTATTTTCTGGATTTTTGACTTGTTAGATGACTTTCACATTTTGGGTGATTTGACTGAAAGTCCTACAGTCATACCCCAACAATGGCATTGCAGAGAACCATTTCCATTGCATGGAAATCATTCCCTCCCATGACTTACAGATGATGCTCCCTTTCCCTTCTAGAATAGAATAGAATAGAAGATGCCCTTTCCTCATTTTTGTCTTTGGATCCCTGCTTTTGTTTCCCTTTCTCTGCTTCTCTTCCACTGTGCTTGTGAATAATGATGCACTTTCCACTTTTCCCACCTTATTTTCTGATTTCCAGGTCCTGCTGAAGATCAAAGAAGCTAAAAAGCGGCCCCCTCCACCGTCACCCAAGCGACGCCTGCGCCGGACCAGCACCCGCCGCTCTGGCTATGCCTTCTCTCACCAGCATGGCTTTGGAGCACTCATCATGTCTGGGAGAAACATGCGGCCAAAATCACCTTTTGCCACAACAGGAACATTTTCACCAAATAGTGACAAATATAAACACAAAGGATTGTAACAAAAACAAACAAACAAACCAACAGAGAGAAGAAAAAAGACACACACACACACACCCCCCCCTTAAAAATTAACAAAGCAAACCAAAGTAAAGGGCTGTCAGGAGAGGAGGCTATGCTGCCTGCAAGGCACTGAGCCAGTGGCTGCCCAGAGCTCTACCCTCTGGGCTGTCAAATCAAGGACTTGGGGCTTTCCTTTCACCCATGTGCACTCTCTCATTCTAGTTTCTTTTCCAAAGATGTGTGCCGCTGCTGGAAAAGGTGGGCAGGGCGAGTTGGAGCGTGGAGTTGTATGGTATCCCAGAGGGCCTCCCTGCCACAAGAGAGAACGTGCTGTGGGAGGCATCTCTACTCCTTGAGATTGGTCACAAGGCTTTTTCTTTCCCCCCTCTAACAATATACCTCAAAGCAAAGAGAATTCCAGTCTGAAGAAAAGGCTGAATTGGCAATGTCTTTCTCAGTCATGTGCCTTCATTTTTCTTGATGAATCCACTCTGGGCCGTATTACTGGGGTGACAGTATTGACTTCAAGTGTGCCTTAGGTCCAGCCACACAACCCACAAATCCACAACGTTTGTCACGTGTGATTTTGTAGCCTTTTGACTGTAATCCGTTTTCTCAAGAGACGGCCAGTACCCAAACACCACCTTCTTCCCACATCTGCCATCAGGAAGTGCTGCAAGCTTGGAGAAACCCTTAGTTGGTCAAGGGACCAGGAGCTGACACTTGTCAGCCTGCCCTGATTTATCTGGGTTGCAAATCTGCTTTTGTAAAGGATTATTGTCCTCAGAACCCTCTCAAGTTTTGTAAGTGAGCACCAGCCATTTCATTGAAACTCAAAATAAAAGAGCAGAAGGTGCTAAGGCTTCCTTATGGATCAAACCATGAAATCTGGCCCCTGAAAAGCCCATCCCATGGTTAGGGCTCATCTGAGCTGGCAGCACAAGACATCTGCTCCCCCTTAAAAGAATGAGGTATGTGCACATCTGGCTTGATGGTGATCACACCAGAATTATTGAAGCCAGAAAAGCTATTTCATGGCCAGCAGCTGAAGTAGCCTTTACTCCACTGGTGCTGGGGCTCAGTGTAAGGGATGAAACATAACCTGGTGGCTCCCTCACCCTCCCTGATGAGCAGAGTGGTCACAACTCACAGTAACTGAATGAGGCCTCAGGAGTCTCTGCAGTGTTTCAATGTTTTTCTGTGCTGGCTCAAATTTTACTTCTGAACAGGTTATCTGTCAAACACAGGTGGCAGAGAGCTGAAAATCCTACCAGTCTGACTGCCAGCAGAGGGACCTAAAATGCACAGATGCAGCTAAAGACATGGTGATCTTGAGAAACTGGGATTTGCTTGCTGTTTTGTTACACCAACTCCATAATCAGCAGGGTTACTGGGTGGAAGGCCAGCATGGCAGCATGAGAGTCCTGCCAGCACTGCTGAGCTGTCTAAATGCAGCTCTTTTTTTTTGTTGTTTTTGTTTTGGTTTTGTTTTTTATTTTGGGGTGGGTTTTTTTTGTTTTGTTTTGTTTTGTTTTGTTTTTTGTTTTTTTGGGGTTTTTTTTGTGCAGAGGACTAAGCCCTGGCTGTTGTTAGGGAGGTTTTTTTTGTTGTTTCTTTTTGGTTTTTGTTGAGGTTGGAGTTTTTTTCAGCTCTGTTATACAAATTCAGACTCCTTCCTTTATTTGAATTGGCTTTTTTTGTGCAGTAACCAGTTCATATTTATGAGACTGCTATGAGTCTCTGAGCTGTCAGTGGAGGCAGTGTATGATGGCAAGAGGCCAGCCATGTCCCCATTTCGTGGAACATCCTGCAGCCTGTGGTCCCAGTTTCAGCAGTTACTGCCTGAGATTAAGCTTTAAGAGAAGGTTTCATCTCCCTGTGTTTAACTCAGTGCAGGAAAGAAAAAAACCCCTCAAACTAGTCTGTTGCACCTGCTGCTTGGGGAGGCTTGTTGCAAATTGTGGTATTAAATTTCAGCATGGCCAGTGCAAAACTGGAGCTGGGACTGGATCCAGACTTCAGTGTATGGGAGCTGCTTGCTAGGGAAGGAGTAAATTATCTGGTGATCTCCCCTGGAAGGAGACACCTAAGTAAAGTGAGAGCCTGCACTCTGGCTGAGGAAACTGCTGTGATAGTGCTTGTCACCTCCCCCTGATTTACCATTCACTTTGCAGAGACAATCATGGCTTTCTGATGAGGGATTATGTTTTTCACAGTCAGCCTCCCTGGGTTTAGAGGAAAAAGGAGAATTTGTGCAGATAAGCAGACATCCCAATGATACCCACACTGGTTTGTGGACTGAAAGTCCTACCAAAGCTGTTCCTGGTGTCTGATACAGTATAATATATTGCAGAGCAGCAGAGGCAGCCCTTGTGATGACAGAGCAAGGAAAATCCGACACTGTGCCTCTCTTCTCAAACAGTTTACGTGCAAAGGACTCACCTTCTGGCTAAAAGGGGATTTGAAAATGTTGGCTACAACATGTAGGGGATAATAAAGCTGTTGGTGAGCTTGCACCAGATACAATTCTTTCAGTGGTTTGACACAATCAGCATTTGAAACACTTCAGCTGGCAGTGATGTCTGTCCTACATCACTCCTGATTTTGTAAAATATTTTTTTTTAAATAAAAAGAGAATATTGGGATGATAGATTCCTTGGCACTCTATTAATTGATGTAACAAGTTTATAACCAGAAGTGCACGGGGAGGTGGTCTGTGGGACAACCGATCTGAGACGGCAACCCTTTTCATCCGGTATCCTGACGCGGGAAGCACACAAATTCCCAAAATTTTCCATCCTGGCTAAGATGTTTTAAGAGGAAACTCAGAGGAAACGTCAGACATCCTTAGGCGGAGGAGCCGGTGGGGGCGGGCTCTCGAAGCTGCCCGCCCCTGGAGCGGCTGTAAACAGCGGAGCGATGCGGGCGAGGGGTAAGGAACGGTGGCGGGGCGGACGGGATGGTGGGCAATTGTGCGGGGAGAAGCGGGGTCGCTGCTTCTCGTGTGTGCTGTGCTCTGGTTGGCTCCCCCGGGAGGTAAAACCGTGTGTCATCGTCTGTGCCGTGTCTGAAAATTGTAATTTAGTCTTTTATGAAGCTCTCGTGTTCCACAGATATGTCAAAAATTAATCCAAAATAGATTTTGGATTTTGTTTTCACCCTCTCCCTTTCTTCCTCCTCATTATTCCATAATAGAAATAGTCACAGTTTGAACATTGTTTTGCTGTTGTGCCTATACTTGCTGCCCTGCTGGGCTGCACTTTGGGAGTCGAGAATGATTATGCTCTGATGGTGTTGAGGTACTGGAACAGGAGGCCCATCGAAGCTGTAGATGCCCCATCATCAAGCTAGGAGTGCCCAAGGCCGGGTTGGATGGGGCTCTGAGCAACCTGGTCTGGTGCAGGGTGCCCCTGCCCATGGCAGAGGGATGGAACAAGATGGTTTTTAAGATCCCTTCCAATGCAAACCATTCTGTGAATCTTTAATTACCAGTGATGACGTGTTTCCTTGTCTTACAATGCAGCAGTTTAGAACAGCTCTCTTCCCTGAATCCACAGGGTGACAGTGAGAAATCTCTGTCCCTAATACCATGGGGCAGCAGGTGTGTTTGGGCAGAGGCACCTCAAGGGTGTTTTCCATTGCTAACTGCAATGCCTGCATTCTTTCCAGGCTGCCTGGTAGCTCTCACTCTGCCCGTGTGCATCCACACACCTCTCTCCCACTGACCTGTAGGCCAGACATCCTTACTCATGAGCAGCTCTTAGGAAATAGGAGGGCAGAGGAGCACTACATGCTTGCCCTGGGCTCTCCAAATTAGCAAAGTCTGTTGTATGAATGGAGACATCTCAGTAATGACCCATGCTAATTACCAGCTGGAAGAAAAACAGGAGCATGAAGGCCTTCTTGGATATCTGTGGGCATATGCACTGTATCCTCTTTACCCCAACAGACCTCTGATAAAATTCATCCTATATCCAGGTATTCCAGTTGGAAAGCTTCCTGTCCTAAAGGTTGATTTTTCTCACTCTCTAATTTTCAACCTAAATGTGTTCAATGCGTTTATTCTCTTGTTGTCATGCCAGCTTTGTACTTTTGCTTCAGCAGTTTTGTTTGTCTCCTGTGATATATTTAGACAGCAATCCTATCTGCTCTCTGCCTACATTTGGCTAGGCTAAACAAGCCAGGCTCTTAAGTTTCTTCTTGTTTGATAGGTTTTCTGTTTCCCTCAGGCCCTTTCTGCACCTGTTCATTTGAGTTTATAATTTTTAAGTGTGGGTGACCAGAATTTTTTTTGCATGATGCTTCTTTTATCAGTGCCTGTACAATAGCTCTGGTATTTCACTGCCTCGCCTAGACTGTGTTTGCTTTTCTTACAGCCTCATCCTCTCTGTGTTCTTTAACACAATTTTTGTGGTTATTTCTCCTAATTGTATTACGAATATGCACAATTATTAGCTAAATTGTGTTAGCTACATAAATACCTCTCCTCTCATGCCTGACAACATGGGAAGGAGCTGAAGTCATCACAGAATAAATCTATGCACGCTGATGCTTTAAGCTGGTGCCTTGTCTTCAGGGCCAAGCTTTTTCCATGAGGGCTGGCAAGGACATTTTGTTGCATCTCCTGATGTGTTGGCTGATATAAGTATGCTGGAGTGGGGGAGCTACCCTTTCTCCCAGCAATAAGCATGGGGCTGAATTCCCAGCCCCAGCTCCCAGACAGCCCTCTCCCTGTCATAAAGGTCTGTGTTGCTGCAGGGCTGGATGTGATGAAGGGCTCAGAAGAAGGGCACAGTGTGGGCTTGACCTCTGAGTGCTTTTGGCCATATCTGCAGCACAGCTACTCTTCAGTTTTTCCAGAGCTAGTCTACTGCCCTGCTTCTTATAATCCATTTAGAGTAGAGTGTTCTTTTCTCTTCCTGGCACTACAGGGAAGCCACCTCTCCCCCATCACTACCAGCTTGAAGGGAAGAAGTTTCCATACCCCAGTCTGCCTCTCCTCTCCAGCTGGGTGGAGCTGACTGTACTTAGCTGTCTGCTCCTGCTTTTCCACACAACGCTGAGCCCTCTGCCAGACTTTTCAGCTATGAATAGATTTCGACTTTTCCAACCCCCACTCTCAGCACCAAGAGATGTTGTGGGATATCGGAGCTGGGCCAGGCTTCCTCTGAATTAGGAAAACACATGACCCAACCACTCGCTTTTTGTACCTTCTCTGTGAGCGCTGTGCGTGGCTTTGGGGGAGCTGTGTGTGCCCTAGAGAGGGCTGTGCTGCTGAATTCCTGGTGTGCACTGTGAGAGGAGCTGTTCTCAGACCTGAGTGCGAGGCTGGGCCAGGCCTGCAGGTGCAGGCCACACATATCACCCCACAAGCACAGCACCGGCTGATCTGTGCAGTGTCTCCAGGGAAGGCCAATGTTTTTGTTGCTGGCTGCATCCTGCCTCTACATCTGAATCAGGCACTTCATAAAAGAAGCCTGGCTTTTGTACATAATGAGCAGTCTTGTTTGCCTCCCTTAACTTTGGGATTTATGGCAGAGATCCTGAGATCTTTTAAGCTTTATTGCATTCTGGCTTCTCTGAGAGGCAGGGAGCATCAATATTTCCTCATACACCGGGGAGCTGGGGCCTGAAGTATGCACACCAAGGTGACTCAGGGAGTCAGTAGCTGCCCTGGATTTTAAACTGAAGGCTTTTGTGTCATCAAGTGCTAACCTCCATCAGCCCTGCGGGCATCCAGGCCATTCATTCCATGTAGAGTACAGGTCTGTATTTAGAAAACTAATTTGTACTCTGATGTTGAAAAATTGCAGTATGAAAGTCTTCTAGTTAGTGTGCTTTGTAGAAGCTGCTGGGCAAGGTTCCAGTGTGATGACCTCTTGCTGGCAGCAGTGGGTTTGCATCCTTTCATCTTAGACAGCAACACCTAGAGCAGCTGCTTCAGAGGCTTCCTTACCTCCCAGCAGTCATCCCTCAGAAACCTTCAGGCTGTGGATAAGGGATCATAGAATATTCAGAAGGTGCAAGTCTGGTTTATGGCTGTGCAGTAGTCTCTCTGCAGTTCTGGTTCAGTTTTCCGTTTGGCAGCAGATGCTGTCTGGCACATTTTCCTGCACTGGATGCCTGGTATCCTGCATTTTCCTTACTCAGTAGCTTGGTTGTTATTGCGTTTTGGACAGATCAGTGTATCTGTTGACAGGGCAGTTCAATGGACAATGTGCAGGAATAAACTGTTCTTTTTTTTTTTAATTTGAGCTGAAGAATGTAATGTCCCAAACAGTGATATTGCAAAGGGCTTATGGCTTATTAAAATCTCATTTCTGTCTCCCTTCTCAGATTGTGAGCAGTATTTGGTACAGAACAGATGAGGGATAGATGTAGTGCTCCTTCACCATTTTTCACTCCATCCCTGATCTTTGAGCTCTGGGAAAATATGAAATGAAGGTACTGTATGTAGTTGTAGCTGCCTGATGCTCTTTCCTGTGGCAGCCCCTTCAGCAGCTGGGCCAGGCATCAGAACCTGCTCGTTTGCCAGCTCAGCTTGGAGTGCTTCAGGCTAAACTTGGTTGTGAGGAGTTTTTCTGCTTGTAGTGTCCCTCCCTGATATACAGGGAGGCTGGCTGGCCCCAGTTCTTTCTTGGCTTGTGTAATCTGGGGTCCGCTGAACACTTAATTCCCAGTTCTTCACCAAAGGCCTGGACGCATAGCAGAGTGCTTTCTGAGGTTTGCTGGTTCTAGGTCTCTGTTCTTCTGATTCTGGAACATGAAGCCTGATTGAGGTTTTGTTGCTGATACCTGCTGCTCACCTGAAGCCCACAATTTCTCCGCCTCCTCTTCTCATTCTTATATGTGTTTGCCATGACTGGAAATTATGGTTTCCACAACTCACATCTCTTGTGCCTGGGGTGAGTGTTTGGTAAGCGTATTTGTAGTCCTTAACCATTGATGTGGACTCTGTGCTTCCACCTGAGTCCTCAGTGGAGCCATGGATGAGCATGTTCACAGCCACCCAACACTACAGGCTCTTTCAGGGATCCTTGGCAGAATGATGATGACACTGAATCATATTTTCAATTAAAGCTTTATTTTCCTAACAGGTCCTGGTGGCCAGGAAACATAAAATGGTTGGGGTTGGAAGGGACCTAAAAGGTTATGGAGCATTCCTGGTCACTGTGCTTGGAGCACTCCGTGTCAAATGCTGTGCTTTGCAGGGCATCAAAGCTCTGGTACCAGCAGTGCCTGGTCCTACACAGGTCTCCCTGTGCAACACATCTGGCTGTGCTTTGGGAGACATAATGAGGACTATAATCTTCTAGTGATTCTAAGTTAGTCAGGGTGAAAACTTCTTGAGGAGTTACAGGAGCACCTTGCAGAACTATTAGCATGATAAAGTAGCAAATGGGAGATCATGCTGATAAATGCCACATGTAATGGTGATCTGTTAACAGTTTCTCCCTGCCCACAACAAGTTGTTTGGAGTCACTGTGGATTGTTATCTGAGCATATCAGCTAAATGTTCTGCTGTAACCAAAAAACACTGGAAACAATATTTGCTGGTATATATTCTTGTATACTAGATATACATGTTGTGCCTCCATCTTGGGTATCACATACCAGCTGGTCACCCTCTTTCAGAAACAGTAACACAGACCTGGAAATGATAGAGAAAAGTGGAATGGGGATGATTAAGGGACTGGGATAGCTTCTGTAGGAAGAGAGATTAAACAAGCAAAAGTAGATGATACTGGGAAAGAGCAAATATCTGTAATATAGTGTTTGGTAGGGAGAAGGTGAGTAAAGACTGACCTTAATAAAGTTTGCTATTTTTCACAGCACAGAGCAAGCGCATCCAGCAAAGTAATTTATTAGACAGGAGGCTGAGGAAGTCCATTTTCAACACAGCTGATTTGTAGAACATGTTGCTACGAGATGGCATGAAGACTGAAAATACACACAGATTCCAAAAGGAACCAGACACCTAAATGGCAGGGATGTGTTTCAGTGTCTCTGAAATGTGATGGTCAGTGTGTGACCTCCAGCTCTAGGAGTTCCTGATTGTTGCAGGCTGGAAGAATGTGTCCTTAGGGGAGATCATTCTGATTGCACTCAGTGAAACCACTCTGCGATTTTTATGTGCCAGTGCCACCTTGTCAGGGATAGGGCACTAGACCAGAAGAGTTTGTGGTGTAACCCACTGAGGTGGTTCTGGTTACCATTACCACTGCTGGAACAGTGGGGTGAAAATGAACTGATGTGGTTTGGAGCACTTCTGCTCTCACAACTGTCCTGTGGGAGTCACATATAACTCACCACAGATTTTCTTATCACTTTTATTAGCAAATCTGGATAGATTTTCAGGAGAAGGGGACTGATGCAGGCATCAGCGAGCACTGCCCTGCCAGGCAGGTGACATGCTTGACATTAGCTGTCCAGTCCTATCTTTTTTCCTTCTTGACTTATGATAAAGATATGGTTTATGTCCTGATGGAAGAAAGTCTGGATTCTTAGAGCCTCTTACTCACATAACTGTGGGTGGTGGTGTTATCCATCCAAATGTCCTACGGAAAGGGGAAAGAACAGGCTATTGCGAATTCTATTGTGAATTCCTTTATTCTTTCCAAGTCTTATGTTGCAATTTCCTTCACAGTCTAAATAGGAAAATGACTCCAATCTCCCTTCACAGAGAACTGTGAAAGTTTGGAACTGCAAAGCCTTGAAAAGTCTATTTTCTAGTAATGAAATACTTATTTTAGAGGCATTAACAGAAGCCACTGTTACTTGCTGCTCATCCTGTTGAAAACTTACCAAATCAATGTTTCTGGCAGGGGGTTTTTTGTGTTTGGGGGGGGGATGGGGGGGGCGTTGTTTGGTTGGTTGATTTTTTGGTTGGTTGGTTGGGTTTTTTTGTGGAAGCTGGCTGAGGCTGTAGCAAAAGCAAAAAGCTGTAATGGACATATTATTTTTTGTCTGCCATTCAGTTCACTGCGAGGGGATTCTTCACTGGTTAAGCCTGATCATTGTATCACAGTGAGATTTTGGGAATGCTGGACTCAGAATCCAGTCATAATTTTACTTCTGCCTTATTCCTTGAACTCATAAACATTAGGATGTTTTTGCCTCTTTCAGTGGGACGGATAAAGAGTTTTAAAGCAAATTCCCTACTCCTTACAGAGAAGAAAAAAAGTCTCCTGGCAGCCTCAAGCTGTTTTTAAACGAGACAAATGCCCATGGTGCCTGTCTGCCAGAGCCCCCAGCCCCTACACCGAGTCTCTTTTTAGCACACTTCTCCATGCAGCTATATCTGGCTCCACTTCTTTGCTCGGGGAATGTGACCTCATCGTTGTTTTGGTATTTCCAGTGATTCAGCCTGGTCCGGGGCAGGGAGGAGTCATTCCTGGTGCAAGCTGACAGGGTGTTTGTGCGTTTCTGGAATTCCAGAGCAGCGCAGCCTCAGCCCTTCCGCTGCCTTGACAGCTCGGCTGAGGCTGGGCTGGCACACAGCATTCCTGCCTGGGAAATGGCCTGGGCACAGCTGTTAGAGGGATTGATGCTCCTGCTTTTGAGGGTGATGGGGATGCCTGTCTTTGCAGGGTACCGGCTGTAGCGAGGGTGAAGAAAGCTGCAAGCAGTAGCTTGTATGTTGAGGGAAGCCACAAGGAATCTCTGCTGTATGGGTGGGAAAAGAATCCCACATGATGCTCATTCCTGTTTACAGGCTGCCAGCATCCCATTACACAGTTAACTTTGCAATATCCACTGCAGCTTGGTAAGTGTTACAGTCCTTGTTTTTTGGGGGGAGGGTGGCGGGGTGAGGGGTGGGGACTGAGGCGCTGAGCAGGGAAGTGGTCTTCTTGAGGTTTTACACCACTGAGCTGGACATCCTCCACATCCTTATGGACCATGGTTACTCGAGAACCACACGAACTCCTTGTTCTTCATTGCCAGTTTCACGCAGAAATCACTGGTATGAGCCTGGCACAGGGCTTATAGGCAGTGCCTGCTGTGCTATGAAATGTCCTGAAACAGCTCCTTCCAGCCTTTCCCTAAGATCTCCCAAGGCTTGTTTAATGGCAGTGGTTGAAACCTGCAAACCTCTTCTCTGCTGCTGGTTCTACTTGAAGGTACAGTGGAGCAAGAGACCCAGAACCCTTTGACACTGTGAGACGAGCTCAGTTGGTTAGAGCATGATACTGATAATGCTAAGGTTGTGGGTTTGACCCCTGAATGGGACATTCACTTAAGGGTTGGACTTGATGGTCCTTGTGGGTCCCTTTCAATTTAGAACAGTCTGTGATGCTAATCTAGTGCCTATCCTCCATGTTCCACATTTGCGGTAAATCCAGCTGCAGTACAGCTTGTAAATTACCTTGAGATGGCAGGGAAAGAAGAATGCTGGCAGGAGATGCCAAAGACATTGAACTGGGGAGAGAGGGTAAGTGTTGAAGATGTGGAGACCTGGAGCCTGAGGAGAGGGCCTCAGGAGTGGGTCTGAGCAGGTGAATGGAGCAGTGCTCCAATCAGCCTTTTTCACTGGCATGGTGGGTTGCTGTGGCACTCTGCACCAGAGCAAGTGTGAAAGTGTGGGGCTGGGGATGTCCCATCTGGGGTGCAAGGATGGAAGTTGGATTGCATTACTGCTAGCACGTATTGCATATGGAGCTTAGGATCTGATGGAGAACGTGGAATTGGGGGGGGTCTCCCCTCGCTAGTGGTCACTTCACGTCATGGCTTCCCTGGGCAGGCAGCTGCCCTCCCACCCCCTGTCCGAGCAGGCAGGCAGGCAGTGAACCCACCCCTCACAGCCCTGCCAGGCTCTCCCCGCTTTCTGCGCCTGCTGTAAATGGCTCTCTGTAACACGAGCTGCATTTCTGCCATAGCCCTCTCCTGTGCGCATCTGTATTTACACTGGGGCTTTCATTAGCAATCTGGCCCTCGCTCCTCTCTCCTGCCCACATGCTCCCTGAGTGAGACCCTGGCACTGCTGTGCCTGACGGGGGGCAGGTGGCTGGCAGCAGGAGGAATTCCTCAGCCAGCTCCTGTCTGGAAGAAGTGCCTTGTCATCTTTCCTGTTGCCCGCCATCCTGCATCAACAGGGGAGCAGCCGGCAGAGACTCCCCGCAGCACGGCTCGCTGATCCCTGAGCCGGCACGGGGACAAGCTGGTTTTGCTTTGGATTATCGCCGGCTCTGCATGCTGTGTTCCCCCTGTGGCTCTCATACCAGTGCTGCTGCACTTCCAGCTGTGGTGAGCTGAGCCCGCGACCTGGGGTGGTTGTATCTGGCAAGGTAGGAGCTGATCCCTTCTGTTTGTTCTGCTAAAAGTAATGTGACCAGTCGTGCCCCTGCCTTTACAGCATGTGTCAGTTACTGGGTTTATTCTGCATTGTTTTGTAGCTCTGAGAGACAGCCGGTATGCTGCTCAGGCTGTAGCCTCTCTTGTGGGGAAAGAAGATGTGTATAAACATTTTATTTTTACCTACATACTGGAAAAAAAATCAAACTTTGTGTCCTTTTCCACTTCAAGATCCTCTCCCTCTCCCTCTCCCTCTCCCTCTCCCTCTCCCTCTCCCTCTCCCTCTCCCTCTCCCTCTCCCTCTCCCTCTCCCTCTCCCTCTCCCTCTCCCTCTCCCTCTCCCTCTCCCTCTCCCTCTCCCTCTCCCTCTCCCTCTCCCTCTCCTCTCTCTATTCTTATGCAGCATCCTATGCATGTTCTTCAGGTCATGTCACCTGCTTCTCCAGGAGGTATACTGTTGTCCAGTAGAGAGCAGTCAGATGTGTCTTGGGAGAAAGGGGGCGGGAGGAGAAACTCACTGAAGACAAAAATCAAGGAAGTTCAGTAGGCCCGGAAATGGCTTTAGAGAAGTTATTTTTAACCCAGAAAATCAGACAAGGGAAGAGCCTCTTTTCCTTGGACAGTTTCAAAAGGGTGGTTTGCTTTTGATTTCTTTTCCTATAGTGCTTTTAGGGCACACTGTTTTGATATGGAAAGGCCTGAGGCTGCTACTGTCCCTAGGGATAAAGGACAGTCAGTCTTGTTAGTCTGGTGCCTCCTTTTCAGTGAACCTTGCTGAAATTAGTGCTTCACCTGCCCCCGCCACTGCGCACCTTTGCTGCTGCCACATGGGGAAAAGAGGTGATGACCAAGAGACCCAATCCCTGCTGGATTTCCCTGGAGAGACAAAATAGGAAGGCATCAGCATTTTCTGTGTTTAGGTACAACTGTTCCATTTTTAGTCCACAGCAGCTGGGATGTGTGCTCAGCAATCCATCTTCCCTGAGCCTACTGTACCTGGGCTTCCCTCCCATATGGACGAGAGCCTGTCTCCTCAGCAGGACAGACAGGGATACCAGGCCTTCTGCAGGTGATGGCTCACTTCTGAGATGTACCTCAAACAGCAAACCATGTTTTAGGGCCCCGCTATATCCCTGTGAGGAGGATAAAGGGGTGCTGTAGCTTTCCCCAGCATATCCTGCAGTGCTGCCAGTGGGTGTATAAATAGTGCCCACAGTGTACTATTTTGGTGACAAGCTCTTCCCAGGATTCATCCAAAGAGTTATGTGAGCGAGTGTTAAAAATAACACCAAGCCCTGCCCAAGTGCTGGCGTCATTTCAGCCAAAGTGTTGGGAATCTTCCATGGAGAGCAGGGTTGGACCCTTGGTGGGGGGCAGCAGGAGGGGGTCCAGAACAGCTTCCTGTATTTTCCTCCTCTTGCTGTCCTGCTGACTGCAGAGGACTGTGACCATCAGCTTCAGCAGATGTTCTGGTCACCAAGAAGGTGTGAGACTTTCACCTCTAATTAGGTTATTTGCCACTGGCTTTCCCTGTGTGTTCTGAGTATTATTGCTGTGTCTAATGAGAGGTACAGGAAATTTGATCTAGCTTTAATCTAGCCTGCTGCCAGGTCCCTGCTGGTGACCAGAGCTTGCTACCTCATTAGAAAGTCTTGGGCTGTAGAATGGGATATAGAGGCATTCTGGTTCTGGATTAGGTTTATTTTGAGGACTGGTAGCTGGAGATTAGTTTACCTATGGAAAGGATATTAAATCTGTGTGTTCCATTATGGCTGTAGCTCTGGACATTATTGGCATCCATATAAACACGAATGTTATCCCAGAATTCTGCCCTTCTCATGATGTAGTTGGTATCTATAACTGAGAGCCAGACCACACAGCAGAGAGATCTGGGCAGCCACACTCCTTGAGCTCTGCAGCCAGTGCAGGATACAGCATCCCACTGTGAAGCTGGAGCTGTGGTTTGTTCCCTTCAGGCTGGGTTTTGCTTGTTGTTGGTCACGTTCTATGCTAGTTATGCAATTCAGCTACTATCATGCTGCAGCAGCATCATGCTGTGTGCTGGAAAGCAGGAGACCTCAGTGGAAGGCAGCAGACCTCAGACCTTGTGTTCAGTGTGCGAAGCCCAGAGCTCACAAAAAGGCTTCTTGAGGGGTTCGTGCTCAAAGAAGCCCTCTCTGAAGAAAGAGCTAATGCATCTTGCAGATGGATGATGTGGCTCCACTCTGGCCTGGTCTCATATGGGATGTAGAAGCCCCCAGTGGAGCACCCATTGCTTAATTACACAGCTTAATACATGAAGCCTCACACATGGGAGAAAAGAAAGAGGTGAGATGTCCTCTGCATGGGCAAAGCTGAGGCTCACCTGTTTACTCTGAGTTTGCAGCAGCAGTATCATGGACAGAGATATTTCAAATATCATGGACAACCGTATTTCAAATTCATCCTGGAATTCAGGGTGACCACATTAATCCCCTTTATAGCTATTTGCCCCCTGTGTTTGCATCCCCAGATGCATCAGTTCCAGTTTCTGGCTTTGTTTTCTAGAGGAAGGGCTAGATGGTTACAGCTGGACTTGATGATCTAGAGAATCAACCTAAATTATTCTGTGGTTCTGTAGTCTTTGAGCACTTTCGGAAAGGCTGCATTTATTTTAAGCTGCAAGAAAAGGTTGCTGTGAAAGCAGCAGGGATGTGAAAATTGCTAAAATGTTACAAGTGCTGTTGGACGTTCTATGCTTCACCTCCTCTGATACAGGATTACCAATTCTGGCAGATGTTCCCAGGAATGAAGAGCAGGTCTTGTTCAAACATCACGACCAAGCATTTTCCCTGGCTGTTGCATTGAGAACAAGTGAGAGAGCAGAGCAGATGCTTGGTTTCTGGTTTGGAGTTTTGTATCTCCAGTGCTCCACCATTCTTGCCCTCTCACCTTTTGGCTGGTCTTGTTTTCCAGGTTGTGTTGAGAGCCACAGGCTGGGTGTGTGCACAGCATGGAGTGCTTTCTTAAGCTTGTATTGGAAGCACAGACTTCAGAACTGTCTGGACATGGAAGTATGTCATGGAGATGAAAAGCATGTTTCTGTTTCTCCAAGAACGTGCTCTGGGCAATCAGTCCTTCATCAGGGGCTTCCTGCTCCTCAGTTATTCTGTTCCTTCCTGCTGCTCTCTCATGTCCAGCCAATAAAGAGCTCTCTGAGTCACCATGGTGGCTGCTTATTATTAGGCCTCAGCCAAGGCTCAGTGTATCATCATATATTACAGAGCTCCTAAGGGCTCGTTAAGGCTTCTTTCCACCCTGGCATGCACTTGTTCCTCTAACTGGAATGTGTCTGGAGTGTGTGGGGACGTCATGTTTGTTGTCCTTAAGCACCTCTTTGCTCGATGTTTCTTGTTAATTTTCCAATAATTCTTTTATCTAGAATAGCCTTCTAGACTATTCTCTGATAGTGCCAGAGCCACACACCAGGGATTCCAGGAGTTCCTGAAGTGCCAAGATGTCTCCATGAGGAACCTTTAGAGAAGTCTGCCCCAGCTCTTCTATCTGCCTCCTAGGAGCCTGAGCCCTATTTCAGTCTGCCCCACACAATCCAAGCTCGGCAAGTTTGTCAGCCATCTCCCATGACCTGCTTTGCCTTTGTGGCCTGCCTCACCACTGCTGCCCGGGCTTTGCCTCTGCCAGCTTTTATTTTCTATTTTAAAGAACAGGACAGGATTTCCTCCCACACACAGATCTCCTTTATCCCTATAGCATTTCCTTCACTGGGGGTCTTTTTCCAACGTGAGTGAAATGTTGCCCACAGCCAACAAATTTCCCATTTCTGTCTCTGTGTGCCTGTCTGCATATGGGATGTCTGCATATGCCTGTTGTTTGAACGTGACTTTTGGAGGTGGTAGACATTGCACAACTTGCACAGCAGCTGGGAGCTGTGAGTTAAGACTCTTTGTGTTAATTAAATGTACACCGATAAGCACATACAGCCACAGGGTTGCTTAATCATGGACTGACCTGACATGGAGACCTTGAATACAGCTGACTGATGATCCATGACAGCTTGCCCTGGTAGACGTGAAGATGTTAATAATATCCAGAGAGAAATTTAGAATAGTTCTCAGCTGTGACCAAGGATCGTTTCCAACATGACTGAATTCTTGAGGAAAAGGTCTCTTCACTGTGGTGGATGAAGGGGGATGAATCCACTGTCTGAAAGCTCACAAAGGCATATTCTGCTTAGGGAAAAACTACATCTGAAGTATGTTTTTAACAGCCAGGTGGATTAGCAGCCAGATCAGCTGGCACAGGATGCTCTTCTCCTCTCAGCTGCACCTGTGTGTTTGCTGTGTCTTTCCCAGGAGTGTGTTTGTGTTTCTTAAGGTATTCTGCCTCACAGAATAAATTGCTCTCATTTTTTAATCCTGCATTAGAGGCTTCCTGTTTCTCTGAGTCAAACAGAAGTCACACAACAGTAAGACCTCCAAAAGCCATGTAATAATCACATCTCCCTGAGCAGGCACAGGGGACTTGGGCTATGCCATTCCTTGGGTTTGTTTAATCTCCAGAAGCTCCCACTGATCAGGACATTACCTGCTGCATCCTGCATTTTAGCAATCCAGTCTCTTCCTTCTATTGATATTTCCTGATGCCATGAGTTGACCAAGATGGTAACATGAGCATTTGTTTTGCAGTAAAGTTGGAAATATTTATTGTTTCCAGTTTTTAACAATACGGGCCTGTGAAGGTTAACAGGGGTGCATGCCTCCAAAAAAGTAAAGCAAGGAGCTTCTGAGATATACACGACTATGGAAAATTTTAAGAAAACCAATTTACCTCCTGACTGTTCTCCTTTTTTTGTGGAATAGTGAATGGTTAGTTTTATTTGTTATACCTGATGTCTAACCTCAACTTCCTCATGTGGCCCTCAGGAATCTTCTTCTTGTTGAGGATGTGAAGAGCAGCTTGTCCACTTGCTTTTGGCAGCAGCCTTTTGTACATTTTGGAACTGCTTTAATGTACCCCTTTGGTTTTCCCCTGAGAACTAACCCAAACTAACCCACTTGCTTTGCAGTTTACTCCTTTCTGTCCTTTTTTCTGTGTTGTCTTCAAACTCTCAACAGTTTCTCCATTTAGGGTACGTCCATGAGCTGTGTGCCAGTGTGGGCAGAGGGGAAGGATGACTCCAAGTCTTGCACATACAAGACATGCCTATTCATAGCCCTGCATATTGTTTGCCCGCTTCAAACCAAAATGCCACTATTGCTCAAGCTCGGCCTGTGATCTGCAGTTACCACAGATCCCTTCTGAATGAGCAGGCCATGCACAGTGATTAAGGGTGGGGATGTGCAGTCTGTGCTGTGTCAGGTGTTATGGTAATGGCTATAATTTATGTCAATTTGCTGTTTGTGCATAGACTTTATGCCTTTAGCTAACAGTACTGTAGACCACACAGGTGAAGAGTAAGAGACAACTGAGAGCCAGCAGGTTAATGTACAAGAGGTGGACAGGGCCTCGAGAAGTTTTCAATGGTCATGTTCCCTCTCTCCTTTGCATCTTTTCTAGGTGCCTGCTGGGATGTGGGTGTTCAGGAGCCCAGGCAATCTCTTGTGTAGGTAGCACTGGAGCCCCATGCCTGCCAATATTGTGCTATTCTGTTGTCGCTGATAGGTGGGGATGGAGTGAGTCTTCAAGTGTCTTTTAATCACAGAGTGCTTTGCAACTGCCAAGACACCGCTCTATTTGCCATTAAAACACAGCCAGCTGGGGCTGGTAACAGTGCAGAACAGCACTGTGTCCAGTTGGAGTGGTAACTGGGGAAACTTAGAGGGAAAATCAGAATAAACAACCATAACTGATATCATGTGTCTCTAATAAATCAACCAGTGGTTATGTACTCCCTGGGCTTTGTTGCAAAATGGAGTGGGAATGTTTTGGAGCTGGGAGGTCTGTTGGGAACTTTCTGGTTTTTGTGGCGAGTTCACAGATATCTCTGTTTGACTTTTGCTGTTGCTCAGAATGAGGATGGTGAGGAAGGACTTTGGCACGTGCAGAGTGATGTTAATGTGGGTTTTCTGTGTGAATCATAGGATAGTAGAATGGTTTGGGTTGGAAGGGACCTTACAAAGATCATTTAGTTCCAGCCTCCCTGCCCTGGGCAGGGAAATCCAGAACAGTTTTCATATTTACTGTTGCCTTGGAAAACTGAAATGTTTATGACTCAATCTTTGAGCAAGAGGATTTTTTCCCATTCTTGGATGTTGCCTCTTGCGCATCCAACAGTGATGTTTTTCTTCTGTGCTTGCCCTTTCCCTGCTTCATCCCTTCCATTGCAGTTTCTGTGAGCTGGGCCTCGTGTGCAGTGCAGTCACCCTCACTTTGAGTCAGCCTATCCATGCCCCTGGAGTGGGAAGAGAATGTCACTTTGCTGCATGTCATGGGAACCATAAGCAGTCACCGTCCTCGAGCAGTGTGTGCTGCGTACACAGTGAACCATTTTGGGGCTGCAGAGTCAGATCAGCCCTGCAGCTTTTCATCTGCTTAGTTGGAAGTACATAATTTTTATTTGAGGTCAGAATGCAGCAGTGCTATGGGTGCCAAGTTTACCAGCCCCAGTGTATTATCTTATGTGGCAACTTAAGGCTTTCCTCATGACAGTGGGGAACTATTAAGTTATTGTGAAACTAGTTATTTAGGTAAATGTTGCTTTAGGGGCAGCATTGATCCTGCATTAAAAACTAATTTTGATAGGAGTAAAGCCAGTAACGCTTTAATATCCATTGTTACCATGGCTGCTCAGAATGATTGTTTGCCAGATTAAAATCCTTTTTTTTTTAAATAATACCCTTTCTGTTTCTTTTGCTAAGGTTTTGACTAGTGACGGTTTATATTCACAGTCATTGTAGCATCAATATCTGAGTGAGTGCTTGAAGAAACGGCTTTTCTCTTAGAGCTGAGGTCCTACTTAGAACACCCTGAAACCTTGGTCTAGATCAGTTATGTCCAGGATTTGCTTTAATTCAAGATTTTCTGTGCAGCTTGACGAGACTGGTTTATCAGATTGAAGCTGAGCCTTCAGACATGATTCAGGAGCTGCTCTGCTATTTGTAGAAACATTCAGCTATTTTTTTGTGCTCTTGCTTGGGCAGTACTAAGTATTAGGAATAGAAGATGGGCACTAAGAGTTGGGTTGTAGGGTCATTTCTGCCTTTCACACAGAATTCCAAGTGATTAATGTCTCCCTGTTACCCCAGCCTCCTTTGCAATACAAACACACTGGAATCCTGGGCTGGAAGGGACTGGAGAGAGAGCTGGCTGTGGGCAGGGTTTGGTTTTCCCATAGATGCCTCAGTAGTGTGGAGCTATGTGGAGCTGAGCCCAGCCCTGTGCGGAGCTGTGCCAGCACTAGCCCTGTCTGGGAGTTGTGACTTTTTATGGAGCTTGTGAGGGCCTCTGTTCCTGGGCAGTGAAGCATCAATTGCCAGCACTAGGAAGGATTTGACCTCGGTACTGGAAGTTGGGATTTCAGATGGTGATTGGGATGGAGGGACCACCTTGCCCAGTATGATTTTTCTAGAGGTGGTTGCAGGTGGTCAGCGAAGAGGGGGAGCAGGAAACACAAGCACCCTATCCTGTCTATTTGTTCTGGATTTGCTAGTATTTTGTTTGTTTAACAGCCTGAAATCAAGCAAGTGCTTGTCCTACCTTCCTTTAGTCTGTGTGTAGTTCTTCCATTCATAGTACTCGTTGAGAACTACAAGGCAGTAAGCAGACTAGAGAAGGACAACAGGAATGTTGGAAGAGGAACTACTGCTCTGAAGGGATGTTGTTAGTGGAGATCAGCCTCAAAATGGAAGCTGCTCAATACATGAAATAATGCTCTGTGCAGAAAAAAGTAAGACTTCAATGATATTTCCTAAAGACACAAAGCTAAGGAAGCCTCATCAGAGGCTGTTCAGTGTTATTCAGTGGGAAGAGCTGGGATTATTCCTTAATGAACAGTACAAATAGAACTGGATAGTTCAAAATTGCATGTGTGCCTGAGAAATTAGCAAAACATTCAGTTCTGTCTGGAAGCTCACTAGGGGAAAGTGACAGTGGGGGAAAACTCAGGGTCTCAGAGTGGTGTACAAGATAACTGAGCATCTAACATGATGTAGCCATGAAAAGATACATGTCATCCTATGTTACACATTGGACAAAGCATTTCTAGTAGAGACGGGGAAACTTTAGCCTATTAAGGCGTGGGAGACCTTGCTTGGACTGTCAACATTTCCAGTCACTCTCTGAAGGCTGTGTGCAAACTGGGTCGGGTCCAGAGAAGGAATATGGGTATGATCAAAGAAATAGAAAGACTACCTAATGTGAAGTGATTAGAGAACTCAAATGGTATGACTTTAAACACAGGCTTGATAAATGCTGACGTTAAAGCTCATTTTTGGAACATGAGTGAATAGGGGTGAGCTGTGCATGGATAAAGATAAGCTGGAAGATCAGAGAATGTTCTTAAACATCAGAGGACTGAACTTAGGGAATTAATACTGTTAGAAGACAGTTAGCAAGCAACAAGAAATGTCCAACTTTAAAAAAAAAAAACCAGCAACAACACTCTATTTTGAAGGAATGTCCTCATTTGGAGGTGTGGCTCCTGCCTTGGGTTGCTAGCCCTGAAGAAATCAGTACTGCTGTTGTGGGAAGTGGGCAGGGCTCACTGGGACACAGGGTCATCATGGTGGGCTGGTGAATTTGGCTGTTGAGAATGTGTCTTTGACCGGCAAAACCTCACAGACTCCTGTGCCTCTGTCCTCAGTTCCCCTTGGAAAGCAAGCTCAGTGTGGATCAGTTAGTGATCCCCCAGGGAAATGTGAGGGCTAAGGGCAGGCATTTCCACTGTGCTAACATATGTTTTTATCAATCTGCCTGCAGTTTTGACCCCTCATTCAAAAGCTCCTGTATCTGTTCCCACTGAACAGAAAAGGGGTCAGCCTGCATTGATCTCTGTGTATCAGAGAGACGTCTGACCTTGAAGTACAGGACTTGAAGGAATGGGGAATTATTTCGGTTTTTGTTTATGAGAATTTTTATAAAATTTCATTATCTGCTTTCCTGTTGGCTCCTGTTTTCTGATTCCCCCTTGCTCTGGTTGAGCAGACCCATGCTCCTAGTTCAGCTCTGACCAACATCCTTCTCTCTGGCATTTCCTGGACAGCCTGGATGGTGTTGCTGATGGGTGGGGTTGCCATGAAATTTAGATTTCTGACACAAACAATGAGTAAGCAGGGTGGGAATACACTGAGCTGCTTTCGCCTTGCTCCTGAGTGGTCCAGCACATGGGAAAGAGTGAAGATGTCCCTGTGGCCATGCTACAAATGTGGCCAGAATGTGTATTCTGGGCATGTTCCTGCTGTTGCACCTGCAGATAGCAAGGCAAAGGTTTTCTGCCGTGATGGTGAGCTTGCTGTTGCTTGTACCACCTTCTGTTTGACTGAGAGGCACGGACCCACTGATGGTAATGAGGGGTTTGTCAAAATGCCCACCCTTTAGGAGGAGGTGGCAGACAGCTCCCTTTGCTAGGATACAGCTGTGAGCTGGAGGCAGCAGCTGGGGCTGCCTGATGGTTTTGAGGGTGGTCAGGTTGTACCCCACACCTGATGGTGAGGGATGATTAAAGACCTGTCCTAGCATAGTGCTTGATGTGGGAGCTACAGCCCAGACAGCTGACTGGAATCTGGAGCTGAGCTGTTTCCAGTTCATGCATCACCGGAGCAGCTTTGCAGTAAATAAGTGGGAGGCTGGGTATGCTGATGGGTGATTTTACTGCACAACTGGGGCAAAAGTGGAAAGGGTTCTTCTTGTATGTGGGCGTGTGCTGACCTTAGCAGCCAATTCCTTTGTGGTATGTAAAGGAAGAAGCCCAAGCCCAAGACCAAAATGTGTTGGGCTTTCTAACACCCAATTGATCGATTTGTGACCTAGCTGTTGTCAGCAAGAACTCCAGGTACAGGTACAGCTCATGTCCAGTGTGAGTGTAGCACCTGTGGCTCCCTCAAAGTAAGCTTTGCTGCAGCCCAGGAGTGGGAGGAGGATGTGCTCCCTTTCTGGAATTCATAGGTGGGAGATTGTGATGTGCATTTGTTTCTGACAGCCCTGGAACAAGGGGTAAGGAGGTGAGAAGGCAAAAATCCTACCCGACACCTGATATGCTTGTGGATAGTGAGACTGACATTGCTTGAGAAGGAATTTTCTCCTGCCAAGCTACCTACACCACAGAGTGCTGGAGTCTGTGATAAGCACCTATCCCTACCCACTCAGGTGAAGTTAGATGGGAACCCCTGTTACTGTAGGGGCAGGCATGTCTTGACACCTCCATCTCTCTCACCTTCCTTCTCCAAGGAATACAGTCACCAGCCTGCAGAATCCCTGCTCCCTCCTTTGCATCACACTGTGGAGTCAGCCATGCTCCACTGCTTGCACTGACTCATCTCTGTGATCAAATAGAAGTCATCTCTTAGAAGACAGTCTGCAAGAAAGAGCTTTGTTCTTCCTTATTAGCGCCTGAGATCTTTGCTGCCTGCAAAGATGGGTACAGGCCATCAGTTCCTAGCACTGTTGCTGAGTGAGGCAGATTGGGGAGGGAGATGCGGCAAAGGGGTGTGTGCTGCAGAGAGCCAAGGCCATGTGAGTTTGAGATCTGGGGAATGTGCAGAATGTATTTTGGGGAGGAGGGTACAGACATTTATGTTGGGAACAGACATGTAAATAGGAGTGTTTCTTCAGGAACCCCTTGTCTGCTTCATTGCTCTGTATTATTTTAAAGAAAATATCCCCCTCACTGCATCTACTCTGGTGTGTGTATCTGCTACACCAGACAGGCTGTCAGTGAATTGGTTAATGCCAGTGTCCTGTAGCAGGGGCAGGAATGAAGGCAAGCACTCAGCCTGCCAGCATTTATACCTCCTGGCGTCAGCATTGGCAATGCTTGTGGAGGACTGGGGAGGGCACTAAAATAGTTTCCATTCTCCTCTCTGCTGTGGGAACGAGTCTCCTGGGTAACAAATGCTCCTTGTTCTGCACAGAGCTCCACAGCTGAAACTCTCCGTCTCTTTCCTCGCTGTTGCACCCTGACTGTCCCAGCTGAAGGGGCCGGAGATGTCTGCTTGAGCCTGCCTTAATTAGCACTGACAGTACAATGGGACTGGCCATACAGGGGTCCTGGGCCTGCACATTAATGGGAGCACAGTAAATAGTCTCATTTACAGCAGCTTGGTTGGAGCAGAGCCTGCCAGGACTGGCCTTCAGCTTGCTGTAATGGCCAGGCATGGAGGTAGGTCCCTCACTCCTGCGTCCTCCTGGGGGGCTTGTCCCTGCCTCTTGAACAGGACCAGCTGGTGGAGTGGGTCCCAAGCATCCCAGGAAAGGCAGGCAGTGGGCTGGGGAGCGTAAAGTGCCACTGATAGGACCGATACATTGACTTCTCGTGAGGCACCTGACCTGTGGGACCTGTGGAGCCTGACCTCTGGGATTGTGGAGGGATCATTCACTGCAGTGTAGAGGTGAGTGGCAGAGCTGCATCTGTCATGCTAGCTCCTGTGCATTGCAAACAGTCTGCACAACCTATAGCCCAAGGCCCTTTCTCTTTTCCCAGTGGAGTGGTCTCCTTGTGCTGGGGGCAGTCCTGGACCCCTGCCTTTGAAGCTCTTGGTAGGAACCACCCCTCAACCCCATGGGCTTCTGTCAGAAATCTGATTTAAATGTTACTTGAAGAGATACTTCAAAAGTTTGTAGTGTTCTCGGATCTGAGATAATTGGCAGCCACTTCCAGTAATAAGTATAACATTTTTCTGTCATAGCTTTTTATATGTTGAACTCTCCAGAGGCAGAAGCTTCTATAAATGTTGTATTGTCCATGTTGTTGTATTTGTGTTACTTGTTTGTTGCTTTGGGTACATCATGGCATAAAGTAAAAAGTACTCAGCCACGTGGCAGTTCTTAATTTCTTAGAATTTTATGTCTGTTTGGCAATTTTACCCCTTCTCTGCCTTGCTCTTATCTGTTCACTTCCCGCAGAGCCTCACAGGTTTTGCCTTTTCCAGTGTGGATGCTCCAATTTCTGAGCTGTGCTTGGCTCTGCACAGGGCTGTAGGCACAGGGCTGGATGACAAAGGGCAGTAATGTGAGTGGTCCCTCCAAGATGGATGCTGCTCCAGTGCTAGAAACATCTGCCCTGGCACAGCACAGGCCAGAGCACAGCTGAGTTTCTGGGGTGTGGTTATCCCTCAGTGGGTAGAAAAGCAAAAGTAGCCCCGTGTGTCCTTTGCACAGCTACTGTGCTCTGTCAAGAGCTGCACAACTCCTCCTCTGGAGCAAGTTCCATCACCCCTTCTCACCAGCTGCCTCTGGTGAAAAGAGATACGGAAAAATCCTTCCAGATAGCAAGAGAGCCTGAGCTTTGCAGGTGGTGACCCCCTGTTTCAGGTAGGAAGATTTGCTGTGGGTTGCTTTGCGGAGATGTGGTTAAAGATGCCCAGGTCATGGGCAGCACTTTAACTACAAATTGCAGCTAAGAGTTAGTGTGATCTTGATTTGAGGTCCCCTGTAAGAGCAGGGACTGCAGACATCCTGCCCCTGCCAGGTGGGTTCAGCACTGTGGGAGCAGCTGGTGGTTGCATCTTGCTCTGGAGGTGGCTGCATTTCAGAGATGCTGCCATAGATATTGTTGATGAAGTTGTATAGGGCAAGACACTACAGAAATTTAAAGAAGCTTCAGGAAGCTTCTTGCAGTCTTCCCATCCTACTCCTCCTCCTATGCGTTGCTTTGCAGACTGCCATTTTATATCTAAGGGTTCTAGCTGCCATTATCAATAGTAGGAACACTCCAGTCCCTTTTGCTTTCCTTTGCAAAGGCAGCGTGAAGAGATCAGGCAGCCTGAAAGCACACAGCATCTGAAATCCAGTCTCATCACAGAACAGGATGCTGCAGCTCTATTTTATGGCACAGGCTTCGAGCTTTTTATTTCTCCTCACGCTGCCTTCCTGATTTCCCAGTTGGCATAAGAATCAATCCTCCATCATCTCCTCCTTTTCTGCTCCCTCCCATCCCCTGCCTTGTCTGAGGTTCCACAGGGACTGTCTGCGAGCTGAAGCAGCAGTGCTGTGGGCATGCTTGCTCCTTCACACGCAGCAACGTCACAGCAGCAGCAGCAGCAGCAGAAGCATCGGAGATGTGATTGCGCAGACCCTCTGCATTGGCAGGGATGCAGCTGTGAGGAAAAAAAAAAAAAAGAAAAAAAACATTGACTCTATGTTTCCCACAGCATCCTGGTGAGAGAGCACGGAGCCTTCTGGAATCTGAGCGCTCAGGAGTGCCGGAGCAGTGTGTTCACTGACAGGCGACGGGGAACGAAGGATCTGTGGAGAGGTGAGATGGACAAATTGTCGGGGCGGGTGTCAGTTGTGCTGTTGGTTTTCAGGCGGCTCGGTGGCCGGTTTGTTTTTGTGGAGGATGCCAGCTAGCCGATGAAGCTTAAGGATTTTAGGGTTGCTTTGTCTCTTCAGAGGCTGCACTGCTTTGGAGCTGGCTGTGGCTGTCATGGACGAGAGCGAGCGAGGAGGCTGTGGCTGCTGCGTGGAGTGTGTGTTTGTCCATTGTAGCTGTGAAAAAGCAGTTGTCATGTCCGGGGCTGGCTGTGCAGAGGCGAGTCGTGCTTCACCCTGGCAGTGCCTCCGCACAGCTCTCCATTGTGCCTGCCATGACAGCCGAGCCCACACGGATTGTTGTGGTCCCGCCAGCTACCATGCTCTCCGTGCATCCCTGGCGAGGATGCTGCTGAGCAGCTCAAAAGCTGTTTTGACAGACAGCGCTTCCATGAAAAGCCAGAGACAAAGGGCTCAGACAGAGAAAAGGTTGCTGTCACTGTAGCTTTTGCCTTCTTCTTTTAGCTTTTTTTCCCCTTCTTTCCCCACCCCCCTAAATATTGGTAAATCATTTGTTCAAAAGGCATTAGGGTAAATATAATGGCATGTAAAACCATGTCGTTCTGCCAAGCGATACACGGGCTCTGTGCAGGCTGGAGTCCTTTGTGTTGCCAGGGTGTGTCTGTGCTGGCGGTGTAAATGGATGCTTTCTCCCTGCCTCTTTTCACAGATGAGATGAGAAAGGTTATCTAGGAATGGAGGAATTACTGCTTTTAATTACTGAAATGAGGGGTCCAGGCTGGGTACCAGTTACTGGAGCTTAATTACACGGTCTTGTTTTAGCCAAATCCCTCTTTTCCCTCCCCGCCTTCCTTCTCCTTCCTCCCTCCCCCATCCCCTGCACAAATCCTTCCATTAAATTGCCTCTGCAAATAGGAGAAGGGCTTGAACAAAGAGAAGATGTATATGGGATAGGGATATAGATGCTGGAGGGGCAATGTTCAGCATGACAGTAAAAACAATAAAGCAAAAGTATAAAATAATGAGATTTTGGTATATGTATTATAGTGACGTGGCTGTAGGGGAATGTGCAAATGGGAATGTCACAACAAAAGGAGATAATCGAATAGCAGATTCAGTCTTTTGGAGTTATGGAAAATGCTGAGTGTGTGAGGTTGCAATTGCAGGATTTTGGGCAGATGTGAAGTAAATGGGAGTCACAGAGTAACATATCATACAAGGTATGGATCGATGTGTGTCATAAAGGTGTACTAAAACACAAGGGAAGTAGAGATCTGCGTTTTTATCTTCACACACCTGCATCCTTTTATACCAGTGTTGCTGAAGAGTGAGCTTACCTATTCACAATTTTTTTTCCCATTTGCCAGACAAAGCTTTTAGGCCTATAAAGAGCAACAGAATGACAGGAAAAATGTAGATAAAATGGTAGATGTTTGGCAGAGCTGCAGAGGAACCATGGAAAGAAGAGGCAGATGAGAGACATTGCAGAGCTGGGGGAGCAGGAGGTTTGGGTCAGAGACCAGTGGGAGAGTGCACAGAAGGGAAATTCAGGGTTGTCATTGTCAGGGAATGCAAATGTGTTGTTTCTGTTGTCATTCTCCAGCCTCCCATGTTCCCTGAGACGCTCAGTGCTGTGTGCAGCCCTGCAGGGTTTGTGGGGGTGGGGGTGATCCTCAGCACAGCCTTTTCTGCAGTAGTTCTCCGGAGGAACCATTTTGCTGCTGCAGGTCCTCATTTGGTTGCTCCCTCTCCATCCCTATGGAGTGACAAGGCTCCACAGCCTTCATACCTGGTGATGAAGGCAAACCCAGAGTTTCAGTGCAGGGTGCCAGGTGAGAAGGAGAGGGCTTCCAGCAAAATCTCAAAGTGGCATGTTGCCTTCTTGCAGATTAATGACAGTGTTCTGGAAGCACCATAAGGCTTCCTGGACTGCAGCTCCTTCTCACCTGTCTTGTTCTTGGACCTGGGAAAACCTCTCTGTGTCTCCCAGAATCCACCCCTTTCAGGCTGATGGGAGCAGGTGTGCACAGCGGGGTCTGGTGCTGCTGCAGAGCAGGTTCCTATGAGATTGGTGGTGGGTAACAACAGCATGACTGTGGGCAGCACATCATGGGCTGGAGGACAGGATGTGCAACAGAATGTACAGGACACACATTCCTGTATCAGCACGTGGAAGAAAACTCACACATATATGGTTTGTGTGTACAATGCTTGCCTAAAGGAATAAAAAGAAGGTGATGCAGCCTCCTTCTCTGTGTGAGGTAGGACTGTCCCCAGGGCATACAGGCTGTGCCTGGCTAGTAGGTACCACTGTTACAAGAACATCTGTTAAGCAGTGAGAGTGCACAGATAATCTCTGCCTTGAGATGCTTGAAAGATGGGCAAGAGGTTCTGGTGACGAGCTGACTGAAGTCATCCACAGGAGTGTGCCTTCCTCACTGCATTGATGCAGATGATGGAGATACAGTGCAGCTGGATCTCTAGATACACAGGACCTGGACCTGCATTGCAGAAAGTGCAGGTGGCCCAGGAGAATATGCTGTGAACTCAGGAATGGCCTGCCCACAGCTCCACTACTGCCTGTCAGGTGTCTGAGGCTGTGAGAGCAAACAAAGAACAAATTTTTAGTCCCAGACATCTTCATTTTCTTCCAGTTCCTGATGAGCAAAGATATCACTCTGGTGTGGTTCCCGATACCCAGACAATATTCTGACTGCTGCAACCCCTTATTGTGCTTTGCCCTGTTTTTAATTTATTTCCCAGTCTTATTTTTCTTTTCTAGTGTTTTCTGAAAGACTTATGTAATAGTAGGGGCAGGTTGATAAATCTAACGTGGGTCACTTTCCCTGCCCTTGCAGAGCAGCTGCAGACTTTTACCTTTAATATTTGTCAGCCACATGGTTTCACCTCCTTCCTCTCTTTTCTAATGGGTATTTTTATCAATAGTGCAGTTGCCAGCTGTGATCAACCAGCTATTCTTTCATTGTTCTGGGATCAAGAATATCATGTCCTTCTTATTTGAGTGCTTTCATCTTCTTGAATTTGTTTCCACTCAAAAGCTCATTTCCTTTTCTGCACCTTCTTCCCCCTGTATTAACTAACCTGTCATTGCTGCAAGTTCAATATTCATTTTGCCAAACAGCACTGAAGGTGCTGTTTTTCTTAACTCTAATATCCTTCTTGGTGTGGTTACTCATTCAGGTTGATCAGGAGCCTTTCTCTTCTAATCTCCTCATATTTCTTGGTGAGTTCAAATTTCCTTTTTTTTCCCTTAAATTCATAGTATTTTCTGCAGTACTTCTCCAAGCTGTTTGTTCTTGTCGGCATTATAACTGTTTACCCTGATGCGCCAGAGATCAGCTCTTTAAAAATTAAAAAGGTTTCATTACATCTCTGTTTGCTTTTTACCATTCTGTTTAATATAAACTGGGTCAGCTTGAGATGTTCAATCCAAAGCCACTTCTGTATTGTGGGTGCTGGGTGAAAACTCATCTCAGTAGGTATGGTTCTGATAGTTGAACCCCAAAAAAGTAAATCCAGAGTACGAGATGTGGAGATCTCTGCAGGTGGTTGAGGCATGGAGGATTGGAGGTGGAGGTACCTTCCTGTCAGCTGTGGAACTGTGGAATCAAGGCCCATAGTGGACAAGATTTTGTCCTCATGCTTGTGGAAACCATTGAAATCTGACTGGTAGTGGAAAACCTCACTTATCTCCTACCTCTGCTGCTTCGTGGGCAGTGTTCCAGTGTGGATAATGTGCTTCTGGATGTCCAGTCCGTAAGCCCAAAAGAGTCAGAAGCCCACCAACACATTCCAGGTATGTGAGAGGCTTCAGAATAAGGCTTGAAGAAGCTGAGGGAGCTTGGCTGACAGGGGGTGAAATCCATAGCAATGATCAGTGACAGCTGTATTAGTAACGAGCCTTAGCAGGGATTTGCCATTATTATTACTACCTGCCAAGCAGGTTCCCTGCATGCCCTCACATTCATCTCAAAGTTGGTTACTCTCCAATAAGAAAGAAATGGGCTGTCAAAATTCCTCTGGTCTCTGATTCTGCTCCAGTTTTCTCTCTTGATGAAAATAATTTTAATATTCGTTTTCTGAAAAAAGTGGGTCAAAGCCAGAACATACCTGTTAAGAGGAGCACAAAAGCAGGCTGGGCCACAAGCTCTTTCTCTCCTCACCACAGCTGTGTTGCAGCCTCAGGATCATGTAGACAATATTTTTTCCTACTCCTCTGACACATGCAAGTACTTTTTACTGGGCAGGGCTGATGGTTGCTAAATTTACAGACAGTGGGATAAAAAACCCAAATAAAATTCTCTGTTTGTTATCTGCTGTAAATGGGATGGAGATGGAAGGCCGAGCTGTAATGTAGGTGAGTGGCCATAATGTGGCTGATGGCAACTTCTCACTCAGGCTCAAGTTTGGAGTTTGGACTCTTGGAGGAGACACCATGTGTTGGTCTTTGAGCAGTGCTGAGGCTGTGGGCCTGGCAGTACCTTTGAGTGATAAATAATCATTATTTGAGTGATGTTAGCAAAGCTTTGTATTGACCCTTGGCAAGTGATAGGAAACTGGCCTTGCCACCAAACTGCCACTCCCTGCACCAACACAAAGTGCTCTCTGGAAGCAGAGAACAGGTGTCACTGCCCTGTTACAATTTTGGGGACAGTGTCAGAGATATCGCAGAGTGTATGAATGCTAGCAGTTCCTTTTGGGAAGAGGGGAATTTCTGCTCTGAAAGTTATAGGGAAAAAATATTCAATTACAGCCTGCATGGAAAACCCTGGCAAATAGCAGGTTGTCACCTGGTACTTGCCTCAGACCCACTGTTACCACAGACTAGAGTTGTTGCTCCCTACCCAATTATACTAATCTCATCAGTTTGACTCTAGAACCGCACCTTATTTATGAACTCACAGTAGCTTCTCGAAGAATATGTCCTAAATGCTTTCAGTGGGCACATTCTTCTCTGTTACGGTCTGCCTGTGCTGGTTCAGGACCAGCCACATGGCTACTTTGCCTCCTTTTGCCTATAGGCCCAATTCACCCAGGTTGTTTAGCAAGATAACTTCTTTTGGTCCCTCTCTGGGATTCCAATGGCAAAGAGCAGGGGTGTGTGCCTTAGGCTTCATTGTCATGTGTAAGCTCCTGTGTAAGCTCAGATAGCATAGCTGTACTCCCAGATGCCCTTCTTAGCGGGGAGAATGACCTGTCTTGATAATTGTGCTAGTGCAATTTTCTGTCCTTAGCAGGCAGGTTCATTACAGTGTTTGCTTACATGGCATTTTTCCCTTTCCCCTCCCATCCTCAAACCTTTTCTGGTAACTCAAGTGGCAAGGAGAAGATCTCCACACAAGGAGACGATCCAGTGGAAGGACTAAATATTTCATAGCTCTGGTCCCAGGATGCCGTTGGCCCACACAGTATATCTTCCTTGGCTTTGCCTAGTTCATTCTGATGATTGATACCTGTGACATGTCTGCCTGGAGTTAGGCTTACTCTGGTTGACCTCTCCTTCACCACTTGTTCTCGTGTGAGTTGCTCCAGTGGCTTCTAAGGGGTTTCTTGCCAAAGTGTGTCTTACTCTGAGCGGTGATTGTAGCTCTCTTTAGAAAACCAGCAAGAGGATTTCAGCATGCGTCTGCACTTAGCCATCTCCTACTGGCAACAAGCTATTCTTAGGTGCCACAGTCAGTGGCACCTAACTTACCCTACTGCTGAGATTTGTCCTCCAATTGCAAGTTGTAGTGCTTGGAATGGTGTTGAGAGCGCTGTCCTTTCCCAGATGTCTCCTTGTGCCTTCAGCTCCTTGTCATATGCTTCATTTTCATTTCCATAGGCACTTGCTGTTTATAATTACTGTCTTCATAAAGCACTCTGAAGATGGTGACTCCTTATTACAGTAAGCCTGACAGCCTGTTTGTTCCCATGTTCTCTTCAGAGTGGCTGGTTTTGGTGGAGCAGTGGGTCAGAGGAGAGGTGAGGCAGCATGGAGAACAGGGTGACCTTAGGTATCCCTGACCCTGGCCAGGAAGGCTAACCAGTCCATAGCATGACAGAAGAGAAGGAGGGGGGAAACTACAAGAAAACAGATGTGTCCTGGCATTGACTGGCAATGGCATGGAGGTGGTTAATGCACAAAGGTGGCAGTGCTTCAGCCACTATTCAATTTATACTTGGCCGTATCTGGTTGAGACACTGAGAGTCTATTTTGATCCACTGGGGTTTCTGTAATCTCTGGTTTTCTTGGTGACTTTGCAAAAGTTTCAGAGGCTCCATAGAATATTTCCATCTCCAGAACCCTGACCTCTGCCAGGCTTTGTGCTGGAGACATGATACTCCAAGATAGAGAAACACCCCAAACTGAACGGATGCATTTGTAATTGTCTCAGAGGCACTGAGGAGTGATTCTGCTCTGTACCAGAGCATGTTCAGCAGCCAGGATTTTGGTCCAGTGCCTTGTTTCTGCTTTCCACTTGGCATGAGTTGAGGTTGAAAAGAAATACCACAACAACCTCTCAGCCTGCAAATCAAAATGAAAGGGGAATCTTCTTTCAATAGTGCAGGCCACTAGACCTCACTGCTTTAGTGAGGCATATTCACTATGGAGAAATATCCCTCAGCCCAGACTCTAGTAGGGCTTCGAGGATCCTTTTATCTCTTAGAGGGCCTCAAAAAGAGGCATGCTGAGAATTTATGTGGCCTGAGAGAGCAAGCTCCAAAACCCACACTCCAGAGACGAGGGATAAGAAACTCCTTTCCTCAGACAACAGATATGTTTAAAAAAAGCACCTTGATTTCTCCTAGGCTAGTCTTGTTGTAAATCTTGACATTTTTTAGCTTGATGCTAGGTTACATAAGTGTCTGTAAGGGAAGATAGTCACAAAAGTACACTTGGTCAGATTCCAAATGATTAAACTGATTAAATGCATTCCAACTTATTAAGCTGATGTCATTAAACTGAAAAAAGTGACTGATTGTCATCCTAGTCATAAGGGAGGTTACCTGGCAGGCATGTACATACGGATGTTAAGGTACATAAGAAATAGAATGGAAAATTATTTTACAGCTCCTAATCCCACTGCCAATTGGAAAACTGTGTGAAATTGGTCACCCCAGCTCAGAAGCATGAATGCATAGCTGGAGGGAATTGAGAAACTGCCTAGGAAACAGAACAAGTCCCTGGGAAATGTTCCGAAGAGGAGAGATTGAAAAAATGGAAGTTACGTGAGGTAAATGGGAAACTGTAGGGTTTGTGATATGAAATAATGAACAATCTAGAGAAAGAAAATAATGATTTATGAGGTGCCCTGATTGTAACATGAAAGCACTCCAGGAAATCAAGAAGGATTATTTGAAACTGATAATATGAATACTTTTTACATACTGTGATTAATTAGTTTGTGAATCTTGCTTTCAAATTTCAAAGCCCAGCAGTATTCCCAAATGGCTTGGCATTCTTGTGAATAAGACTACCCAGTGTATTTATAGTATGTGTTCAGAAGTTGCAGAGTTTTAAAACCTTGTGGTTTTGTTAAGGCCCATCTAAGTGCAAGGGCTTAACCCTGCAAACATTTGTCTCAGCTATGTCTTCTCTGAGACTAATGGTCCAGAAAGGATGCAACAGCTTCAAGAAAGATGTTCAAATGTGAACGTGTCCTATCTGCAAAGACCTGTGAGCCAGTAGTCTTAAGATGTCTCCTCAGTTCTCTCAAACACCCTTGAAGTGACTAAAAGCAGACTGCTCACAGAGTCATAGGACAGTGTGGGTTGGAAAGGACCCTGAAGTTCTCGTTCCACACCCCTGCATGTGCAGGGGCACTTTCCTCTAGACCAAGCTGCTCAAAACCCCGCCCAACCTGGCCATCCTGTCAGTAGACTTGGTGGGTCTCCTGGAACTCTGCTCTCCCAGTAAAGAGTCAAGGATCATCCCTGTTTGCCCTCTTTTTTTTTTTCCCCCTAGTCAATAGGTCTCTGTGGCCCAACATCATCACCAGAAGACCTTGGTTAATCCAGAGTTATCAGATTTAGTTTACCCTTAATGCTCTGTTGAGCCCAGTCATTCCAAGCCTAATTAGCACATGAGCTGTCTTGTGGAGTGATATCCTAAAATAAACTGTCTTGAACAGAGGTTTACAAACTGAGCTTGGTTTGGGTTGCCAGCCCCTAGAAGGGATATGTTTCCCTCTCAGAAGGAAAGTATGTGTAATCATTAGGACTGCCTGGTCTGCTTCATAAGTATTTTATTAAGATTCTGGCTTGCCTTTTGTTAGTTCTGCTGCATGGAAACTATTCTGTTATATAAACTGATGCTGTGGTTTCATCCAGGTCCTCTTGAGTTCTGCCTTGCTGCCAGCCATGTGAACATACAAACACACCCACACATCAGGAGGACACTTGAAGAGAGGTAATCAGACCAAGGATCTGGGAATACTCTTGTACGTGAGCAGAATGAAAATCTTGGCACTAAAGGTTGGCAAATGGCATAGAAAATATGATCCTCTCCCTGCCCTAGCCCAAGGACAAGTAATGAAGTTAAATATCACTATGTTCAAAAGTACTGACAGATAACTACTAGTGTGGCATGTAATTTGGTGTGGAAGGCATTGGTTCAGGAAGTTACAAGCTCTAAAAATTTGCAAGAATTCCAAAAAACAAAAGGGACACTGAGGGATGGATGATTGTATAGTCTCCTAAATTTCTATGGGCAGGTTATGAAACCTGCTCTGCAATGTAAACTACTCCCAAGTGCAGGAGGCTGCTTGTGACTGGGTAGTGTCGCGATGGCCCAAGGATTTCTTTCGACATGAGACATTTCTTGTATCATCATCCCAGGAATCATTCTGCCTTTTTTATTTTTACCCACACGGAAATGAAACTCAGACGTGATTGCACAGGACCTGTTTGTTTGGGTACCTGGCCAAGAAATGCAGGATCTTAGCAGTAATCAGGCAATTTCCGTTTTCAAATACAAGTGCTCAACGATCTTTTCCTCCCAACTGCCTTCACGGAGTTGTAAAATCCAGCCTGTGGTCTAAAAGCATTTGGGTATCAGTGTTATTATCATATATATATATATCTCCATATATTAATATATTGTCTAAATAATGTACTTCTATGTATTATTATATATGGTCATATTATTAATATAATATAATATAATATAATACAATAAAATATAAGTGGTCTTAATGTCCTTCAGAAGGCAGGATAAATTTAATGTATTAACTCCTCAGGTGCTGCTTTTATTGGGCTACTCAGCTTTTTTGCTTTGTACAATGCTATCATCCCCAAATAAGGGAGTTGCCAGCCTCCAGACCATTGTGTATTCCTGCCTTGGAGACACAGAAAATGTTTTCCTGTATATCCAGGCATTTCTTTTGGTCTTGGTAGAACAGCCTAGGGCTAGGAAGGGTTAAGTCTCCTGCTGTCTTAGCAGGAGTCAGCTGTTGGTCACAGCTGCTGATTGAAAAATCATTTAGATGTGCAGTGTGGAAGAGGAACATTAGGTAAAAGCAGGCTGCAGTTGGGATGTGTTCTGTTTGTGCCTGATTTTGATGCTCCTGATTTGTTTGCATGCAGTGTGCATTAAATTCCATGTAGGATTGCATAATTTAATACAGCTTTGCAGATGCAGGCATTCAGGCTGCCTGGCAGATCTGATGTCCATCACCCCTAGGTAATGCCATACCTGCACTGCTTCTCCTGTTCACTGGGGTGTGGCAGCAAACCATTGCAGCACTGCTGTGTTCCAGTCTGAAAATAGCTTTTTGACATTGCTAGCTTCTTTATTTACAGTGGGGTGATATTTTGTTATTTCAAGAGCTTGGCCTGGCTGTGGTTTTACTTGACTCCCCTGTAGCCACTTCTGCTGTTTGTTCTGTTTCTGCTGTTGTGCTGCATGAGGCTGTACCTCTGTAACCCGCCATCTCAGAAATGTTTATTTTTCACTTGATAGTGAGTGATTCCTACATATGTGGCACTCTGGGCTGAAGAGATGGTAAACATAATTTTACAGCCTCTTTTTACTGAGTTATCTTAAGGCTGAGTTCCTTATTTGTCAGGCTTTTTCAAGTGGTCACTAATGCTTTTGTCTTGCAGGGAGAATTTTTATTCTTGCAGGGATTGTTTTGCAGCTGTGATTGTTTTCAGCTGTGCTTCCTGCAATGCATAGCCAAAACAGAAGTGCAATGCCAGTTTTAATCTGCACAGAAAGGAAGCAATAGGGAAGATAAGCAGCCACAGAGTGGCCGGAGTCTGTATGGATGTGCTGAGTTGTACTGCAGAAAGATCCTGTTCACTGTGAAGACAGATATTCTTTGTCCATTTTAGGCCTTAGCTCGTCTATTTTCCCCAAGTCATGAAGGCAGTAGATATAGGACTAATTGAGGTAGAGCTGGCCTCGTGTGCTTTTTTTGTGCAGATGAAGATTGCTCCTGAAATGATCCTCCTGTAAGCTTTGGATAAGTAGGTCATCTGCTTTGCCATGGTCTGGCCAACACTATGTTGCCTGAAGCCAGATTCCAGTAAAGGTTAGGGAAGAAAATCCAATGCAAGTGATTTGTCACTTCTCTTTGAGAGGTCTTTCCAAAGGGTGGTGCAGGGTTGTGTGAACTGATAGATGCAAGTAACCAAGGCGACCACAATCCACAGCTGAAGTGCAAAGAGTAGATTTATCCTATCACTTTGCTGTCTGGAAGGTTTCAAAATCAGATGGGGACACATACCCTGCTAAGCTTATTCCATCTTAGCAGAGACCAAAAGCACATGGGCCTGCTCCTCTTCCTCTGCATCTCAAAAGGGCCTGGCCCATGTGCAGTGCTTCAAAATTCTGTGCTTTCCACGACCTCCAAGTCTCTTACTGCTCTTTCTCCCAATGCAGGGGGGCTAAGCCTGTGAAGAACAAGATTTAAGTAATTGACAGCATTCTGTTATTTTCTACAGAAATTCAATTTCTCAAGACAGACAGAAAACAATGCAAAGCAAATACAATACATGAAATTTCCCACACTGAATATTCTTAGCATCCCTCAGCTGCCAGGTCGTCTTGAATGAAAACAACTCTGTTTTTCCTCCTCACTAAATTTTCCACTTTCAAGCTTTTTCTCCCTGCAGTGGTATGATTCTTGGGTTGCTCTGTGCAGGGCCAGGCATTGGACTTGATAATCCTGATGGGCCCCTTCCAACCCAGCATATTCTATGGTTCTAATCCCTAATTACAGGGATGCTACAGAACCCCAGCAAGACCAGAAATCTCTCAAGTGCTGTTGAGAATATCGTGTCCTCTCCACTTTTTGATGTCATCTTAGAAGCCTTCACCCCTGCAGTGGACAGCTAAATAAGGACAGTTGCCCGTTCACCAATGCATGTAGCCCTATGACAGACTTAGGGTACAATTTTGCCACTCTGTGCAGGCCCAGGTCAGAGAGTTGGCCTTGATTCCTGAAGCTGAGCTGAGTTTATGCCTGACTCTCTCAGCTGAACTCTCCATTCCCTGCCTCCTGCAGCTGTTGTGGTGGAGAGTTTTGAGCTCACAGCTCCCAGGCATACAAGGGGGCAAGAAAACGTTCAGTCCAGATTTCTGCTGGCTTTGACTCAGGTTCACCCACAGCTGATGGCTGTGGTTTTGTCACTACTCAGCTGCAGATGTTGGTTCATGGGGTCCTCAGTTGGGCAGTCAGTAGAAGGAGCACACTGATGAGGCAGCCAGCTGACAGCCCTGCTTTGCACAGATCTTAGAATCATATAATGGCTTGGGTTGGAAAAGACCTTAAAGGTCATCTAGTTCCAACCCCCTTGCACATGGACAGGGAAGCAACCCATTAGGTCAGGATCACTAAGCCCTGACCAAAGCTGTGCAGTTAGGGAGGGGTAGTCTTGGCATCTTCGAATACTGAGTGTGCCCAGAAATTTCATGTTCTTATAGGATTTTCTGTCTTTCTGTGTGGGTTCTTGAGTGCTCTGGTGACCCTGCAAAACCTAGGCTCTAGCATCCAGGCAGATCTTTGCTTCAAAATGGAGTTGTGTGATTTCTGCTGTTCTAAGATCTTCAGGGAGCTTTCTGAGTGTTCAGGCAGAAAGATGCTATACAACCATAGTCCCTCCTGCTGCTACGCTGCTGCTACTAGAATGTCTGTGATAGACGGATTTACTGTGTCTGCAGTTTAATTCAGCAGCAATTTCTGTGTAATATGAACAGCTAGAATATCAATCTTTTTCTTCTCTGCAGAGTTGCATAAAGTAATGAGGAGCATATGTGCTGGGGGCTGGGGCAGAGGGGAGAAGGAGGAGCAGGTTCCGTCCCAGAGCACCTCAGTGGATGCTCTGAGTCATGGCCTGTAAATGGCTCTTGCCGAGTGCCACATGCCAGATGATGAGTCACAGAGCAAGGGAGCACAGAAATGGGAGAAACTGGTTTGATCACTGTCCTGGCTCCTGTGCTAGCTGGTATGGATCTGCTGCTTGAGCTATTTCTGATGTCTTGTGTAACTCTAAATGCACAGAGCAGCTGGGGCTTTTTGTCCTCTGGCTGGGAGGCAGTACCTGTCTCACACTGCTTATGTCATCATCAGGAATACACATACTACACCCATTGCTTTGTTTTGTGTGTGCTGGTAACCCCTGGCCCATGCAGCTCCTTTCTGCCAGCAGCACAAGGGCTGTGACTGACTGTCACGTGCTGTGGTTTCCATTTGGAACACATCATAATACTATATAGTTCTGGGATGTAATGATACATTAATCATGGGCGTAGTCAGGCTGTCCTGTAAACCACTGGAAAAAGCCCTGATCAAGGCTGGGCCTTGTGGAAAGAAAAGGGAAGTGGTCTTTTCAGGAATCACTGCACAGCAGCAGAAGAGGAATCAGCCTCAGCAGAGGCAGAGGTTTAGAAAGTATTTAGTCTATTTTTCTGTAACTCTCTTTATATGTAAAATACTGGAATAATCTCCCCGGGACCATGCAGACCACCCTGACTATGCTCCCTGTCCCCTGAAGCAGGGAAGGAGAGCTGGAGGTTTAGGATGAGTCAAACAATTAGCATTTCCTTTTACACCAATTTTTTTTTCGTTAAACACACTGGATGATTTAATAAAGCATTTAATGAAGGTGTGAATTTAACAGAGATGTACTAGCTGGTTAGAAAGAAATAGGTGTCCAAACAAATACCACTAACTAGACTCATCCTGCAACAACTTACAAGCTTCCTCACCTCCACCCTCTGCTTACACATTGCCATGGTTCAGACCCATCCCTAAGCCACTCACCCTGAAGCACTTATCTTCTTCTCTGATGCTGCTCCCTGAATGCCCTCCAGTTTTCTGGAATTTTCCTCATAAATTTTTGTTTAAAACCATCCAGTGCATTCAGGCAGCTGTCAGAGTGGCAGAGCTGGGGCAGGGATGATCTACAGTATTGGTGCAGGATACAGTGAGACCTGAGATCTCCCACGCTGTCTGAAGGATGGCTTTCAGTTTGGATTAATCTCCCAGCCCTTTTGCCTGGAGGTAGACATACAGGGAGTAAATTGAAAATATCTCTCCTCATGGAGCAAAGAGGAGATGTCTGTATTGTGTCTTTGTCTGCAAGATCACACAAACAATTGCTTTTTGCAGCATTTCTGCTGGTGCTTGTTTTGTAGGGCTGTGTGGTGTCTTCAGGCATGTTAATGCAAATGCACTGTAGGAGTCAGGGGTTCACGTGGAAAAACCTTCAAAGAACAAGCAGCTCTAATACAGACGAATTTTTCTGTTTCTTTTATGAAACAGAATGCCTAGCTTTTAACCCTATTTTTGCATATTTCATCCTTGAATGATGTGATGAATTTTGGTCTGTCTGGGGAAGGTGATGATGGCAGTGAAACCATAGCCATACAGAGGGAGTCAGCAATAACCCTCACGGTTAAAGGTTTCCTTTGGACATTCAGTTTCATGGATGAGGTGACTGAGGTTTGTAGAAACAATAATCTGTTCAGAAAAGCCATCCTCCAGAAAGCCAGCATTGCCTCCAGCAGACAGTTCTGATGAACTTGCACCTGCTTCCTTATCCTCTGTGCTCTATGTGCAGTCTTTTTACATTAAAATCACATTTATCTCTCATATCTCTGCATGCCTCCTCCAGTGTATTACCTTTTATGAGGAAGCCTGTTACTGTGAGCTGAATGCTGCCACCCCTTGTGTATGCAGGGGACAGCGCTGAGCAGAGAGTATTCGGGGTTCAGCTCTAGAACTCGAGAGTCGTGGTTGGAGCCATAACAAATACCGGAGTAGGCCTGGAGGTGTGCAGCCACCACACATAACTCGTCAGCCCTTGGAGGCAATTGCAGCCAGGTCTGGTTGCTTCTGCATCTTCTCAGCAGTGTTGCAGAGGCAGGAGTTGGTACTTGAGGCCAAGGAGCCATGAAGCTGCACTGACCACCTTTGAATTGGCACAGTGTCCTCAGTCTTAGGGGTATGACAGGAGAGGGATTTGAGGGCCTCTGTGTAGTAATCCTCAAGGACTTAAAAGGCACAGAGTGCAGAGCCCGAAGTACTCTGCATACTCCTGTTACCTGCAGCATGCTGCCTCCTCTCTAAAGCTCAGACAAGACCTGATAGGCGACTCTCAGATCAGTGCTGAACTATCCTGTGTTGGTCAGCACTCACCTCCTTTTTACCTAGAGCTTTGCTGCACCTAAGGAGTTTTTATTGTGTATATGTATTTCCATGGGGGTACAATCATTCATGAGCAATTCCATACCAGATGTGGGCATCTCAAAAAAATCCGTTCTTCCTGCTCTGTATTTTCCTGTTTGGAATGAAGCATCCACAGTTTCGCCCTCACCTTCTCTGGGCAACCCTTAGCACCTCAAGGAAGAACTCCCTGAATAAACAACCCATATCTGCCGTGTTGCAGCAGATGGTATCAGTATGGAGATGGCAAGAATTCTGACATTGGAAAATAAAATGGCTGATGTGCAGGCGTGTCTAGAGTTGTGATGCTCCCTGCATGCCTCTCTGCCTTGCACAGCTATTACATGCTGTTCTAGGCAGGAATCAATGCTGGATGCTGTGTTTGCTCTTGTGTGTGGAGCATTGAGCAGGATTCAGCACAATGATAAGAAGAATGAACTGATTTGGCAAAAAATGTTCAAGTATGAACTGCCTATCCACAACTGTAAATTTCCTGTTGCAAAAGGGGAGTGAGGGCTTTACGAAGAGGTGATCAAACCCAGCAAAATCTGAAACTGGTCTGCTTGCTGCATTTTATTCCACATTGTCAATCCCAGCATAGCGTAGCAGACCCTAAGTAGGAAGAGGAAAGATAATTCTACAGTCTTCCAGAATAAGAAAGAGTCAACTAATGGTGTGGCCAAGGAGATGCTCTGGTGTTGGAAACAGAATAATCCTTGTGTTGGCAGTGCCATTGCCTACATCCCTGCACCCCTAAGTCTGAGGGAAGCCAGGAGGGGTTGCAAGGGAGAGAAAAGGAGTAGGTATAGCACAAAATGTCATGCCTATCCCTAGAAAAGCAATCGGAATGTCTCCTAGCAGGAGCTGTCTGCGTGTAACCTGTGATCCTGCACCTCAGAGCCTGGCGCTGGGAGCAGGTTGTAGGTGCGGGCAGGATGAGCATCCGTCTGCTGCAGCATCTCTGGTGGGCAGCAAATCACAGCCCACCCGGGGAGCCCATGCTGCTGCTGGAGCCGGAGAGCTGGGCAGAGCTGCTTGTTGCAGCCAGAGCACCAGAGAGACAGATGGGAAATGGCTGCGTGTCAGCTCTGACATTTTGCAGTCAAATGTCAAAGTGTGTCTGTGCAAGCCTTGTCCTCCCACAGCAGCTTCTGTGCTGACGTGAATTGTGTGCTGCTCAGCAGGGTTTGTCAGCAGATGGGTGCTGATGCTGGGAGCCTGCTCCAAGCAGCCATTTCCCAGAGGCAGCAGAGATTTGGTGCCTCAACAGTCAAATGTGCTGCCATCATTTTCTGTATCCTCAAAATGATGCTTTTCAAGTGGTTACATTGTGGCAGCACTTGAAATTCAGCAAAGCCTGGTGGAGAAATGTGACCTGAGCATTACAGTCAGATACAAGAGCAGTAACAAAGGCGGGATGGGCTACATGAGTAGATAGGCAGTGGGGGACCAGCTTTTTACCCAAAGTGCTTGTGGGGTGGGGGCAGGAAGACTCAGCAGGATAAGCGCCTGCTGAGTTCAATAGAAGTAAACTCAGATAAACTCAGTTCCTGCTGTGCCATTATGGTGCACAAGGTCCAAATTGGGGCATGAGCCCCACTCCAGCAAGTGTGTAAATGTGCGTGTGCTCTAGGCTCAGGATCAGAAGCGGCTGTTATCCACAGTGGCCCTTGAGCAATGGGATCTTAGGAATCCTTGATGAAGAAAATCTGTCCCCTAGGATCTGGGCTGAGTAGAGATCAGCCTCTGTGCCAGCAGCCATGGGAAAGGAGCCAAAGGCTTGTAAGACAGAGAAGTCACTGAAAGGGATGTAAAGGCTGATAGAGGTTTTAGGGAGACAACAGGTGAGGGAGAGTTCATGGGTTGCACAATTAGTAGTCCAGCTGGATGTCCACCACCTGGTCCAAGTGGTCCAGGTGATCTCACTTCTTCAGAGCCTAAACCTGGATGAAACATCCCAGGAGAAGCAGACACGTAGGTGAGTGTCTCAGCCATGTAAGTCTCTGGTAGCATCTACCAGAAGGTCTGTCTGTTCTCTGACATTGGTGTTAGCATTAACTTTCACATTACTGCAAACAATAGCTGTGTTTCCATCTTTGTATTTTTATTTCCTGCCAGCATCATCCTGTGTCTGTGAGAAGCACTACTGTGCATGGGAGGACAATACTTCTTCTGATCATTTTTATCATCTTCTAATTGCTGTTCTTACACCTTGAGGCTGAAAGAAGTGAAGTTCCTGATGTTTCTGTGTAGCTGTCTCATTGCTCACGCTCTTGTTCTAACTTCATTTAACCCACATTTCTCATTTTCCCTCCTGTGCCCCTACGTACCTTTGTAGGTCTGCTCCAAATTCATTATCACCCCACAGTCACAAATTCTGGGGTAAGGTAGGCAAAAGCCGCTGTGAATACCACTTTCTGGAGTCTGAAGGTCAGTGGTGGGGGTCCTGGAGTCCAGAGCAGGATCCCAGGATGCAATTTTCAGAGTGCAGTGATCATTGAGGATTCCTGGATGAGTTATGGATCAGTAATGCTGGGCAAGGGTGCTTGGGCCAAGGTTTTCAGAACAAGTGGTAGATCTGTGAGAGCATTAGGTAATTTTTTAATCTCTCAGACTCATCCTGGATCACTTCTGTCTTTTGAGGTTTCTTCATCTCCTTGCTGCCTTACCTGCCTACGCATGCACTTGTCTGTGTTGGATTAGCTGATCTGTAGAAGGAAAGGCAAGGGAAAACTTCCTTCCAGACTTATGCTGGAGGTACTTGTAGGCTGCACCTCTGGGTTAGGTAAGGAGGGAGAAGTGGATTTGTTCTTTGCTCTCCTATGTCAAACACTGGTGAACATCTACAAGAAAGAAGAGAGACTTTTGACACAAGCAGAGAGTGATGGGACAGGGGCAAAAGCTTTAAACTGAAAGATGGCATGTTTAGATTAGATATTAGAAAGAAATTCTTTTCTGTGAGGATGGAGAGGCACTGGAATGGATTACTCAGAGAAACTGTTGATGCCCCATCCCTGGGAGTGCTCAAGGCCAGGTTGGATGGGGCATTGAGCAATATGGTCCTAGGGAAGGTATCCCTGCCCATGGCAGGAGGGTTGGAACAAGATGTTCTTTAAGGTTCCTTCAACCCAAACCATTTTGTTACTCCTCTGGCTCTGTAAGAACCTGCTGTTGACTGAGCACAGGAAGAGTGTCTTAGTGTCTTGCCTGTGCAGTGCCCTGCCTGTATGGCTCCTGGGACTGTGGCAGACACATTGTAGTGAAGTGCAGCAGGTAATAAGCACGTAAATGCCACAGATAATGTGGCAGAGAGATATGATCTCCTGCCAGACGACAGTAGGGACCAGTTTGAGCTGAGGTTTCACCATCAGCAAAAGGTCAACAAAAAACAGTGTGCTGTATGGAACCTATTTGACCGATGCCAGTGGCTTCCCATGGCCCCATTGAAGTCATCCCACTCCTTTTTACTGGAGAGACTCTTGTGTACATAAGTAGTTGCATACTTTGGCATATTTCCCTGGCACCATTAAAAGGGCTCAAGGCTTCATGAAGTCTCCTGGATTTGGAGAGGAATGACTGTTGCTGCTTTTCTGTTCCAGCCTGCTCCTGCTTTCCAGTCTCTTCCTGGGTGTGTGTGTGTGTGTGTGTGTGTGTGTGTGTCTATTGCAAGACCTTGCTGTGTTTAGTTCTTGAAGGAAAGTTCAATGTATCTAAAAGGAAGCAAAGGTGTTCAATCCAGTGTGAGAAGATAGGCTGCTCTCATTGGAGTGCAATGCTTCATTTCAGACCCTGTGCTGTTTTCCTGTGAGCACACAGTGCCATCTGCAGTGAGGTCTTTGTTTGGCCCAAATCCTGTACAGTCCTTTGGTCACTTGACTGAAATCAGTTACTCTCTTCAGGTAACTTGAGAAGGGTCAGGTGGAATCACAAGTGTTGTCCCAGGAGCCTGCATGGAGGGTGACGTGTTTGTTTTACGTTATGATGGTTTGTTTCCCAGAAGAAGGACCTTGTGCTCAGGTACTTGTGCTGACAAGGAACCAGTCCGTTTGATCCTTGTCAACACATGATTTCTTCAGCCAAACCAAGGATGCTTTAAATAGTCACTGCCTTTCCCGAGAGGTGACTTCCTTTGTGATTTTGTCTCTCTGTAGGTATCTGAACTCCCTCATGAGAAGTGTCCTCCTTGCCTCTCATGTGCAGCCCTACCTGTTCATGGGTGGTACCATCTTCACTGATGCCCTGAAGAGTATTCCTCACCATGGATAGTCCACCCAAACTGACTGGTGAGACGCTGATTGTCCATCACATTCCCCTGGTGCATTGCCAGGTTCCCGATAGACAGTGCTGTTCCGTGAGCAAAAGGACCAACCCCTTCTGCCAGCCAGAGCTCAGCACTACACGGACCTCTGCCCTTCCAGACAGAGACCTCTCACAGACTGACTCCTTGGTGTACAGCAGCTTTCTCCAGACGTCTGAAACCTCAGCAGAGGCCTCAGAAAACAAAGAAAGAAAAGCAAGGGATCTGATTGTCCCTAGTGTCAGTAAGCGACATAACCCTTTCCTGCTGAGTGAGGGTGAAGACCTCAGTGTTTTTGGGGATGACTTGGGTCAAAAATCTTTCCACCTTCACAACTCACTCATTGATGGCAAACCTCCCTTCAATCTGCAGGATCTGGCCTTGCCCCCTTTCCACCTCCACGACTCCAGCCACATTGTGAAATCCTGGAACATGGCCAGCCGGTCTGGTGTGGTGGACGGGCAAGAGGACAAACTCAGCAGTGACGACATCCAGAAGAGGAACAATGCAAACAGGTGCCATCAGGCCACGGAACGCATGGAGCTGGATGAATGCAGCTGCCGTCGTGGCAGCTCCTCCAACTTCTCCTTTGACGGTGGTGACCAGGAGTGGAACCAGAACATGGGTGAACCGCTGAGGAATCAGGATGCCCTGCGCAGGACATGCAGTTGTTCCAGCTCAGAGATCCAGCACTGTCGCTGCTACAGTTCATCAAGCCAGTCTGAAGTAATTGACCAGCAGATGGGCTACATTAGTGACTCTTCTTGCAACAGTTCTGATGGAGTCCTGGTGAATTTCAGTGCTCTCTACAACAAAATGAATGGTCAGTCCCAATCCAACCTGAATTCAGCTAATCTGTCCTGTGACTCTTCCTTCTGCAGCCACTCAGACACAGGAGCTTTTTACCTGGATTTACATTCATCACCCACTGAATCCAAGATGTCTTGTGAGTCACATAACCCAGAAAGTTCGGGGAAGGTGTGTGGGTGTCAACACTCCTCCTCACCTGTCCTTGATGCTAACTGCAACTCCTATCACCTCCACTGTGAGCCTTGCACGTCAGAGAGCTCAGACCTCACTGCCTGCTTCCAGAGCCAAGCACGGCTTGTTGTGGCTACTCAGAATTATTATAAGTTAGTCACGTGTGACTTGTCTTCCCAGTCATCCCCCAGTCCTGCGGGATCTTCCATAACTAGCTGCTCAGAAGACCAGACCAAGGGTAGCCCAGCCCAGCCCACAGAATACTATCTGTTCAGAAGGCCCGACCTGAGACAAGAAGAAGGCAATGTAGAGAGCAGTGAAGAGGAGCCCAAGGGAGAATCCAGCCAGAACATGATTGAGGGTCAGGTCTATGTAAACGTGTCACCACCGAACCTCAACACAAGCCGGCAGCGCTCCAGGAGCTATGATCAGAACCTGGACAGGAGTCCTGGTAGCAGGCTGGGCTCCTTGGAGCGTATGGTGAGCTGTCCAGTCAAGCTGAGTGAAAGTCCAGCAATACCCATTCAGACCTCTCCCCCCAAGAGGGTGACATCGTTTGCTGAACTGGCTAAAGGACGGAAAAAGAACGGCACCTCCCCACCACTCCGGCCTAGTGGTGATTCTTCCCTGGAGTTCTCTCCTATTCCTGAGACTCGGCGGGATTGCCCAACCTTCCTTGAAGAAAGAGCTCGGCGCAGCCAGAGTCTTCCACCCATGCCCTTCATCCATGGCCTGAACCGGAGCTGTGAGGGCTTCTGTTTGAATCATGCTTTTGGGGACAGCCAGGCTTTGTGTTCCACCAAAAACTCGGTCTCCGGTGAGAAGGTCCCCAGTGGGCATGGGGCAGGTGAGCAAGCCTCTCTCTCCCAGCTGACGGAGGCAGATGCCAACTTCTCAGGTGGCTCTGCCAGTGGCCACGGACAAAAAGATGTTAGAGCCCAAGCAGACGGTAAGGAGCCAAACTAGTCAGAAGGAAGAAGTAAAAAAGAAGGCAGCTTGTTGGGATATGAGGGGAGCAGCAGGGAAACCTGCATGGTGATAAGAGACCAGTGCCGGGGCAGTTTGGTTCCTGGTCTGCCAGTCCCTGGGACAAAGCCTTGCTGTGCTTTGTCACAAAAGCCTTTCAGCCTCTTTTCAGTGCAAGTGTCTTGTCCTTGTATTTCTAAAGCCTCCTGAGGTTTTGTTCAAACCTCTTGTGTCGTGTTAGCAAGCACATGGCATTAATACTGAGAATCTGCAGCTTGAAGGGTTGTATCCCTTCCAGGCTATTTACTGTGCTTGTCCATGAGAATCACCTGCCCTTAGCTCCTAAGATGGAGATGTGAAGATGCTCAGCAGAGTCATAGTCACAGCCTTTCTCTTTTGGAGTTATGTGGGGCAGAGATGGAAAGGGAAGAGGCATAGCCAGCAGTCTCCTTTCCATGCAGATCCAGGATGCTCACACAGTTTCTGCTAAGACTTAACAGTGTGAGTCCTGTAGAGTCTAATCTATATGACTCTGCTGGAGTATCCTGGTCATGTCCTCCACAGTGCTGTGGATTGCAGCAAACACTCCCAGGGAGAGCCACTGTCACAGTTACCTCTGTAGGGAAGCCTGTAATATGTGAGTTGTTTTCCACCTTGATATTGCTGTCACTTGCCCTCATGAGGAAGCTGTGTGACACTCTCTTTCGAAGTATGGCTGATGCCTTGGGAAGGCTGACCAGGAACAGAGACTTGACAGAGCTAAGAGAATAAAGTAGGTATTTATTAAAAGGCCTTTAAGGATACACCTTGGGCAGTACAAAATCCTGGCAAGGGCTACACCCAGGGTGGACCCAAAATGGTCACAAAATGGACAACCAGTCATGAGGTCTCACACTTTTATAAGTTTTGGTACATTTGCATTGGGGTTAATTGTCCAATTACAGCTTCAGATTATGAAGTCCCATCCTTGTTTTCTCTCTTCAGTCCACCATTGGTTTTGCATTTGGGCCTGAAAACTTGTAACAGTTGTCCTTGGTCTCAAGCTGGAAAAGGATTTATTTTGTCTGCCTACTCTGTGAAGGGAGCTTACTAACACTTAATACGAGGCTCAGAACTACACACCTAGGCAGCACAGAATCTGAAAAACATGAAAGCTAAAACTTAAGGCATCATGGCCATTTCTCCAGCATTGTGGGAGACCTCTGTCTCTGGCCTAGGCAGGGATTTTATGTGCTTCACAGGTAAAAGCCCTTCTAAAATGCCTCTAACTGGACCACTGCAGTAAATAGCCCCTATTATGTCAAAGAATTATGATGCCTTAACAGAGTGTCTCCACTTAATGTTCTGAAAATATGTGGCAGGAGGTAAGAACATGTGGTTTATTGTCATGGCAGAGGTGGGAGAGATTTTGGCCTTCAGACCAAAAATTTTTTAGTTACTGTCCTGTTCATTTATTGAGCCTTGAATGTGTGCTTGGTGTGGGATGGCAGTGAAGGCAGGTCTCTCCTGGCAGAGGACAGCATGGCAGCAGCCTTCTTAGCTTCAGAGGGAAGGCTTGGAAGGAGCACGCCCTGCTCAGGGAAGAGGAGGCAGACAGGAGCTTTAAGGGTAATATATCCCAGCAGTTCTGCCCACCGCCCTATAGGGTCCCTCCTTCTGCACTGTGACAGCAAGGCAGGCATCAGGGCTGTGCAGGGAGCTTCTACTGCAGCTGGAGATGGCGGCATGTCTGCCTTGCTCCAGCCCAGAGCAGCATGCAAGCCTAGAGGATCTGAGAGGGGTTAAAGGGAAAACCAGCCCTGCTAAAAGCTGGCTACAGGGAGAAAGGTCTGGAACACAGTCAGCAGATTTCACCAGGGCTGATAAGGGATCTCAGTCAGCCCCACATATGCACCCAGTGCTGTGTTGTGTTTTGCACTGAATGCACAGTGTGTCACACTTCAGATATGTCCTTCAGGATATTTGTGGACCCATCAGGAGCTGGAGGCATGTGCATCAGCCCACCACATTCCCTCAGGACATCCTAGTACATCATCTGCTGGAGCAGACTGGCACTTTGCAGGGTTGGAGGAGGGATGTTGGGAATGTCCTGTTTAGGCCTGGTAGAGGCAGGGGGATGAAGGAAACTCTGTGTTCCAAAGCAAGGACAGTTACAGGAAAAAGAAGAGGCGGGGAGAAGGGGAAGCAGGCAGCCTTTGCTACAGCACCAATATATTGCAATGTGGAATGCAGAGCTGCAATGCTATTGCATGTAATGCTTGTGCTGCGCTGTGCGAGTCCATAGTGCATGTGGGAGGGGACAGTCCTTTGGGATGAGAAATCTGACTGTATTGAGTGTTGGGCCTTGACTTTGTGGTACTGCTTGGGCAGAGGCAGCTCAAGGGCAGGCGCCTGACTCCATGGCTTTGTGCTGTCCAGAGGGCAAGAGATTGGGAAAGGATGTGAAGCTGGTGACCCTACCAGGACAGACAAGATCCTGGTGCAGTGCTTTGCTCTTCCAGACAGCTGGAAACTCTGCACTTGGGGCCACATGTCTTTTATCTTGCCAGCTCTTGATGTGTGTAACCAGTTCAGACTTGAACCGCTCTATAACTGGCCTCTAGCTCATCCTCTTCCTCCTGCAAGAGAGAGCACATTCACTTTTGCCTGTATTCTGCTTGTCTGAGGATGATTGTTGCTCTGCCCATCCTCACACTTTTTTCCCCTTTCTCTCCTTGAAGGTGGTGGCACAGACAGCAAGCCTGTGGTACGCTACAGCAAGGACCAGCGTCCCACAACTCTGCCCATCCAGCCCTTTGTTTTCCAGCACCATTTCAGCAAGCCACCCAAGGCACGTGCCCTGCACAGCCATTTTGCCTCCAGCCTTTCCCAGCTCTACAGCTTGTCCAGCAACCGGCCTGCCAGCCAGCAGATCTCGAGTTCCCAGTCGTCAGCCTGGGCCACCTCGGCAGAGCAGGCAGCGGTGGCGGGGAGCCAAGCCCATGGCACTCTCGTGACCCAGCGCTCAGCGGACGGAGCTGCCTCGCGCAGTGATGGGGGCGTCAAGAAGCCTGGCCCTGAAACAACACGTCCATCCCCACTGGGCAGTTACTCCCCTGTGCGCTGCAACGTGCCTTTCTTCCAAAGCGTGGATTCCTCTTCCTCGCCCACCGCAGAGAGAGCTGAAGACAGCCAGCCCCCCAGAAGCAGGTCCTGCCCCATCTCTGCTAACTTGCTTCCCACGAGGTCATCTTCTGCTGTCAGTGCCATGCAGACCTCCAAAGCAACCAAAGCTGACACCCTGAGGCAAAAGGAGAACCCCAAGCTGATTCCCAAGAAGGAGGCCCCACTGGAGCCAAGCCCGCCACTCTCTGAATACCGACTTCACAGTGGGTCCCTCCCGCCCCTCTCGGTGGGTGGCATGTCCATGAGCAGAGTAGGAGGCCATGCAGATTCACACTGGAGAAGTGGCAGTGAGACCAGCAGCTCTGGTCCCCTGAGCAGCATGGGAATACGGCCTGTCAATGGTAGGTACCCATCCTCCAGGACCTGCTAGTCTGGAGTTTCTACAGCTCCCTGTAGCTATGGCTGCTCTCTATAGTACCACCATTTCCTATAGCCACAGACCAGGATAAAATTGCATTTGGATGCTGCAGGAAGACCTACACTTAAAAGCATGTCCTTCCAGTCCCAACTCCTACACTGTGTCTCCAGAGAGGCCAGTGTGGGCTGCTGATCTTACAGCACCCCATGCCAGGTGCTTGCACCCCAAACCTGCTGCCTATGTGCCTGCAGCCACAAGGGCACTCAAGATCCTGCCCTGCTTTGCCAGGCAGTGGCCTCCACCTGTCTCCATGTGCATGTGCTAACATCCTGAAATGCTGCTGGACCTCTGAGTAATGTGCTGTCTCTCTTTCTCTGTCCTCCATCTTTCTCTTCCTCTCTCTTCCCATTTGCCTTCCGCATCCTCCCGTGTGCTTTCGTCATCCTGTCTGGTGCTCACTGCCCGCGGCATCCCAGCGAACCACCTCTCACCCCAAGCGCTGAAGTGGCGAGAGTACAGGCGGAGGAACCCCCTGGGTCTGGACCGTGTTTCAGGGCTGCCCAGCTTAGCAGGCAGCCTGGACAGGAGGCAACAAGAGCCTCGGCTGAACCGGGGCAACCCCATCTTTGAGCTCCCTGGCGCTCTCAGCACCAGCCATTTCCACTGCAAGCTGAACGGTGCGCACCACCTTTCTGCTGGGGAGTCTTGGGAGGTGACCTTGGCACTCAGTCTCAGTTTCCTTGAGGCTCAGATTAAACTTGGATTCATCACTGCTCTGCCTGCTCAGAGCAGGAGGGATGATACATCTGTTTAGAGTGGGGATGGAAGGTTCAAGAGGAAAGTGAAAATTGCTTCACTGGTTCAAATCTTTGTGGAGCCTTCCTCCTGCATGAGTTGAGAGCAGTCAGGTCCAGCTCTGAGCTGGGTTGAAGGGCAAAGTGAATGGCCCAAGAACTTGTTTAGACCTCAGTAAGTGCTTCTGGACTGTGGTTAGCTTGTAGTTTGTCTCACACAGGAGTTGAGGCCCTTGGAGAGCTCAGGTCTGTGCCCTATGCCTGACCATCTGCTCAGACAATGTGCTTGGTGCTGAGCTGTAGATTTCATGAGGCAGCTGAGAACACTAAAGATCTTCACAGGACTCTGTCTTGTCCAGACTTTGCTCTTAAGGTCTTCCCTGTCCTCCCAAATCTGTGTAGGAAGGGCTGACAGGGGCAGACTGCTTTTGACTGAACCTCCAAGACTCCTGTGGGGAGAGCAGTGTGGTCTGTCTGTGGGAGGAAGAGCATTCTACAGGCTAGCCTCAAGCCATGGAGGAAATTCCTCAAAGCCTTATTCCTCACTCTGCCCACCCTAGCAGTTTCTCCATCTTTCTTCAAGGGCAAATGCGTAACACAGAGTCAAACAGATGGAAGCACATGAGAGAACTCCTATGGATGTCACCCCTTGAAAACAGAGGCCATCCCAGAGAACAGGCAGCAAATATGCATTTTGTTATCTGTGGATGCCTGTGTGTGACAAGTAGTGATTTTCTCTGTGCTGACTTTTGACCCTGCTTGCAGCAGCATGGGGAGTCTGGTGCAGCAAGGTTTCCCTTAGCCCCAGCCCATGAGAGTGAACCTCCCACAGCATCTTTCAGAGCCCGTGGGCCCCCACTCAAGCTGGAGGTGGATATTGGGTAGGCCATGAGGATCAGTTGTGTAGGCTCACATTGCAAACCCCTGCTAGGGTTGCAACAAGCCTGTAGCCTTGCTGTCCCAGCAGAAGACAGGCTGTCATGAAGACTGCTGCTGGTGCAGGTTGCTTCTGGGAAAAGCAAACAATATGGAAGAGGCTTTGGTGTGTGGGATTGGGGCTGATCTTAGTCCCCTCTGTCTTGTCCCTGCAGGACAGTCTGTGAGGCAACTCCAGCTTACCTACAATGACTTTTTCCCCGACTACTTCTCCCTAGCGGAGAAACCACCTGCTGAGTTCTGCCTCTCTCCAGATGGCAACACAGAGTCCATCTCCATCGACTTGCTGCAGAAGAAGGGTGAGTCCATGCATCTCGTGGATGGTGCAATGTGCCACAGAGTGTGCTTGAGCTGCTTCTCTCAGGAAATACAATGAAACAGAAAGGATCTCAGGTGTGCAAGAATGGGCAGAGAGAGCAGACAGGCACAGGAGTGTGACTCTAAGGCAGGGCATGCTGCCACCTCAGGCTCTATATACAAAGGTAGGCCTGTGTGTATCTGTGTGATGTTGCAGATGTGCTAACCTGAGATTTTGTAATTCAGGTAAAAAGTCTGTTCAGTCCTACATAAGTAATACAAAATTGTATCAATTATATAAAAAGGTGGGAGAAAGGACTCCAGAGCAGGACAAGATACGGCTGCTAAAGGCAGAGTGGGCAGAATTTGACAGCTGATTTGTTATCATTTCAGAGGCAGGGGATGTGCAGAAAGGTTCCCATGCCTTTGCCAGCTATGTGTTTATGATTCATGTGTTCATGAAAGGTGGCAGCTTTCCCTTCTGTTTCAGTTCTGTTCTCACGTTATCCTGGTGCAGATGACAGATTACACACCACTGGCTCGTTACTGTAAATCATGACAAAACCTGCCAAATACAAGGTGTCTGCCCTGCCACCCTGTGGCATCAAGGCAGCAAAAGGCACACTATCTCAGATCCCACCTCTGCTGCCTCAGGGCATGGTGTGCAGAGGTGGTGGTCCCTGTCCCTTGGGAATATTGACAGATTGTCCTACTGGCAGGCTGATAGGTGAGTGCTGGAACCAGCAGGGAGGAGTTTGGTGAGGATTTAGGAGAGTCTCTGCATGTTTTTTTGGCAGAGAGTGCTTGTGTTTGGATGTTCAAGGAGCGTTTTGTCAGAGTCTGTCCCAGCAACCCCTGAGGCAGCTCTTTGACCTCTTGTTTTCCTCTAGGTCTGGTGAAGGCTATCAACACTGCTGTTGACCTGATTGTGGCTCACTTTGGAACCAGCAGGGATCCAGGGGTAAAGGTATGTCTTGCATCCAACTCCATTATGAGGGGCACAGAGAGTACAGAGCAAGATTGCCTCTCCATTCTCTTCCAGTCAAAAACTACAAGTTATCTAACAAAGGCAGGAGTCCCAAGAACAAATGAAATAAAGGTATTGGCACACCATGCAGCAGCTAGTTAATCTGTGGCAATTCCTGCTGCATGATGCAGTAAGTAAATGTATTTAAGGGAAGAAAAACACAGGGAAGGGAAATTCACTGATGTTTACTAAACAGGAATAATGTCCAGCTTAGTCTCTGAAAGTACTTATAGGCTGTGAAAGTATAAAGGGCAAGTATTACATATGTTTGTTCTGGCTTAACTCTTTCTTATGTACTTGCTATGGCACTTAATAAGAAAAAAGACCAGACCAGCTGCCCCTCTGGTCTGATGCAGCACACCAGCTCTTTTTTCTCTCACAGTGGAGAGATCTGTCTCCCTCCTCCACATGTCCCATGATTCTGGCCTGACACTGGTGCCAGGGCACAGTGCAGTGCTCCACATCCCTCAGCAGCTCACTGGGCTTAGTAAGGATAAAAAAGTGCTTCAGACTTCACCCATCTGGGCCAGTTGGTCACCCTTTCCATGAATACCTTAGAGTATTTAGAGTACATCTGAGGGACTGGCTGTCTTAGGCCTGTGCTCCCTTCATTTCCCATTTCCAGAATAACACAGAAATGCATGTAGGTTGCCATGAGGCTGGCTGTCTTTGGCTTGTGCTCCCCCATCCCTCATTTCTGGAATAACACAGAAGCAGAGCAATTTTGCTTCTGTTAGTACCAGGCATTGTTTGTAGTCCTGTGATACCTAGCAGGTTTGTGGTGCCTCCTCTCAATGCTGAATACTTGGCTTCGGTCAGGTGACTCTGGGCAGCTATGTGACACTATTTGGACATGACAACTCCCCTGGCATGCTGTCCCCAAAGAGAAACCTGACTGGGACAGATTCCAAAACCATTCAATCTTATCTCAGAGCCCAGTGTAATTTTCCCCTAATTATGGCTGTTGCTGATGCAGAGATTGCTGTGCAACATAACTGGAGCTGTTGAGATTTCCATGGCTTTTAGGGCTTCACTGTGAATTTCCAATCCTTTCAGTGTAGGTTTGGGGAATAATTGCAACATTCCCTCATTATTTTGCTTACCAGACAATGCTGTCGTTTTAACCTTGGGTTTCTTTATGCATCAGTGTGCCAGGGACTGAGCATTCACCTATCAAAAGGCAGCATCCATCCCTGCTGCTGCCATGCTCAGTGGATCTGACAGGATTATTCCTGAGCCAAGTTCAGTTTCAGTTCAGGCCTTTTGTGAACCTGTGCCAACTGGTCAGTATAATTCCAGCTCAGCTGGTAGAATCTGTG